>JBAIAA010001081.1:0-456323 GCA_037893245.1 Crossaster papposus
TAAGGGGTTAGCCTTGCATTTGTATGCAAATTAGGTCAAAATATGATAATTATGCAAAAATTGCTCAAATGTCCCTCAAATTAATTGATAAGGGGTTAGCCTTGCATTTGTATGCAAATTAGGTCAAAATATGATAATTATGCAAAATTGTCTCCAATGTCCCTTAAATTAATTGATAAGGGGTTAGCCTTGCATTTGTATGCAAATTAGGTCAAAATATGATAATTATGCAAAATTGTCTCCAATGTACCTTAAATTAATTGCTAAGGGGTTAGCCTTGCATTTGTATGCAAATTAGGTCAGAATATGATAATTATGCAAAATTGTCTCCAATGTCCCTTAAATTGATTGATAAGGGGTTAGCCTTGCATTTGTATGCAAATTAGGTCAGAATATGATAATTATGCAAAATTGTCTCCAATGTCCCCTAAATTAATTGATAAGGGGTTAAATTAATTGATAAGGGGTTAGCCTTGCATTTGTATGCAAATTAGGTCAGAATATGATAATTAGGCAAAATTGTATCCAATGTCCCTTAAATTAATTGATAAGGGTTAGCCTTGCATTTGTATGTAAATTAGGTCAAAATATGATAATTATGCAAAATTGTCTCCAATGTCCCTTAAATTAATTGATAAGGGGTTAGCCTTGCATTTGTATGCAAATTAGGTCAAAATATGATAATTATGCAAAACTTTCTCCAATGTCCCTTAAATTAATTGATAAGGGGTTAGCCTTGCATTTGTATGCAAATTAGGTCAAAATATGATAATTATGCAAAAATTGCTCAAATGTCCCTCAAATTAATTGATAAGGGGTTAGCCTTGCATTTGTATGCAAATTAGGTCAAAATATGATAATTATGCAAAATTGTCTCCAATGTCCCTTAAATTAATTGATAAGGGGTTAGCCTTGCATTTGTATGCAAATTAGGTCAAAATATGATAATTATGCAAAATTGTCTCCAATGTCCCTTAAATTAATTGATAAGGGGTTAGCCTTGCATTTGTATGCAAATTAGGTCAGAATATGATAATTATGCAAAATTGTCTCTAATGTCCCCTAAATTAATTGATAAGGGGTTAAATTGAAATATAATTATGCAAAATCGTCTCCAATGTCCCTTGAATTAATTGATAAGGGGTTAGCCTTGCATTTGTATGCAAATTAGGTCAAAATATGATAATTATGCAAAATTGTCTCCAATGTCCCTTAAATTAATTGATAAGGGGTTAGCCTTGCATTTGTATGCAAATTAGGTCAAAATATGATAATTATGCAAAACTTTCTCCAATGTCCCTTAAATTAATTGATAAGGGGGTTAGCCTTGCATTTGTATGCAAATTAGGTCAGAATATGATAATTATGCAAAATTGTCTCTAATGTCCCCTAAATTAATTGATAAGGGGTTAAATTGAAATATAATTATGCAAAATCGTCTCCAATGTCCCTTGAATTAATTGATAAGGGGTTAGCCTTGCATTTGTATGCAAATTAGGTCAAAATATGATAATTATGCAAAATTGTCTCCAATGTCCCTTAAATTAATTGATAAGGGGTTAGCCTTGCATTTGTATGCAAATTAGGTCAAAATATGATAATTATGCAAAATTTTCTCCAATGTCCCCTTAAATTAATTGATAAGGGGGTTAGCCTTGCATTTGTATGCAAATTAGGTCAAAATATGATAATTATGCAAAATTGTCTCCAATGTCCCTTAAATTAATTGATAAGGGGTTAGCCTTGCATTTGTATGCAAATTAGGTCAGAATATGATAATTATGCAAAATTGTCTCCAATGTCCCCCTAAATTAATTGATAAGGGGTTAAATTAATTGATAAGGGGTTAGCCTTGCATTTGTATGCAAATTAGGTCAAAATATGATAGTTATGCAAAATATGTCTCTAATATCCCTTAAATTAATTGATAAGGGGTTAGCCTTGCATTTGTATAAAATTAGGTCAGAATATGATAATTATGCAAAATTGTCTCCAATGTCCCTTAAATTAATTGACAAGGGGTTAGCCTTGCATTTGTATGCAAATTAGGTCATAATATGATAATTATGCAAAATCGTCTCCAATGTCCCTTAAATTTATTGATAAGGGGTTAGCCTTGCATTTGTATGCAAATTAGGTCAAAATATGATAATTATGAAAAAAAATTCTCGAATGTCCCTTAAATTAATTGATAAGGGGTTAAATTAATTGATAAGGGGTTAGCCTTGCATTTGTATGCAAATTAGGTCAGAATATGATAATTATGCAACATTGTCTCCAATGTCCCTTAAATTAATTGATAAGGGGTTAGCCTTGCATTTGTATGCAAATTAGGTCAAAATATGATAATTATGCAAAATTGTCTCAAATGTCCCTTAAATTAATTGATAAGGGGGTTAGCCTTGCATTTGTATGCAAATTAGGTCAAAATATAATTATGCAAAATCGTCTCCAATGTCCCTTGAATTAATTGACAAGGGGTTAGCCTTGCATTTGTATGCAAATTAGGTCAAAATATGATAATTATGCAAAATTGTCTCCAATGTCCCTTAAATTAATTGATAAGGGGTTAGCCTTGCATTTGTATGCAAATTAGGTCAAAATATAATTATGCAAAATCGTCTCCAATGTCCCTTGAATTAATTGATAAGGGGTTAGCCTTGCATTTGTATGCAAATTAGGTCAAAATATGATAATTATGCAAAATTGTCTCCAATGTCCCTTAAATTAATTGATAAGGGGTTAGCCTTGCATTTGTATGCAAATTAGGTCAGAATATGATAATTATGCAAAATTGTCTCCAATGTCCCCTAAATTAATTGATAAGGGGTTAAATTAATTGATAAGGGGTTAGCCTTGCATTTGTATGCAAATTAGGTCAAAATATGATAGTTATGCAAAATATGTCTCTAATATCCCTTAAATTAATTGATAAGGGGTTAGCCTTGCATTTGTATAAAATTAGGTCAGAATATGATAATTATGCAAAATTGTCTCCAATGTCCCTTAAATTAATTGATAAGGGGTTAGCCTTGCATTTGTATGCAAATTAGGTCATAATATGATAATTATGCAAAATCGTCTCCAATGTCCCTTAAATTTATTGATAAGGGGTTAGCCTTGCATTTGTATGCAAATTAGGTCAAAATATGATAATTATGAAAAAAAATTCTTGAATGTCCCTTAAATTAATTGATAAGGGGTTAAATTAATTGATAAGGGGTTAGCCTTGCATTTGTATGCAAATTAGGTCAGAATATGATAATTATGCAACATTGTCTCCAATGTCCCTTAAATTAATTGATAAGGGGTTAGCCTTGCATTTGTATGCAAATTAGGTCATAATATGATAATTATGCAAAATCGTCTCCAATGTCCCTTAAATTTATTGATAAGGGGTTAGCCTTGCATTTGTATGCAAATTAGGTCAAAATATGATAGTTATGCAAAATATGTCTCTAATATCCATTAAATTAATTGATAAGGGGTTAGCCTTGCATTTGTATAAAATTAGGTCAGAATATGATAATTATGCAAAATTGTCTCCAATGTCCCCTAATTTAATTGATAAGGGGTTAGCCTTGCATTTGTATGCAAATTAGGTCAGAATATGATAATTATGCAAAATTGTCTCCAATGTCCCCTAAATTAATTGATAAGGGTTAAATTAATTGATAAGGGGTTAGCCTTGTATTTGTATGCAAATTAGGTAAAAAATATGATAATTAGTTAGCCTTGCATTTGTATGCAAATTAGGTCAGAATATGATAATTATGCAAAATTGTCTCCAATGTCCCCTAAATTAATTGATAAGGGGTTAAATTAATTGATAAGGGGTTAGCCTTGCATTTGTATGCAAATTAGGTCAGAATATGATAATTATGCAAAATTGTCTCCAATGTCCATTAAATTAATTGATAAGGGGTTAGCCTTGCATTTGTATGCAAATTAGGTCAGAATATGATAATTAGGCAAAATTGTATCCAATGTCCCTTAAATTAATTGATAAGGGTTAGCCTTGCATTTGTATGCAAATTAGGTCAAAATATGATAATTATGCAAAATTGTCTCCAATGTCCCTTAAATTAATTGATAAGGGGTTAGCCTTGCATTTGTATGCAAATTAGGTCAAAATATGATAATTATGCAAAACTTTCTCCAATGTCCCTTAAATTAATTGATAAGGGGTTAGCCTTGCATTTGTATGCAAATTAGGTCAAAATATGATAATTATGCAAAAATTGCTCAAATGTCCCTCAAATTAATTGATAAGGGGTTAGCCTTGCATTTGTATGCAAATTAGGTCAAAATATGATAATTATGCAAAATTGTCTCCAATGTCCCTTAAATTAATTGATAAGGGGTTAGCCTTGCATTTGTATGCAAATTAGGTCAAAATATGATAATTATGCAAAATTGTCTCCAATGTACCTTAAATTAATTGCTAAGGGGTTAGCCTTGCATTTGTATGCAAATTAGGTCAGAATATGATAATTATGCAAAATTGTCTCCAATGTCCCTTAAATTGATTGATAAGGGGTTAGCCTTGCATTTGTATGCAAATTAGGTCAGAATATGATAATTATGCAAAATTGTCTCCAATGTCCCCTAAATTAATTGATAAGGGGTTAAATTAATTGATAAGGGGTTAGCCTTGCATTTGTATGCAAATTAGGTCAGAATATGATAATTAGGCAAAATTGTATCCAATGTCCCTTAAATTAATTGATAAGGGTTAGCCTTGCATTTGTATGTAAATTAGGTCAAAATATGATAATTATGCAAAATTGTCTCCAATGTCCCTTAAATTAATTGATAAGGGGTTAGCCTTGCATTTGTATGCAAATTAGGTCAAAATATGATAATTATGCAAAACTTTCTCCAATGTCCCTTAAATTAATTGATAAGGGGTTAGCCTTGCATTTGTATGCAAATTAGGTCAAAATATGATAATTATGCAAAAATTGCTCAAATGTCCCTCAAATTAATTGATAAGGGGTTAGCCTTGCATTTGTATGCAAATTAGGTCAAAATATGATAATTATGCAAAATTGTCTCCAATGTCCCTTAAATTAATTGATAAGGGGTTAGCCTTGCATTTGTATGCAAATTAGGTCAAAATATGATAATTATGCAAAATTGTCTCCAATGTCCCTTAAATTAATTGATAAGGGGTTAGCCTTGCATTTGTATGCAAATTAGGTCAGAATATGATAATTATGCAAAATTGTCTCTAATGTCCCCTAAATTAATTGATAAGGGGTTAAATTGAAATATAATTATGCAAAATCGTCTCCAATGTCCCTTAAATTAATTGATAAGGGGTTAGCCTTGCATTTGTATGCAAATTAGGTCAAAATATGATAATTATGCAAAACTTTCTCCAATGTCCCTTAAATTAATTGATAAGGGGTTAGCCTTGCATTTGTATGCAAATTAGGTCAAAATATGATAATTATGCAAATTTTCTCCAATGTCCCTTAAATTAATTGATAAGGGGTTAGCCTTGCATTGTATGCAAATTAGGTCAAAATATGATAATTATGCAAAATTGTCTCCAATGTCCCTTAAATTAATTGATAAGGGGTTAGCCTTGTATTTGTATGCAAATTAGGTCAAAATATGATAATTATGATAATTATGCAAAATTGTCTCCAATGTCCCTTAAATTAATTGATAAGGGGTTAGCCTTGCATTTGTATGCAAATTAGGTCAGAATATGATAATTAGGCAAAATTGTATCCAATGTCCCTTAAATTAATTGATAAGGGTTAGCCTTGCATTTGTATGCAAATTAGGTCAAAATATGATAATTATGCAAAATTGTCTCCAATGTCCCTTAAATTAATTGATAAGGGGTTAGCCTTGCATTTGTATGCAAATTAGGTCAAAATATGATAATTATGCAAAACTTTCTCCAATGTCCCTTAAATTAATTGATAAGGGGTTAGCCTTGCATTTGTATGCAAATTAGGTCAAAATATGATAATTATGCAAAAATTGCTCAAATGTCCCTCAAATTAATTGATAAGGGGTTAGCCTTGCATTTGTATGCAAATTAGGTCAAAATATGATAATTATGCAAAATTGTCTCCAATGTCCCTTAAATTAATTGATAAGGGGTTAGCCTTGCATTTGTATGCAAATTAGGTCAAAATATGATAATTATGCAAAATTGTCTCCAATGTACCTTAAATTAATTGCTAAGGGGTTAGCCTTGCATTTGTATGCAAATTAGGTCAGAATATGATAATTATGCAAAATTGTCTCCAATGTCCCTTAAATTGATTGATAAGGGGTTAGCCTTGCATTTGTATGCAAATTAGGTCAGAATATGATAATTATGCAAAATCGTCTCCAATGTCCCTTAAATTAATTGATAAGGGGTTAGCCTTGCATTTGTATGCAAATTAGGTCAGAATATGATAATTATGCAAAATTGTCTCTAATGTCCCCTAAATTAATTGATAAGGGGTTAAATTGAAATATAATTATGCAAAATCGTCTCCAATGTCCCTTGAATTAATTGATAAGGGGTTAGCCTTGCATTTGTATGCAAATTAGGTCAAAATATGATAATTATGCAAAATTGTCTCCAATGTCCCTTAAATTAATTGATAAGGGGTTAGCCTTGCATTTGTATGCAAATTAGGTCAAAATATGATAATTATGCAAAACTTTCTCCAATGTCCCTTAAATTAATTGATAAGGGGTTAGCCTTGCATTTGTATGCAAATTAGGTCAAAATATGATAATTATGCAAATGTTCTCCAATGTCCCTTAAATTAATTGATAAGGGGTTAGCCTTGCATTGTATGCAAATTAGGTCAAAATATGATAATTATGCAAAATTGTCTCCAATGTCCCTTAAATTAATTGATAAGGGGTTAGCCTTGTATTTGTATGCAAATTAGGTCAAAATATGATAATTATGATAATTATGCAAAATTGTCTCCAATGTCCCTTAAATTAATTGATAAGGGGTTAGCCTTGCATTTGTATGCAAATTAGGTCAGAATATGATAATTATGCAAAATTGTCTCCAATGTCACTTAAATTAATTGACAAGGGGTTAGCCTTGCATTTGTATGCAAAATTATGCAAAATTGTCTCCAATGTCCCTTAAATTATTTGATAAGGGGTTAGCCTTGTATTTGTATGCAAATTAGGTCAAAATATGATAATTATGCAAAAAGTATGTATGATTTAATTTGACATCAAAATTATTGTAAAATACGGGTCATTCCATGACAAATGTTGTAATAAACAGGGAATGCATATTGTTGTCGTGTTACAATATTGATTACTGTACAAACATTCTCTGCGTACTACTAAAAGACTACAAAATGGAACCATGCATATTTTATAAGGTTATTGTAGATAAATTACATGAAAAAACTACAAATGACGTTTGTTATCGCCGACGATAAGTTTTTTTGTTGTCGTCTATCGGACTGCTTAAATTTATATAAAATGTCTGCCATGGGCTTTAATATTCATTATAACGGTTATCAATGTACTCATCCTTGTTTAATTTGTATAGTATTTCGGTCAGGTGTTTACTTTATCCGCCCAATATATTATTATTCATGATCGTTTAATTTACATGGAATGCCGGGTCACGGGGCGTTATTTGTCCAATAGTATTGCAGAACGCGACATCGCGTGAACACATCGGGTATTTAAGTATGAGATTAACAGCGCGTGAATTAGTCTTCGTCACGCCGCCGAAAGCTGCGAAGACTGTAAGTTTCTTTCGTACTTTTCTTTGGTTTGGTTTGGTTTATATTTGTATAATTTGGGACATGCATTTATCAGGGTCTTTATGCCCATCTGTGAATCTTGGTTAATATGATTTTGTATCGGTGTATTTATGTGTATTTAGGGGTGCTCGTACGAGAGTATTTTTGCCCGCGTACTTCACCTTTACCAGTTACGATATGGGCTTACGGTAATGAATTATCTGTTAACTCGTGCTTGTATTTACAGCATCAGAATGCCGCTGATAACCCAGAATACCCCCTGTATACCCCGGTAAACTGTCTGTAGTATTGGAAGACCTGTGGAACACCCAGTGTGTGTATTGACGGATGTCAACCCCGCATACGATTTGTGAGTTGCAAATTGAGATGAATTGAAGTGAATTGTATTTATAAAATGGAGATATTATGCCTGTATAAGTGAATTGAAGGAGCCCATTGTTTATTGTAAATGATTTGCCAGTGTAGTAGATTCATTGTTTAAATTGTGTTATTGGTGTGATTGTATTTTCTAATATAATTTAATGTATTTTTGTGTATGTAATTTTTAGTTTCACCTGCCCTTAAATGGGCCGAGTAATAAAACATCAGGGGAAGACATCCATGTGTCACGTATCATCTTTGTCGCACATACACACGCTGACACGTTCACACTATGGTACACCCTGTTAAATTGTTTATAGCTACTGATTCACTTGTATTTCAGTTAAATAGTTATTAACTTAAAGCTTGTATGAGGTCCATTCCGTGTGTTGTACTAAAAATATAACTGTGTTGTGTGTGATATGTAGAAGTATTGACATAATGGGGATGACCCAAAAAGTATTTTTTACTCGATATATTCAGCAAGTTTAATGTTTATTAGAGAAACGTTTGTTTGATAGTTTTCAAGATCAAATAAACAAATCTATCATAATTGTTTTTGCTTGTATATTGTATTCATTCTGTCAGTTGAGTTTCTTAAATTGTTTGATTAAAACAATTGTTTGAGGAAAAGTAAATTTTGGATGCAATTTGATTAAAGATTAGGCCCTTACCATTGGCTCAATTCATTCCACGCCACAATTTATATTACAACATGGATTTGTTTGTACTTGAGCGACATTCTCAAGTAACTGGCCTCAAAACGGCAGTCATTTTCTGCCTCAAATTATCAGAAAAATTATCAGAGAATACGCCAAAATTTATAATGCAACATGGATTAGTTCGTACTTGAGCGACATTCTCAAGTAACTGGCCTCAAAAAAGCAGTCATCTTTTTGCCTCAAATTATCAGGAAAGCCACTTTCAAGATAAATTTGAAAATTGAGCAATTGGTTGTTTTTCATGGTTCAGGCATATCCAGGACTTTAATGAAAAATGATTAGCAGAAATTTGTTGTGCTGGTTCAGAGGCCTCGCTTATTATGGAATCAACGAATCGGAATGGTCCAACTGGTCCAAATTTATGAATAATTCATGTATATATTTATTTACCTCTGCTTTTGCAGCAGCTAGCTCCACCCCCGATCCCTTATTGGTTGCATTGGTTGACGAGGCGACCCTTGGCCCAGGCGACATGGATTCCGACGTCAATCCGGTGTGATGCGGGGAACCAGGCCCGATGGTACCCTGCTCCTCGCCGTCATCAAGGGGCTGTCAGAAAAAGAAATAACGTTTTTTGTATAGATATGCGCATATGTGACCCACTCCACAAAAAGGGGTATTACATGTATGTCACAACAAAATGAAGTCGAGTTATACATAATTGGAAAACCCACTACGTAACCTTTCAGTGAGTATATAATAGAGCTCCCATTTTGGAGATATGACAAGTTTAATTATACTAAATATTAAAACTGAGAAAATCCATTAAAATTTCAAATTTTGTTTTCATAAAAGTAAAGGATGCCAATTGTTTTCCTAATAAAAACAGTTTTATTTCACATTATATACTATATCTTTAGTGTGCAGTAGACATATCAAAGGTTTACAAATATGACTAAATCTTAAATTTGTGAGAACAAAAATCCCACGCAATCGGCCGTTGAAGTGAACGCATGGGTGAAAATCGTGACTAAGTCGATTTTCTGAACATTGTATTTTTAGGAAGTGTAGTTATAACAGATTATTGTCATTAAAGTCTTGTATGTAAAAACGATTAATAAAGATAAAAATGAAGAGGATTTGTGTGCGCTGTCCGTATGATTTTGGTCAATTTTGTTTATTTCAAAGCTGTTTTTCTTGGAATGGGGATTCGGCAAATAAATATACACCTGTCATCTTCATCAGACCATAACTCGTTAACCTAAACAGATACACACTTGTGATGGGTATCATTAGAAAGCTTATGAAATCCTCTTTTTCACCATGTGCGTGTCATTTTGAGACTTATTCCTGATTTTGATGGAGCGCCTCACATATAAGAGTTTTCTGGTTTACCTGGCTAGCCCTTGAAGCCGACGCTGCAGTGGTGGCACTGAAGCTACTACGAGTATGGGATACGACGGTACTGGGTCTGGGCGTAGACGGATCCTTCACAATGTCCTCCGTCACGTAGATCATGGCACAGCCTATCAAGGCCTCAAAGAACTCCAAGAAAGTCATCTAGTTTGCAAAGAAATAAGACGCTGATTGTAGCTACTGTTATACCAAGAAACACCCAACCAAACAGCAAAGTCCTATTTCCTTTTGGTTTTAATTCAAAAACTGCTGGGTACTTTTTGAACAAATACTGAGTGAGTGAGTTTAGGGTTTAACGCCGTGCCGGCATCAGTGGCCATATTCACGGCGGGAATGTGTACAAATATAAGACAATAGGTAGTAAAAAAAACAATCAAGTGAACTGTGGAGAATATACAAACTTGAAGTCGGAAGGAACAACTATCACAAAGGAAAAGAATGAGAACGTTTCAAAAGAATGAAAAAACTATTGTATAGAAGTGTAACGATTGATTGATTCTAGGCAGTTTTCCAAGAGAATCCCGTGGAAGGCGGGCCACGAAGGATCTCCCAGACACACGGCACCCTGTCTAAATGGGTCCCACAAGGCCGGCCATTTCCCTTGCCACTCATGAAAAGAGAAACTCTTTTGGAATCCAGCTATACTCTATTTTACCAATAGCAGTGTTTTTAATAGACAAAATTGAGCAATCTGTATAACAAAGTTGAACTTTTGTGTAATTGAATAAGAAAGAAGACCAACACGTTATTTAAAGGTAGGATATACCATTTGCAGATATCGAAAATTCTTACTACCGTATTATTAAGAAATCTCTTATTCGAAAGGAAATAATGATTCTAGGCATCGAGCAAAATGATTGCTAGACAGCAATCGCGAAAAACAAGAACTGCCTGACGCCGGTTAAAAACAAACGTTTTTCTTGCTTTTTTTCTCAGCAATCCACGATTGTAAAACTTCGGA
The DNA here is from genome assembly GCA_037893245.1 of Crossaster papposus. Taxonomy (NCBI): domain Eukaryota; kingdom Metazoa; phylum Echinodermata; class Asteroidea; order Velatida; family Solasteridae; genus Crossaster; species Crossaster papposus. The sequence continues at coordinate 11,163 of JBAIAA010001081.1, forward strand.
CAGGTCTGTTAAACGATATTTACTATAAAATACAACCCCAGTAGCTTGCGGTAACACCATGTGCTAATTCTACCAAGTAATGGGATCATCTACATCCCCTCAATATAGGATCTTTTATATCCCTGCATTCCCAACCCTCAAGCCAGACGAAATGTTCTGTACCCTCCAACCTGCACCACACCGAGCCCTACCTCCGCTCCTTAGATTCTTTCACTCGGCACACAGTAGTCAACCTGAGCCAGCATACCCTATCCCTGGGTGAGACTAAAGTTCTGTCGCTGGGCATGAACTCTGCCCTTGTCCCCCAATCATCCCCTGTTGAAGAGATCGTCAAACGCACCGAGCCCACCCTCTGCCATCTTGACAAGCCTGCTGCCGATGAGATCCATCTGCAGATCAACCAAGCCCTCCGGAAACACAAGCCAGCTAAAGCCCAACCTCTCTAGACAAGATAGGTAAGCCATCACATCACTGCGCCAAGACAAATCCAAGAGCAATGCCACTGTCGTCGTGGACAAGGCCGATTATGACCACAAAGTGGTGGAATCCTCAACTCGGACTGCTACCGTAAACTTCTTAAAGACCCACACCATCCATTGAACTACATTGAAAGCTCCTTTCTCTCCATTGGTCCGGCAACCTTTTCCATTCCTTGTACAGACAGCTATGGCCATCCAGCTCCAAGTGCCCAAGTTTCTTCGTACAACCAAAGATTTTAAAAAAGGATGTTCCCCGAGCCCCATCATAGAACTCTAACCAGTTTGCCACCCTTATCCAAGGCATCACCCTCCAGCCGGACGACATGGTCTTGGTCAGCTTTGACGTCATCTCCCTCTTTACCCACGTTCGATGCCGCCACCATTGCCAAGAACAGACTTCAAGCAGATCCCACCCTCGAAGACCGCCTCTGACCTCACCCCTGACCTCACCCTCGAAGACCGCCTCCGACCTCACCCTTGACCTGTGGTCACCTGTGTCAACTCATCCAGAATGCGGTGGCACGATAAACTCTTCAAACAGTGAGCTGAAACCTCCATGGGATCTCTTATATCCCCAGTTCTGGCCGACATATTCATGGAAGAGTTTGAGCAGATTTCCATCTCCACAGCAGCTACAGACCTCGTGTTTGGCTCCGGTACGTGGACGACACCTTTGTCATCTGTCAGCATAGGCAAGATCACTTCCGGCTCTTCTTGGAACACCTCAACCGGCTTCACAGCAGCATCATCATGGAACAAGAAAGGGATGGCAATATCTCATTTCTTGACAGTGAGATGTCAAGGAAGCAGGACGGGAGTCTCACTCACAGCGTCTACCGCAAACCAACCCACACCGACAGATACCTCCACAGCAGTTTCTCCAATCACCCCAAGATCAAGACTTCCATCAACCAGGCATTCGACCGCAGGGCACATCTGCAACAAGGAACATCTCTCCCAGGAACTCCTCCACATAACTACAGCACTGCAACGCAATAGATACAAAGCCAGCCAAGTTGGGACGAAACCCCAGATCCAATCCCGGCCGAAAGGTCACCTATACCCAAAGCCAACCAGTTAGGGTCCCTAGTTCATATCTAGGTAGTACTGGACACTACATCCAGCGCATCCTCCACAAGCACAGAATTTGAGTTTTCCACAAAACGTCCCTGAAGATTCAGAACCTCCTAACTTCACAAAAGGATCGGCTAGACCCAGAGCGCAGACCAGGAGTGTACAGGATCCCCTGCCAATGTGGCAAAGTGTACATCGGCGAGACCGACAGGGACCTCCCCACCAGACTCAACAAACACAAAGCCCATGGCAGAAAGGAAGACTTTGACAAATCATTTATTGTCAAACACTCCCACATCGAAGACCATCAAATCAACTGAATGCTGGTACCCCGTCGCAGTAGAGAAGCCATTAAAATCATCAAGCACAACACAAAAAACATCGGTTTCTACATCAACGACATCTGGCACCCCATCATCACCTCCCAGTCCGATGGGTAGGGCACTTATAGTTCTCCAGCATATAGGTCATCTATACCCTCGGCAACCGTCCCCTTCATACTGACACACCTCAGCGATCATCTAGCATCCTCCAGGTCCCGCATAAGTACCCCTGAAGAGTTACATCCTTCGTACGCCTCATTGCTCCATATAACCCCGTTTCACAATGAAGTACATTGTAGTAGAATTGCTGATGGGTTTAAATAATAAGCCACTGAAGAATAAAATCCAATGTGGCAATTGTTGGCACTCGCCCATTAAATATACATTTGGTGGAACTCGGATTATGAAACTATTACCCCTGCTCATCAGACAGATAAATCACTTCTTACATATCCAAAATTACTTCAGGAGCTCTGCGAAGGGATGCTTTTTCACTTGTATTTCTAAATTTGATTTGGTGACAGGAGCAAATTTCACGAAACTCGTCTCATCTTACGACTCAACTTTAAACCCCTTAGTGTCCCAGCTCTAAGATCGATCCTAGCTAAGAAGCGCCTCGGACCAATTTTACTGAATGCATCCTAAGCAGGACGAATCATCACAGCCAATTTGACGGCCATATCATGTTTGTTTCCATTGCAAAACCAATTCTCCTGCACGTGTGCACAGAACACACACTTTCACTTGAAAAGTGTATCTGCTCTTTAGATTTCACACGTACAAGTGCAAGACGTTGTTTGACTGATAATGTTATAACTAAATCGACTTGCTCCACCGCTTAATTTGAGAACACAGTTTATTTTTATTTTAGTCACAAGGCATTTGCTGCGCAAATTTGCCGAAGTCGTAATATGTTCAACTTTTCCAAATTCGCAGCGCAAAAACTTGCTGTGACGTCCCAAATTAACATTTGCAGGAGCGTTCGCGACGAGTTATGAAATCGACCCAAAGAGTGTTTAGGTATTTGTTGTAACAAACAAAACAAAAGTTGTGGAAATCCGAGTTTTGCGTTTACCTCCAGCTCTAGGTTGCATTCATGAGCGCTGTAAGCCCCCGGGTCATCGGCTGCTAGAACCTCCAAGATTCTCTTGGGAGTCAAGTTGTCGTTAATGAGTCGGTAGTCCTTCAGCATGTACAGGAACTCTCTCATCTTCAGGGTTGGCTCGTGAGGTGGATGCTAAAGAGGAAGAATGATTGCAAAATGACCAGAAGTCGGTTTTGTGGGGATACTTGGCGATGAAACAGTGCTAAGCAAAATTACGCGGTAAGCATAAATAAGCCGGGGATCAGTCACTTTGGTTGGAGCACATACTGAGCTTAAGTAATTTCTGAGTTTGGCAGCTTCATACAATTGGTTTTCAGCTTCACAAGTTTGCGCCTGGATTATTTTAACATTGACCCGGGCCCAGCCGCAAGATTGTTTTTCACGAACCTCGATCCGAGACGGGTTCAGGCCGGCATCTGTGGGTTGCAACACCCTGCTATTTCCGGCCTCGCTCGCTGTTAGCCCATTGCCGACAGATATTTTCGGGCTTGCTCTATCGTGTTTATCCGTCATCCGTTTTGAATTCCGGAAAAAGTTTGCGTGTCTACACCTCTTCCGATGCGAACTAGTTAAGCCCAACTCTGCCAGACTCAAGCACAGTGCATCAGGTGGAAAAGTCTACTCTACTTTTAATGCATTCAGCAGTCAACACCAGTGCATTAACGACCAAGTCCAAGACTATTGATACCTGAACAATGCCAGAGATGGATCTTGCTGTGTTGGATGACCACAGATTCCGAAGCAGTTTGGCCTTGAGATTTCGAACCCGATGGATCTTGCTGCACTGGGCAGGCTAGTCATTTTGCTGTGTCTGGTAGGGTTTCTAGCCAAAATACCCTAGAGGGAATTATAGGGTCTCGACATTTACCTTGTTTGGAGAAGAGACTGCAGAGTAGATCTCCCAGCATTTGTCCATGTATCCTAGTGCATTGACGGCTCTCCGTGCTTCGTATAGGAACGTTCCCTGGACGTCACAGGCTGCCGGAATGATGTTATCAGTCATGGCTTTGGACAGACACCATGAAAGTATTGTGCCACTCTCACTCCTAGAAGGACGATGAGAAGATAAACATAATGGACAAAGTTCGATTAAGGACTATAGTTTGACTAACTGATTGAACTCGCACTAGTCGACAATGGTTGGACTAGTCTAGTCGACTGTTTGCGATCAACCTTCTGCGGTTTGTCACGCTGGTAATCAATAGCAACACTTTCATGACGGTGTGCAGTTGGGACCAACAATCAACAAATAATGGCGGACAACAAAACTTTGCCGTGCAAAATGGCATATTTGTTTACATGTTAGTTTGTGATTCTGTCATTTTGGTCATCAATGTACGTACATTGTCAAGCACTCCCACATCGAAGACCATCAGATCAACTGAATGCTGGTACCCCCGTTGCATCAGAGAAGCCATTTAAATCATTAAGCACAACACGGTTCCCCAAAAACATCGGTTTCTACATCAGCGACATCTGGCGCCCCATCATCACCTTCTAGTCCCTATACCCTAGGACACTTAAAGTTCTCCAGCCTATAGATCATCTATACCCTTGGCAACCATCCCCTTCATACTGACACACCTCAGCGATCATCTAGCATCCTCCATCTAGCATCCAACAATTGATGGCGGACAACAACATTTTGCCGTGCAAAATGGCATATTTTTGTATACATGTTGGTTTGTGATTCTGTCATTTTGGTCATCATTGTACTGTTGTTATGCATGATATCCTAAACTACGCACCACCGGGTGGTCTGTACAGAAATAGACCTTGTAAGTCTCGCGCATAAAGGTCATAATTGAACTTTTGGGCACCTCTGAGCCGCCGGCTATAGAACTTATTACACAACTGATTTTATTTTCCATAAAACTTTGTTTTTACCAAGATCTCAACCGTGAACCGGCCATAAATATGGATGGTAATTTAAAAGTTAATTTTACAATATATGAAAACATGCACGACTGTCTAAATAATTGATGAAAAGTAGTAAAACAAATGTTTAACCTGAGAGTACAAGTTGAACTTGTAACGTAATTGGATCATTGTTGGGACATACATACATATTTACTTAAATTATATGGCAACGACTGCCTTATAATGCATGTGGTCTACATTTTCAGGAAGACTAACAATAAATGAAAACAATGGAATGACGTACATGTATGTATGACGTAACTATTATTGTTTGCTCTCTTTTTTCCTAATTTGATATATCGTTTACATTTTATAAATTAAAATGAGAAATAGTATTTATTTAAACCTTTTTATCTAACTTCAATAAAAAGAACAGCGTCAACACTAATTATTACAAAAACTACTCGCTTTACACGTTGAAGCTCAGTTCCTAGAGGTCAACTTACACGCTTTATAGTGATTGCATAGTCTTTAATCATTGTTTAGGCAAGACAAAAGCACAGATGCAATATATGTGACCCACTCCATCGTAATCAGAAATAAGTCGCAAAATTACTTTTTGAGATATGCACATGGTGAGAAAGGGAATTGCATAAGCTTTCTAATGATACCCATCACAAGTGTGTATCTGTTTAGGTTATCGAGTTATGGTCTAATGAAGATGACAGTTGTATATTTATTTGCCAAATCCACATTTCAAGAAAAACAGCTTTGAAATAAACAGTTGTAAAAATAAACGCAAATGCAGGCTTTCCAATAAACAACCATAGCAACAGCATACTTCCTGTTGTCTGATTGTCATAACAGTTTCCACATTAGTTGGTCACTACCTTGACAACAATCTCCCGTAGTTTGTATTTCATATCTTTAATATTTTTGGAAATATGACACCTATAAATATCATATTAATAATGCACCCCAATCATACGGACAACGCACACAAAACCTCTTCATTTTTACAAGACATTAATGACAATAATCTGTGATAACTACACTTCCTAAAAATACAATGTTCAGAAAATCGACTTGGTCATGATTTTCAACCATGCGTTCACTTCAACGGCCGATTGTGTAAAACGGCCCCAGCGACTTATTCCTGATTACGATGGAGCATGTGTGAAATCAAAGATTTAGGCTTTAAACAATTAATTACTTACAAGCACTCTTCCTGGTAGATATGGTAGGCTAGGGTGATCAGATTGTTCAAGAATTCTCTCATGAGCAGTTTGTCCAGGGGATTGTGGATGTCTGTGGCTGTCTTATTGGGAGCTAATACAAATAAAGATAAGACAAGATCACCTTTACCAGTTGGGCTTTCCAAATTATGCAAAATCTTAAAACTATTGTATAACCAACAAAATATCAAAATTTTAAAAACGAGGGATACTTACGAGAACCTGATTTGCATATTTAATTAGTGTTAATTAGACCACTAATGGACATTAATTCAAACACTAACTATGCAAAATCGTGTAATTTAAGAGGTTTCCGATCTTCTGATCTCACCCAAAAAATGGGAATACCGGTATGTAGAGGAGGACTTGGGCTTTCCAAATTATGCAAAATCTTAAAATTGACCACCCCTTCATATTTTGACTTTGGATGGCCATATCTCTAATTCACATTGTGCGACTTTACTCTCATTTTGTGGTGACAGGTCACATATGACCATCCACACCAAAAGGGTTGTAAAGTTGCCAGAGCTTATTTTGAGAAAAGTACCAAAAAAATATGTGACGGGCTCTGCGAAAATGAGTCACATGGGGGTCAAATCTTGATCAGAGTTTTATACATGGCTGGAAAGAGTATTCAACAAGCTTTAATTTGATAGATGTTAGAAACTTGTGCGATGGTTGCTTGAAAAGTTATCACTTCTTTTAAAAATACAATTACATGTACATGTATGTCTTTATCAACTTTTAACAACGCTGTATGTGGAAATATGCTGTGCGACAAGTGTATCATTTTTGCAGACCCCGTCACATATCAGAGCGTGACTAATGATGTGACCGTGCAATAGACGTGTTTTTTTCACCATCAAATAGAACTGTTATTTTTGCAGTGCAATCGTGTTGTGCATTAATGTGACGAATAATTCAATGACACACGTAATCAATCATCCACCAATTAGATGACGGGGATTTATTCCGGTTGATAACAAAGATTGGTGCAATTTACTTCTGTAGTTGGCATATATTTTCTGCTTACTGTTAACCATTTCGCGCCGGAGGACGTATATATACACGCAAAGTTTTACCCAGATTCAAAACGGATGACGCATAAACAAGTCACGAGCAAAACTGGAAATGTCTGTCAGCAGCGAGCAAGGCCGGAAATGCGTGGGTGTGCTTCCCAGTACCATCGGCCTGTACCCTGCCTTGGATCAAGTTTTGATAAAAATAATCCCGCGAATCGGCTCGGTGATGTTAAAATAATCCCGGCGCGAACTGGTTAAGCAGTGTCAGGGGGGGGGCGGAGGGGGGGGCCTTCGAGGCTGTGATTGCGAAACGCTGTGGTACCGTCCATTCTCAAAATAGGGGGGAACAATTTTCTCACTCGAAAAATTAAAAGTTTTTGGCATCCAATCTTAACATCTTGTCTTTTGTAGTTGTACAAGGTTGTTATTTACCTTAATGTTTATCATCCAATGACAAAAATTGTATTGAAAATGAAAAAAGCAGTCGAAAAAATTAAGCGTTGACGTACCGTTGATGCGCGTGGAGATTGTGCACAAATACTCAAACGACGTTAACAAATACCTCCCCTAAAAAGGGCAATAATAATCGATAAATTGTGAAAAATCGTGCTTTGACCCCACTCTTTTTTTTCCATGGATACGTTAAAAAAGGATGTAGCAGTGATATACTGAATTTTTAAAAAAATCTGCCTGTGACCCCCTTGCGTTTTATCGTGTTGTTTTCGAACGAAAATGGCAGAAAATGACATCGCCCCAAACAAAATCCGTGTAGATCGTGCCTGCGTACCTGGCTTTGCGGACGTTGTATGAATCACTAAATGCGGAGAGCGATACACGGAGCAAATCTGTACGTGTTTCAATGGTGCGCTTCGCGGTAGCGATCTATACGTATTTACTGTGTGAGATGTGTGGCTCATGAGCGTGGAAGAACGAATGAGATACATTTCAACGTTGGTGGCGCACTTTCTTGGGCCCCCCCTCCGCCCCCCCCTGAGCAGTGTCAGGAAATTGGCCAAGAAACTAGCAATTTAACTGGGAAGCTTCACTTGCCTAAGATTCTATCCATCTCCGTCAGCGTGAGATCGTTATAGTGGAACTGACAGTCCTTCAGAAATCGCCAGAACTGCAGCCTGGTCAGGATGAACGTGTTGTCAGGCGACGCGTCGTGACCAAGACTGCCGTAAAAATTGTAGACTTTCTTGAAGGTAGTGATGTGACGCAGAACCACAAACATTACCTATTATACCAAAAAAAAATTGTTACTGTGGCATCAGGGTGATTGTGTCCCTAGGCAAGATATTTGACTACAATTGCCACTATTTTGTCAAACAAATTCTTTTACTTTAGTATTGTTTTATAGCGCGTACTAAATTTGCTCGAGTACCAAGAATCCTTGCTTATTAAATTAGGTTAGGAGCCAAAATTCCATGTGATTGTTAGGCAAAGCTGAAATACCAATCACAAACAATATACATCACATTTTGTCTTCAAATTTTCTTTAATCATTTAGACAGTCCTACATGTTTTGTAAGATTAAGTTTGAATTTATCATCCATATTTATGGCAATTTCAAGATTCAAATCTTTGTAAAAACCACGTATTATAGAAAACCAAATCAACCACACTTAAAAGTCCTATAGCCGGCGGCTCGGTGGGGCCCCAAAGTTCAATCGTGACTTATGTGCGCGAGACTTACACAGTTTATAGACGTCATTGCACGCCATGTGACGTCACATTAAAAGGTGCATATTTCTATTGTATCTTTCTAGACTGAATTGAAACTTTGTATGTACATAGACTATCTGGAAATTCAACCCATGCACCGGCAGTCATGAAGATACGATTCAAACAAGCACAAAATATTTACAAACAGCCGAAACAGCTGCGTCCATCTCGTATTTGGAGTGTCTATGTATCAGATTAATTGTAAGGTCCCATGTCCTAATTAGCCAATTACCTGACGGATTTCTTCCCCTTTGTCATTCTCGTTAAAGTCTCTCAGCAGGTGGTCCAACTCGAGAATTAGGCTGGGGCCTAAAGTGTTCCGACTGGCATCGCTGCGGGACGTTATATCTCCCATCCCTGCATGTCAACAGACAAAAGAAAAATAATATGTGGCAGATATGAGTTTTTGCAGTTGCCAAGACGCAACACATCGCAACTACCTTGACAACGGTTTGAAACACGTCGTAAGTTACAGCGTGTCTTTGGGTCGTTGTAAAATAAGATGCGTCTTATTTATAGCTAGTTTTACGCCATAAAAATGAAATAAATGAGACTAGAATACTCAAGGCAATGTGTGAGAATTTGTAAATGAAACTTTCATCGTAGTCATATGAATTAACCTTGAATAGTGCACTTGAAATTTCAAATTAGCTAGAAGTCCACAGGAAGCTTGTTTTTCTTTAAAACTACATCATACATCAGCCATTTTGATTTACTTTTTTTGCAGCTTTCTGAGAAGAGATTTTGACGACTCTTTGCTGAATACCAGACGGCTATTTACTGTGCGTTAAATAAGTACATACATTGTACAGCAGTCACTGTTTGGTGCTATAAACACACCTATGCCAAGTCGCATGTAGGAAGTGTTTCGTGAAATGGATTTCACGCACGATGTGACACGATGCAGATGTCACGCTTCGTAGAGATACGACGCATCGCAGCGCTGCGATGCACCGTAACCGTAAGTTACAAAGAGTTTAGTGAAATCGGGTGCTGGTCTCTCCCATATTCTAGTTCGTAAAGATGTGAATTACAGAAATCAAAACGGGATGGTACCAGGGCATGAACATAACTTTTTTTACCGAACCGACAAAAAAACTGACTTGACCAGGGTGTGAACCTACTACATACCTGGGCCTGAGGGATCTGGTGTCCTTGTCCTGATGTTGCTGATATCGGGCGTGTTGGTGCCATCCATGCTAAACGCTGGGTAGTCGGCCATTCGGTCGTCCACAAAAACTCCCTCGAAAATACGACCATTCTTGAACGTAAACGACCCCTGGGGCAAGAACAATGCAAGGAATCAGTGACAGGAAAATATGGAAATTGAAAGTGAACCCAACTGGTTTAGTTTGGCTCAATATTCTAGGCACACTTGGAAAATGGGGCATTGCATAACTTATATTGGCTCGAAATCCATTTTACCCTATTAAAGCCCACAAACAGAATACCGCGTGGTTATAAATATAGAACACGTGATTTTCTATCGGGTAGTTTACATTAAAGAGCGGATAAATCGGGCGGTCGGACGATAAACCACTGCGTTTAGAAACCAGAGCGATTTCCAAATAAACCGCGCTGAGACCAATCAGCGTTCTCGTTGGGTATGACGTCAAGATATCAGCGGGCACATTACTGAAACAAAGATGGCGACCAAGATCTTGATCCAATATGGGGCATTACGTGTATTACTTGTCAAGCCACAGGGGAGTTTGGTAAGCAGAGCTTCCTCGTCGTGTCTTTGATTCTTGTGTAAATGGCAAATATCGCGCGGCATGCCGCTTCCCGTTACCGTGCGCGTTCGTGAATGGGCCTTTATACTGTAGTTTGTTTTTTTCTACAAAATTGAAACCAGATTACTATATTAAGTCATTGCATGCAAGGATTCACAACTGGATCAAACCTCATCGCAAAAAAATCTGAAGGGTATTGCAAGTCATTACGAGTCGTCACAAAATGAACACAAGTCGTCATAAAATTAGCACAAGTCGTCATAAAATTTGCACAAGTTGTCACAGAAAGGACCACAAGTCGTCACAGAAATGACCACAAGTCGTCACAGAAATGACCACAAGTCATTACAAAAATGACCACAAGTCATTACAAAAATGACCACAAGTCGTTACTAGTCGATGACTCATTACAAGGCGATAACTCATCACAAGTCAATCACAAGTCGATCACAACTCATCACAAGTCAATCACAACTCATCACAAGTCAGTCATATCGGTCACAGCTTATCACAAGTTGATCATAACTCATCACAAGTTGATCATAATTCATCACAAGTTGATCATAATTCATCACAAGTTGATCATAACTCATCACAAGTTGATCATAACTCATCACAAGTCGATCATAACTCATCACAAGTCGATCATAACTCATCACAAGTCGATCATAACTCATCACAAGTCGATCATAACTCATCACAAGTCGATCATAACTCATCACAAGTCGATCATAACTCATCACAAGTCGATCATAACTCATTACAAGTCACGACAAGACAAACATAAATCACCTCAAGTCAATCGCAAGTTGATCATAAGTCATCACAAGTCAATCAAAAGATGAAAATAAGTTATTATCAGTCTAACGAACAAGAGAAGGTGATTTTTTTACCAATTTATTGTGCACTAGCACTTATGGGGTTACCGGGCACAAAGGGTACCAACAGCAAAAATGATACCCGTAAGTTCTCCTTTAGAAATCCAGGTACCCCACATGTTTAACACTATGTATTTTGATATTTCTATAGGAACAAAGGAGAATAATAGAAGGTAAGCAGGGTTGGACAATAATTATAGGTAACCGCGTAACTCTCATGTCAAGTGTGCGAAGACGGGGACACACTACATGTGTGTATACTGCGTGTGTGTATAATAATACAAATGTTAGTTCTTATATAGCGCTTTAGACTCCTACAATTTTGCTGTATCAAAGCGCTTTTACATTATTACACCGGTCATTGGGCCAATGAAAAATTCCAAATACCATCTCAGCTCCCTGGGGAGTATACATCTCGATGCTGCCATTTTGATGCAAAGCAGCTAAATCAACCACAATAATCGTCTCTGCCTTCACAGGTACCCATTTACTCCTGGGTGGAGAGAGGCAATGGGTAACAAAGTGCCTTGCCCAAAGGCACACGTACCATAGTCCCAGGCTGGACTCGAACCCACAACCTATAGCTTTACCTACAGATTACAAATTAAACACTCCAGACCACGAGGCCACGGCACTCCAAATGGTTCGTGGGCGTATAGTGCGAAGTACACACCATGTACTTATGTGCACGAAGCCCATTCCTTGTGACTGGCCTTGTGATATACTTGTGATACTCGCAGAGTTCCTCGACTACGGCACCCTTAGTAGTATAGCCTGTGCATTACGTACCCGTCCGCATTTCTTGTTCTCCACCCACTCCCCCTCAAACTTGGCACCGTTTGCGTACAGGAAGACCCCATAGCCATGCCTCAAACCCTGATGGAAGTCACCGATGTACTGGTTGCGTAGCGGGTACTGGGAACCAGGCAGCCTGCGCAGGTACCAGCTATGCTCACCATGGCCGTTCTGTAAATAGGAGTTATTTTGAAGAAGCTTAATCATGTGCAACAGTAGGGATATGCCGAATATACTGAAAATTATATTGCATAAATAACCAAAACGGCAAACATTTTGACAGTGATGAAGTTGTGTGGTTCTATTAGAAAGTTAGGTTCTTTTATTAGATGCTGCTATATCTGCGACCAGGGCCCAATTTCACGGCGCTGCTAAGCACACGATTGTTTGCTAACAGAGCCTCCATCTATTTTATGGGGACCGTAAGCAGTAAGCACAGCAAAAGGCACGCTTAACCTAGCGAAAAAATATGCTTAAATCAGTGCCGTAACAGTATAATCTCCATGAGCGCGCAAACGTTAGCACAAAAACGCCGTGAAATAGCGCTTATAAGGTTAGCAAATTCTTCTGCTAAAGTTAGCACAACTTTTCCGCTAACTGATAAGCAGCGCTGTGAAATTGGGCCCAGGGGCCAATTTCATAGAGCTGCTAAAAAGCTTAGCACAAAAAGTGTTGCTCATTAAAAACAGGGGCCAATTTCACGGAGCTGCTAAGCACAAAAATTTGCTTAGCACAAAAACGTCTTGCTCATTAAAAACAAGTTATCAGCCAAAATTCCACGTGTTTTTTATGCTAAGCAAAAAAACAGCTGATTTTTAATCAAAAACAATAAAGATCACGTGAAAATTTGGTCTGTAACCTTGTTTTTACCAAGGACAAAATTTCATGCTAAGCAAATTTTTGTGCTTAGCAGCTCCGTGAAATTGGCTTCAGGTTATCAGCCAAAATTATACGTGTTTTTCATGCTAAGCAAAAAAACAGCTGATTATCAATCCAGAACAATAAAGATCAGGTGAAAATTTGGTCTGTAACCTTGTTTTTGCCAAGGAGAAATTGTCATGCTAAGCAAACTTTTGTGCTTAGCAGCTCTATGAAATTGGCCCCAGGCCCCGAGCTGATTTTAAACTTACTTGTTTATAATACCGGCCAAGCACATATTTATTTCCATTTATAAATATCTTCGGGTCAAAAAGTCAACTGAACAATTCACAATAATTTTGTTCAAACAATTTTACCTTGTCTAAAGACATGTGCTTGACAACTAAGTTTTTATCTCTGAATGCTGCAAATTTAGAAAGAAAATATTCTAAGATAACTATTTCAATTCAAATTTGCCAAGTCACAATTCGAATTGCGCCTACAGTCGACTATTTGGGGCACATTCCCATTCAGCCAATTGCAGCTACATGCATATTACACACTGAACCTACTAATGATAGTGCCTACACGCTTGTGCGTCGTTCCAACGATTGCGCGCATTATTCGGAGATTAGAAACTAACTACTACTGAAATTTTGCATCTCTGAGACACATTTTTGGAAATGACTTCTTAATTTTTTTCTTTAAAATGACACCATGCCAGAAGAAATAATTTTACATCGAGGTTAGTGGTTACTTTTTTCAAAGCTACAAAAGGTATAATTCAGCTTTTAAAGGTAGGATACAACATTGGTAATTGCTTGAATTATCAGGAATGGGTGGATTTGGGGGGTTGTTTTTCTATCTTAAAATATTGTTTAACTGACTTGTTCAAAGTTTTACAATCATGGATGCCGAGAAAAAAGCAAGAAAAACGACAGTCGTTTTGAATCGCCGTCTGGCAGTTAGTTTTTTTTATAAAATTTTATTTTTCGGAATTACAGAATAGCGCAATCATTTTGGTAGATGCCTACATGTAGAATCAATATTTACTTTCAAATTAGTAAGATATTTCTTAATAATTTGGTAGTAACAATTTTCAATATCTACAAATGGTGTATCCTACCTTTAACCAATTCGCGCCAGGATTATTTTAACATCACTGAGCTGAGGGGCGAAATTAGTTTTAAAAAAAATCGATTTGAAGCGGGTTCAGGCCGATAGTGCCGGGAAGCACACCCATGCATTTCAGGCCTTGCTCGCTGCTGACAGACATTTCTGGCCTTGCTCGTGACGTGTTTTATATGTGTCATCCGTTTTGAATCTGGGGAAAATATGCATTTATATACGTCGTCCGGCGCAAACTGGTTTAGACTTGTCAAAAAGAGAGACCGCTACAGGGTCGCGTGACAATACCTGCACTCCGTTGACCCACTGCCCATTGTAGGACTGATCCAAGTCTACCCATCTCATGATGCCCTGCCCGTGACGGTTATTGGCCATCCATTCACCCTCGTACACGTTACCGCTGCGATATCGCCGGACACCGTACCCCTGTCGCATGTCGTCAGCCCAGTCACCTTCGTAAAAGGACAGGCCGTCTAGATCGTAGCGAATGATACCCTGTCAAAACAGTTTTTAAAATTGAAGCCTTTGGACTGAATTTTGGCAACATTACTTTATTCTCAACCTCATTTCCTATGGAAACCCCTTTCTCGTGCCAGGATTGGATAGCGACATATTTTTAATTACTAAAGAAATTACAATTGTACAGTTGATGATTCCATATCTTGACAAACGCTTGTAGCGCCAATAGCCTATTTCTTGATAAAAGTGTACAATGGTTTATCAGATTTTGTCAGAAATTATTAAATGCTAACTTAGGATTTTCAGAGATTTGTTGAAGCATGCTAAACGTTGCGAAACACGTTAACGTAACACTAGGCCAATTTTGTGTGTGCCCAATTTTTGGACACTATCGGTTATTGTTTCGCTTAATTTAGTGTGACCACACTAATTTAGTGTGAATCACATTTTTGGACTAGGAATGTCCTTCATTACCCTAAACATAAAGTAGTTGAACAATCAATACGAGCCTACATTAAAATTCTCAATGCTTCGTCGTCTGCGCTCAATTAGTTTTGCATGAACTGCGAGTAGATCGCAGTCCAACAACAAGTTGTTATGGTTTCCTGCCAAAACCGAGCAAAACCTCCAGTTGGAGTTTGATGGTTTTGGGTTAGTTAGGATTAGGGAGTTCAACATAATTATGAAATCATAGATGTTTAGAATGACCATTTTGGAAGAATTGGGGTCAAGACAAAACACTAAACGCTCCTCAGGAACAAAACGTACAGTTCCATGCCTCTTGCCGTTGTTCCATTGGCCGGTGTACGATGACGGCGTAGACGTGCATCTAAACACCCCCTGCCCATGTCGACGACCTTTCAACACCTCTCCTTCGTACGTGCTCTTGTCGGGCCAAGTGTAGAGCCCTTTGCCTAAGATTTCATTCATATTGAAATCACCCTATGAATAAACAACAATGCAGATATTTCATGCAAACGTAACCTGGCTTCACAAAAAAACAAATTAAAGGGAAATTCCAGGCTCAATAATATTTTACCTGGTCTAAAAGAATATATGGTAACATACTGACTCCGCAGAGAATTTGTTTTGATTTGTTATCGAGAACGACACACGCGCTTATTATATTCACAATTTCTTGCCATTCAGGGGTACAAGGGCACGGCCATATTGTTCAAATTTCCCGCCTCGCCCGGGAAATTATGACGTAGTGTCTGCACCTCAATGCACATCGCTTTATTGCCTGTTGTTCGCACTGGTATCCCACCTTGACGCGGTCAACTACATTATGCAGACGTATGTTGTACAGCGCCCGACTATTGCGAGTACATGTATTCCATTTCTGTGCAGAATATCGACTTGACTCGCCACAAACTATCGTTTATTTTTGTATTTTCTGAGAAGAATATACATTCAGGAGCTAGTAATTATGGTATCAGGTCCTTCTCCGTATGATTTTAAGCCCACTTTCACATGTACAGTACACATTGACTATGCCGTATACAAAAGGGTTCACTTGTATTCCTTGTGCGTGCAGGGCCGCTATCGATTGGGCTTCGCGTACTGATGGTGCAGGCACTACGTCACAATATCTCGGAAGTACCAATAAACCGGAAAAAAATGGCGGCTCGCATGACGGTAAGCGCAGTGCAAGAAAATTTCTGTTTTATATGATTACCGAAACCGATAAAAATGAAATAATCAAGTCACAATGGCAATTGACACTCTTTAACATTAAGCAATCATAAACTATGGGTGGAGTTTCCCTTTACGTCACGCTGTGCATTATCATGTAACCTGCTAGTCTTTGCCAAAGACGAATGCATTTGATCGATCGTGTACGTCGCTCATTCTTTTCAAATTGCTTTTAGCGGTTTAAACTTTTTCCTTATCAATACATGTACCACAACTCATGATAAACACCATCAAGTACATACATACACGTACATTTCTCTGCATTTTGCATTTTTTACCACAAATACTGGATGGCATAGACACTGAACAAGTAACAACTTGAATTCAGTGCCAAGTAACAATATACAATTGTTGTTTGCTGTGATGTGGGCTACAACGTTTTGAACACCTGAGGGAGGCATGTAGCAGCCCAGGCGAAGCCGAGGGTGCTATACGCGTCCCCGAGGGTGTTCAAGACCTTTATATCCCACATCACAACAGTCAACAATTGTGTTTTGTTATACCTCTGTCTTGAAACTTTTATGAAGTCTGAAGATGCGAAATGTTCTAGTTAACATGTATTTTACTGTGGTAACGTTAATCACGCAAACAAATTGAACTCACAAACTTCGTCTGCTCGTTCGCTGCTCGACTACAGTTTACTATCGTTAATAGTGTGCAGGTAAAAATTGCACAGGTACCAATGATCAGGGTTGTAGCTAGATATTGTTTAGTGCCGGCTGTTTTCAGGCTGGAGAGTTGAGCCATTGTAGTATCGGCCTATTTTCTCTGTCAAAACTTTGCAATCGCCATGTAATGCAGCACAATTTGTGCCAGCCGGCAAGCTTCATTTTCATCCCAAGTGCCGGACGGTGATTGAGAATGCCGGCTATCACCGGTCGTCACTGGCCAGCCTAGCTACAACCCTAGCCAATAATATACAGCTCACATGCACAGCGAGCTAACTGTGACTGCCAACTGGGAGGGGGGGGGGGGGGGAGTGGAGTTATGTTATACATGTACAACGGACACGTGATCATTCTAGACCAATACAAATACAGTATCCAAGACAGAGGTATAACGATGGATTTTAGTGCACCATGTTTTTGTCGTATGTTCATAGCGAGACCTGGAAGCTTTTAATTTTCACATTTATGAGCAAAACTGTGATGTCATTCCTGGCAAAAATGTCCATGTTTATACAGCTATTTCTGCACAAAAAGTTGCTAGAAATTTATATATTTTGCTGATTTATAGCAAATCTTTCTCACAAATGTTCTCAAAGTTTTGGTTCACAAAACCCCTTCCTGAAATGTCTTCCTGAAATGACTATCATGTCAACAGTTGTCCGGAAAAGCATGACATTTTGTTTGTTTAGATATATGCAAATTTCAATAAAATTATTAACCAGTTCGCGCCGGGATTATTTTAACATCACCGAGCCGAGGGATTATTTTTAACGAAACTCGATCCGAAGCGTGTTCAGGCTGATAGTACCGCGAAGCACACCCACGTATTTCCGGCCTTGCTCCCTGCTGACTTGGCGTGTTTAT
The DNA here is from genome assembly GCA_037893245.1 of Crossaster papposus. Lineage (NCBI taxonomy): Eukaryota > Metazoa > Echinodermata > Asteroidea > Velatida > Solasteridae > Crossaster > Crossaster papposus. Next base: position 29,064 of record JBAIAA010001081.1, read on the forward strand.
GCGTCATTCGTTTTGAATTTGGGAAAAACTTTGCGTTTATATACGTCATCCGGCGCGAACTGGTTAAGTGATGTCAAATACTTGTCATACATTGAAGAGTTTCTATTAGAAAATTCACTATCAAATGCGCTCCTTTAATGTGTTTTTATTAATACCCCCGTCACACCGGACTGGCGTCCTTACTGCGTTCCTACGGCGACCCAGGACGCGGTAGGGACGCCATGGACGCCGCGGGGTCGTGGTGAGAACGCAGAAGGACGCCGTGGGGACCCCAAGGACGCCGAAGGTCGCAGAGCGACGGCGTTTACTTCGGACATGTTCAAAGTAAACGCCGAGGTTTGGCGTCCTGGCTCAGGACGCGGTGGGATCGCCCTGGGGTCGCCATGGTCGCCGTAGCAACGCAGTAGGAACTCGAAGGACGCCCTAGGGACGCAGTATGGACGTGGTAGGGTCGCCGTGGAGACGCGAATAAATGGATCGTGGACCCCGCGGCGACCTTACTGCGTCCTTACCACGTCTATGGGGTTCTTACCACGACCCCACCACGTCAATAGAAACGCCAAGGACGCGGTAAGGTCGTGGTAGAAACGCCAAAAACGCCGTGAGGTCGCCGATGATTGCCGTGGGGACGCCGTGCAAACTCAATAGAAACGCCAAGGACGCGGTAAGGTCGTGGTGAGAACGCCGTGGGGACGCCGAGTAGACGTACAGATCGCGGAGCACAGGACCCCGGTGTGACGGGTGACCGAAATCTTGATATTTTAAAGAAAAAGGATTGGGGTTCTCATGGCGACCATCGACGTCCTCCATTTTAGGACGCAGTAAGGACGCCAGTCCGGTGTGACGGGGGTATAACATCTTACCTCATATCGTACACCATCGCTCCATGCGTACACACCTTTTCCGTGCATTAAACCCTGCGAAAAATGCCCCTAATATTTCACAAATGAAAGCAAATAATCTTGATTAATTGTGCTGAAAACAGATGACGTAAATATATGGATGACATAAATAGTGGAGTGCCGTGGCTTCGTGGTCTAGAGCATTGATTTCGCCGTCGGTGGGTAAAGCTGCAGGGTGTGGGTTCGAGTCCGGCCTGGGTCTATGACCCCCGTGAGCCCTTGGGCAAGGCACGTTGTCACTCATTGAATCTCTCCACTCAGGAGTAAATGGGTACCTGTGAGGGCGGAGATGGTCGTTATTAGCTGCTTCGCGCTGAACTGGCAGCATTGAGCTGCATACTCCCCAGGGAGCCGAGATGTTATTTGGTATGTTTTGTTGGTCCAATGAGCAGAGAAAATAATAACAGAGCCTTGAGTACCGTTTCTGGTAGATAGGGTACGTGCGCTATATAATTATTATTATTAAAGGTAGGATACACCATTTGCAGATATCGAAAATATTTACTACCGAATTATTAAGAAATATCTTACTTATTTGAAAGTAAATAATGATTCTAGGCATCCAACAAAATAATTGTGCTAGATATCCTGTAATTATTCCGAAAAACAAAATTGTATAAACAAATATTTGCGATCGCCAGACGGCGATTGCGAAAATAACAAAAATAACATAAGAATTACTGCCCAACGCGGGTTGAAAACAAACGCTGTTTTTCGTGCTTTTCTCGGCATCCATGATTGTAAAACTTTGGACAGGTCAGTTAAACGATAGTTACTTAGGTAATAACGAGCCGAAGGCGAGGTCCATTACCAGCGGTCATCCCCCAACCCGGTCATTATCACGCAATAATAACCGGGTCCTTGCACTGTTATTACCTTTAATAAATACCTTTTTAACAAGAACAATGGTGAAAATGCTCAACATTTCGTGACTTTCCTTTTGGCAATATTTCTAGCGTTTTGTGTTCATGTTTAGGGGCCATGTTTCAGCTTATGCATGGTACCCAGGCTCTTTAATATGTGTTGTTATTATAACCCATACTTTGAGACCAGACTAGCTGACCACTGATGCCCACCGTGCATAGCAACGCGCTAGCGTTAACAGACGACACGCGCATTTTTTAAAATGCCACGCGTATAGATACAAACGTTCTACGCGTACATTCATAGCACGCAGTATCAAGATTTGACGCGTCCTTGTTACAAGTTACCGTAGAACTGTTGCATTCGGCCAATCATTGGCTTACATGATGCTTGATCAATGCTGGTTCAGGGAACATTTATTTGCTTCTTCTTGAAAGCCCATGATATTACTACCTGATAATCCACTCCACATGATCGAGTCTCGACCAATCAGAAGCCATCAACTCTCCTAGGTATTTATTAATATTAAATAACTAGTAATATTAAAACAGGGTAGACGGCAGTGTTTTAAATTAGGAGGGCAATTATTAGTCTGGTTCCCAAATTTCGAAAAAACGTAGTGCCTCCCGTTCAACACATTGAAGGCCTTGGATTTAGTGGAATTTAACGGAACTGCTGACATTAAATTTAATTTCACCCACAAAGATGTAAAATTATTTATTTTTCTATCCTTTTTAGGTGAAACTTACTGCATATTATTAGGGATGATTGTCATCACAACTGGACCTACGACCATTGAAATGACATATAACTTCGCTCCGCAACATCGTATCTCAACAGTCGAGGTGTCAAAATATGCAGAACAAAATTATGCACTGGGTTAATTTGCTTTGATTAATCCATACCCTTTCTGGCCGTTAATTATTGGCTCATTTTTAAGTGTCTCGATACTTTTTGTGAGGAGTTTATTTGCAGGGCCAAGAGACGTATTAAGTCCTAAACAAACATGCAATACAGCTGTTTCGTGGTTGTTGGGGAAATTATTTTTCAAAATCAATCTTTTTCATTGTCTTTTTTAATTGTCTGAGGAGTAAAGTACGTAATTTGTAAAGTTGGTTGTGGCTTGTCGGTACTCGACATCCACAGTCGGGTATTCGAGTACCCGGTTCCGATGCTCGGTAACTTCCCTGGTATAACATCTTGGTCTTGAATGATTCTAAAACAGATGTCATTCATTTTACGTCTCGCTTCAAACGAGTTGATAAGCTGCACAGTTTGATGGCGCATAGGCAAAATTCGAGCTTTGCTGGATGTTAAGACCACAGAGCGTTTGGTCCATGCATTTGTTACGTCGCGCCTTGATTATTGCAATAGCATTTTGTATGGACTTCCAATTTCCCAGATCTCGAAACTTCAGCTACTTCAAAATGCTGCGGCTCGGCTTGTGACACGTTCAAAAAAGTGTGTACATATCACACCCATTCTTTGTGAGCTCCACTGGCTCCCAATTTCGGAACGCGTCAAGTTTAGGATTTTGCTCATTGTTTTCAAAACTATGAATAATCAAGGCCCCGGCGTATCTGTCTGAGTTGATCTCCTTGTATGCTTCTCCGCGAGTTGTTCTTCGCTCAGGGCACAAATGCCTGCTGAGAACCGTCAAGAGCAGGACAGCCTATTACGGTTCCCGGGCTTTCTCTACTGCAGCTCCATTACTATGGAATCGGTTGCCGGACAACTTGCGATTCTTGCGTAATGTGGACGCTTTTAAAACTGGATTGAAAACTTTCCTTTTTAGCTTGTACTTTGAATAATGATTTAATTTCAATAACTATTTTTAGCTCGTATTGTAATTTCAATGATTTGTTGTAGTTTCTTAAGAATTATTTACTTTTTATTATTGTACAGAGTGATGAGTCGCATGTGTAGTACTCTTTAAATCAACATATTATTATTATTATTATTATTATTATTATTATTATTTACAAGATCTCTATCACTGGAATCATGCCCACCTGATAATTGTGACCGCCACTGAAGTAAGCTGTCCCTTCACCATCAAACAAACCTCGTACCTTCTCACCTTCAAAGCTGAAATATAAAATAGAAATTTAAAAGATGTGTATAGAGGAAACTTACTGAAGTAGGTATATCTTTTCTTTGCTGAAACTGGTGCAAGAAAAAAAAAAGTAAAAATTTCTAATTTACACTGAACAAAAATATAAACGCCCACAAAAATATAAACGCCCCCAAAATGGTTATTCCAACACAGATGTGGGTGGAATCACTGCATCACTGAGCATTTTCTCACTGGCAGAGATGGACACAAATATTGTTTACAAATCAAGACAAATAACCATTTTTGGGGGGCGTTAATTGTTTGGGGGGCGTTTATATTTTTGTGGGCGTTTATATTTTTGTGGGCGTTTATATTTTTGTGGGCGTGCATATTTTTGTTCAGTGTGTATGTAACAGGGTATTTAACAAAGAAAATAGTTTGTTTTTGAAGATAGGATACACCATTTGCAGATATCAAAAAATCTTACTACCAAATCATTAAGAAATATCTCATTTGAAATGAAATAATGATTCTAGGCATCCAGCAAAATGATTGCACTAGATATTCTGTAATTATTCCGAAAAATTGAATTTTCAAAAACAAAATGGTAACAAATTTTCCTGTCAAATAACATGGCATCTTTTATCTATCAATTTCTCGCGTTCGAAATGACAACGCCATGTTTGCGGGTCTATTCCAATGCTAGCGCCCCAGTTACATGCTACCAGGTCTATTTCAATGCACGAGGGGGCCAATTTCATGGAGCTGCTATTATTTATTAATTTGAGCACATCAAATTGGATTTATACAGAAATATTTCCTATGTTTAAAGTAAGTGCAATCTGTAATCATGGTAATGTCCATTAGTGAATACTACGTCAGTTGGGCAGTTGTGTAGTGACGGACCTCGTTACAGTAGGTGCTTGTCGGTCACTTCGCCCCATTGCCACTTCGCCCCGTGCCACTTCGCCCCGTGTCACTTCGCCCCATTGCCACTTCGCCCCATTGCCACTTCGCCCCATTGCCACTTCGCCCCATTGCCACTTCGCCCCATTGCCACTTCGCCCCATCGCCACTTCGCCCCATCGCCACTTCGCCCCATCGCGCGCGCCCGGCCGGCTCGCATGCATGCTGCGCGCGTCGGTCAGCATGAATTTTAAGAGGGTTTCTATTTTCTATGAATCACGGATTCATTGGTGGAGGGCGACAACAAGGACTCCCCAAACCATACCCAAACTGCTATTGGCCGTGCTCAAACTACCATCTCTAGGCTACATTAGTTGTATACTTTTTAAAAAAATTGTTGTGTTAATAACGTAGGTTACTTAATTAGATCCTCTGTAAAGAAGAGGTCCGATTCAGTCGTAACGTTTAGTCTTGATCGAACATCAACATTAGGAACATACCACAAGTTGAATTCCATACACGACCGCGCCGCCTCTTCGACCTATAGCTCCTGCACAAAGTATTTTCAAAGAGTAACTTTTTGTTTACTCCTAAATTGGGCCTAGTGTTTCTTCATCAGATTTACAACTTGTGGCATTTAAGGAATGAATGAGTGGCGGAAATGTATGGAAGTCTTATCTTCACGAATCCCGCTAGCCCAATTACAAGACATCGGGAACGTGTTGTTATAGCAACTCCACTTTGGGAACATTGAACATAATAATTATAGGCCTGTGAACCCCTCATTTTGTTTCTTAATTGTAGAATTGGCTCAGAATTTAATAAATTCAAGTTAAAACCTTCAAGTTAAAACCCCTAGGCCTAATTTTGTTTACAGTTTCATTCGAAATTCGTAGTAAGAAAGTAAAGAACTCCTTTAAATGAGAACATTTCAGGCAACGCCAGATTCGCAACAAGTACCCGCTTAAAGGCCGGTTCATACTTCACGCGAAAGCGATGATTGCGATACGAATTTGACGTCACAAAGCGTTTGCTGCGAACATTCGCCCAAGTTGAAATGTGTTCAACTTTTGCGATTTCGCATCGCGAAAACTCCCCCTGACGTCACAAATTCGCGTTCGCGTTTGCTTTCGAGCCGAGTATGAACCGGCCTTAAAGCTGATTGGTCTTCCTTGCTACACAACGGGCACAAAAGAATGCCGACTTCTGAACCTTCCAGTTAGCGCTCGCGTCTGTGGATGATGCCGAGCCGCTGGCATGGCCCATTGAAAGGGGATGTGATCGGTCCAGCGTGTTGCTTTAGTGTAGTATAATGGGTGATGATTCAACAAAAAGTTTCATTGAGACTAGCAATAAACCCGTATTAAATGAATATTAGCAAAGGTTGGGTCGAGGAGCATTTCCATATTTGTATAAAGTCCTCAATTTGATTTTGTTGTTATAGTGTACTTGGGGCCAATGATGTAACGCCGCCCTGTACAAATTACTGAAGTGTTAGGCAAGGTATATACATTGTACATGTAGTGGGATTCTTCTCTTTGTGAAAACTGAAAAGACGATTTGTGTAAATTCTACCTGGATTAACTCTAATGCATGATCTTAATTATTTTTATCTGATATTTTGAAAATACCTTTTCCAAGATAAAGACCCAAATAGGCCTTTTCAAGAAAGCTATACGGAACCTGCCAATTCACTAGGCAAACCATGGAGGTAGGAAATCTACCTCCATGGGCAAACCAACGCTAATGAAGTTGCACTGGGTGCTATGACGCGTAGCTCCACAAAACTGTCGGCTTCATCTGAACAGTCCGACAAACGGAGTGAAAGATGATGAACCAACCCATCAGATCAAAGAGCTGACAGAAAATACAATAAAGTCGCTTATTTGGCCAATGAGGTTGCTACTTTTACTAGAAATGGGGGGGGGGGGGGCGGGGAATGCATTTGCGTTTGTAGAAATTGGTACTTTGTGTGTCCGATGGTGTTAAATTAGATTTCTACATTGTATGCATGTTGGTTTCTAAGACGTTTTAGATGTAGGCCTGTGTCATGTTAGACTTGAAGAATATTCAGAACATGAAAAGAACGAACTTTTTAAAGACACATCCATAGACCGTTTTAGGCTGCAGGTAGGCATATGTGTTGACTTAGGCCTTATGTCGATGACTAAAAGAAATAATGGCGCCCAATAATCGCAAAATTTTGAACTCAATTGTGGAAAGGTTAAACTCCCACCAATTTGGCCAAAAAGATTTCGTATGAAGTGTGAAAGTAAGCCATATAGGATAATATGGTCGGATTTTATCTTCTGCTCTTGAAGGGCTTTCGAATAAGGAAATGCTGAATCTGTCTACCAACTTATTATTCTTCCTGATGAGGTATTAAACGGGGTGATATGACGCGCATCTTTGCAAGTTAATTACACTCGTTTGAATAAAACTTGCGTGCGTCAACCTCACAATAGAGATTTTAAACTCCCAAGTCACAATGGTAGGCGGCAACGCTTGTGAGATGTACTGTATGATGTCCCGAGTCACTAGGCGGCAACGCTTGGGAGGTGTCTGATTTCCCGATTCGCGATTCGCGATTCGCGATTCGCAATTACCAATGGTGTATTTTCCAAAAGTGTCAACAAATGTTGCTGTGGTCAATTTGATTGAAGTTATAATTAACATTTACATTTGTTTTTAATTTAGATGTCGCCAGTGACAGAGGGACCGGCGAATCGTCCTATCGATGATGATGGGCTGGATGAATCCATGGAGCTGGGACCACCTAGGGCAGAAACTACTCCTCGGTCGGCTTCCCAGCACAGCAATGAGGGTTCTGAGCAGCGAATCAGTAGAATGAAGCAAACATGCCGTATGAACTGGATGAGCATAAATCCTTGTATCAAATACAAATGTATTAAATCATCAACCTAACGTTTGAAGAGCAAATTGCCGGTTTGAATATTCAAGTAAAGAAAATGTGCCGTACACAGTTTAAACTGACGCATGTAAAAAATGATTAGCGAGTTTTGAATATTTGCATATTTGATCTAACTTAGTTGAAGATAATCGGATACTAAAATATTAAAAAAAGAACAGCCTACTTGTATCTTCATGATTTTTGTACAGTATTGAATTTGTGAAACCCTGCAAAGTACCATCAAAGTTGTTCAGAATTCACTAGGATTATGAATAATGTTTTCCACAACATTTTAGTGAAGAGTATTTCCATCTATTTTCCGACAGTAATGACAAATGTTCACCTGAAGTCCAAAGCAGCAAATCTTGTGCGGTTGGAATACCGAACTGCATTGTGCTATTTGTGCATGTTGTAATTTTTAATACTTTTTTCTTTTCTCCATTGTAGCTGATGGATAGTGAGGTGTCTCTGCCATCTTTCACTTCTCTAATACCGGTTGAAGAGAGGTCCCTAAGTGAAGATGTTGATCTTCAACCAGATGCCGGGCTCAACAACAGCGAGAGAGGATACGAGACAGTCACATCTCGCCGTGGCAAGGAGCAGCTCGTGGACCCAGATGGTTACACGTACAACATTAAGAGACGGTATGAAGGTACTTTGCATTGGCAGTGCACGGTAAGGAGCAAGGCCGTGATGTGTAAGGCAACCATTGTGCAGCGAGGGGTTTCTTTCAATCATGGCCCCCAGTCACATCTTCATCCAGTTAAAACAGGTGCTGCCGCTTCTGCCAAGATTTCCACTGCCATCAAGTCTCGGGCACGGCAGGATGTCTTCCAGCCAGCTGGTGAAATTGTTTGAGATGTACTCCTGGATTTGATGCCCGAGCAACCTGTCAATCTACCAAGAAAGGAACACCTCCTCAGAGCTGCAAATAGGGCTAGACAGGCGAGCAGGCCCAAGGATCCGCAAACCTTGGACTTCATCCTAGATAGGGAGCATGTCCCAGATTCATTCATTCAGGAGGATATCTGGGTTGATGGTAGACGGCATATCTTGATGGCCACTCCTGAGATGCTAGAACTTCTGTCCAAGGAACGGAGATGGTATGCCGATGGGACTTTCAAAGTTGTCAAGCGGCCCTTCACCCAGCTACTGTCTCTACACGCTTTTGTGAAGCAGGAAGGCCAGACAAAGCAGGTGCCATTGGCCTTTGTTTTGATGTCCGGCAGGAAGAAGAAGGACTATCGACGGGTTTTCAGAGCGGTACTGAAATCTCTTCCAGGGCAGCCAAAGGTAGAGGAGATTTTAGTTGATTTTGAAAGGGCGATATGGAAGGCCGTGGGTGCAGTCTTGCCAGGAGTCAACATCAAGGGGTGTTCATTTCACTGGGGCCAAGCTGTGTGGCGCAAAATCCAGGAACTTGGCCTGCAAGTTGCATACTCCAAGGAAGACAAGATCCATCGCTATTGCAGGATGCTCTTGAGCCTTCCATTCTTGCCACATGAGCATATTGAAGGAGTCTTCACTCACCTTGAAAGACAGGCCGACAGCCCTCAGCTTCAAGCCCTCACTAGATACATCCGTGCCACTTGGATTGACAGTCCTGTTTGGCAACCCGAGTCTTGGTCGGTGTATAAGCAGAGTGTCCGGACCAACAACGACCTAGAAGGTTGGCATAGGCGCCTCAATGGCCATGCAAGGAAAAGCCAGCTCTCCTTCTACCTGCTGGTGGCACTTCTGTATGAAGAAGCAAGGATGACATCCATAGAAGTGCGCCTTGTTCGGGAGGCCAAACTTCAGCGCCATCAGCGGAAAATGTATCGCCAGCTGCAGGGTCGCCTGTTCAAACTTTGGGACGAATATAGCAGTGGCAAGCGAACGCCAGCACAGTTGTTGAAGGCATGTGGTCGCCTGTATGCTCCAATTTAGGGAATTAGGGCTTGTTGTTTTTAACACAGTGATGGTTATTTATTTATAAATTCTTACTTGTTTAAACATTTACTTATTTATTGTAAATTACTTGTTTATTCATTTTTAAAACTTTTTATTCACTAGTTTATTGATTTATTTACTTTTTATTCATTTATAACATCTTTAATGTTACAAATAATCTTGGATAGAGTAACAAAAGGTACCTGTAAAGAAATGTATGTCTAGTAAAAAATACAATATTTTGGTGGTGGACAATAGTCCACTACATGTATGTATACGTTTTCAATGTACCGGTACATTGGAGTAACAATATTGGAGTACATGTATTACTTATTACTTCCTTATGAAGTTAAACAACGCATAGTGAAAGGACGTGTATAGTTAGTTATTTATTTTTTATTTACTTACATATTAGTTTATTTTTAATTTACTTATTTACTTATTTATTTTTAATTTCCTTATTTATTTATACTTTATTTTTTTAAACATTTACTTTTTATTGTAAATTACTTGTTTATTCATATTTTTTACTTTTTATTCACTAGTTTATTGAGTTATTTACTTTTTATTCACTTACATATAACTTGCTTGATATTTACTTATTTATTTATTAATTCTTTTCTTTATTTAATTAATTGTTCATTTAATTATTTGTTTTACTTACTCTTGTATTTATGGAGGAATCGTAAATGTAATTAAAACAATTGCATTGAAAATATTGTATGTACTTGTGCTCTTATTTAAATAACCAGACATTAACCCTAACCGCCTTGGCCTTACTTTGGGCTAAAGAACTGCGAACTACAGAATACTACTTAGTATTTTGTAGCATTGGGTCTCTCCCTGACTGATGATTGGGTGTGTACTGACAGAGTACAGATACTGCCAACTACAAAATACTAATAGTGGCAATACAGGTCAGTAATACTTACCTGGCAAAAAATGCAGTAGTCCAGCCTTGACCCATTGTGTCCCAAGTGACAATTTTTGCTGTAGAGTTTAGAACACCTTACACAGCATACATGGGCCATGCACACTCAGCAAGCAGAGGGACCCAATGCTAAAAAGTACTACGAGTGCAATAAGGGGTGAAGTACCAAATACTAAAAATTACTACAGGCATTGCACACAAGTCGGTGAGAGTACTGCATACTACTTTTTACTACTAGTAGTAAAAAGTAGCATTAGGTAGGGTTAGGGTTAACTGAAACACATTTAAACTATGAAATGGAAAAATGCCAGGACTATGAGATCACGCTAAAAAAAATTCACAACCATTCGTGAATAAATTCACAACGTCGCAAAATAAATATTCATCACCGATTATGTCCCGTCTGGGCCAGCGTATCCGTCGGATTTGCAGGTCAGAAATTGTTCACGAATATCACCGAAGCCCAGAAATTTGATCTTGGACACATATGAAAGACGATTTAGGGGATTTTGAGCTATTTTGTTAGGCATTTTTGTGGATTTTGGCGACATTTTGAACTCACATTTAAGACATTTGCTAGCTGTTCATTTGTTTCAATCAACAGAGGGCGAAAACCACTGGCTACGTTTCGTCTATGCGCCTGCCCTTGCGCGGGCGCTTTACGATCTTAGATAGGTCGATACATATACAGTGTATCTATATGGGGCGAAGTGGCGAAGTGGCAATGGGGCGAAGTGGCAATGGGGCGAAGTGGCAATGGGGCGAAGTGGCAATGGGGCGAAGTGACACGGGGCGAAGTGGCACGGGGCGAAGTGGAAATGGGGCGAAGTGACTGTAAACCCAGTAGGTTATTATTTGACTTGCCAAACTTGCCAAAAAAAATATTGCAACATTGAAATACAACATGTGGCAGCGGCGCTTACATGCATGAAGTAAATGTTGTAAATAGAGGGCAGAGTTTAGATTTTGTGTTTTAAAAATGTTTGGGCAAAATGCAACACAAATATAGAAAATAGCACAAGGAGAATAATCTTTAATGTGCGCCAACTTCGGGCGCGCCACATGTTTACACAATCGCCACAAGGACGACAGAATTAAATGTTATGTTTTGCGTCCACCACTCGCATGCCCCAAGTTTTCTTGGTTTTATTTTCTCCCCTAAAAGCATTGCCTAGAAACATTAAAATGCCAATTAAACGTGTGGACCCCCCCCCCCCCCCCCCCCCCAATTCTTTTATTAAATAAAATTCCACAAGTCCTTGCGACGAGAAAGTCTCCCAGTCCCACACGCTGCATTTATCTAGCCGGCCAGCCGTGCGGGCACGCCGGCCCAACTAGCCCAGCGCTACCTTTTTCTTCAACTGTATTGTAAACATATCGTCTGGACTGGTTGTCTCCCGTGTAATACATTTTTATATTTAAAAGATTTCATGACAATGAATAATAATACAAAATAATACAAAAAATGCCTCGTGTGTTTTCATTAGGCTCAGACGCAATGACATTTCAATCCGTCGGCCTAAACTTGTTCAAGTTGTTGTACACACCTTTCAACGATTAATTCCGCCAGAGTTGGTTCGTCGTACTCGGGTGGAGGTGTCGGTTGTTTACGCGGTACCTGCTCTTCAGCGGTCCCTTCCTCTGTTCTAACCTCGACGTGCTTCTCCTCCGATTCATCTTCTTTCTTCTCCACTGGTGCTGGTGGTAATTCCTCCACAACTCTGTCTTTTTTAGCATTTTTCGCTTTACCTTTTCCTTTGGAAGCCATGTTCTTTTTCCAAAGCAGACGACCGTACCGAGGCTTAACAGCGCCCTCAACGTCAGCGGTGGAACGTTTTTCATAGCAACCTGCCGTTGCTAAGACTAATTACACCCAGAATCGTACGCCATTAAAATAATTCTAAAGAAACTAAGCTGGTGCCAATTTTCTTCATTATAGAGTCCTATTTTTGTTTATATTTGATAGCAATATGCTCTTCTGGATTTAATAAGTAATAAAATATATACTTGTTATGGAAACTACTTAAAAAGCGGAATAATATGAATAGCGTGTTGTCTTGTGATACGGGGGAAAACAACACCATGTGCAGACGATAAACACTGCACTGGCGCTTCACTTCCGCATTCACACGATCGATCATCGCAATTCGCATCCTTGTTGTACACACAAACTCAATTGAAATCACTTTCCTCTAACATTATTGGGATATCTGGAACGCAAAATGTCCAGAAGTGCAGGTACACTCCAGACTACGCACCAGGCGACGTATATTCCGCCTCGAATGATGCCGGGGTAAGTGAAATTTACAAGTGAACAACAATCTGCCGAGGCCGAGTACACAAAAAGTTCGTCCAAATAAGGACTAATTTGCTCTGCAGTTAGGGGGCCAACAAATTTCTCCCCAATTTGCATAAAGCAAAATGTGTGTCCTGATTTTTCTCGTCAAGTTTGACCGCGAGGTTTTATTTCATTTCATTGCAATTGGGCCTAAATTAAAACTAGATTTTCCTCAACAAAAATAATAAATTTATTAAATTTTAAATTTTAAAAATTATTTTTTTATAAAAATACAAGATTTTAGTTTGTTTAATAAAGTTAATGCATATGATGTCACACGCGCTACGCGTACGCGCTAATCGCACGTACAACCGGGCGGAGCGGTGAGGTCAAACACACTTTGTTTGACCTCACCGCTCCGCCCGGTTGTACGTGCGATTAGCGCGTACGCGTAGCGCGCGTGACGTCAATGCAACCCCTTTATTAGTCTAGCTAAAGTCCAAGGAACATTTTCATTTTATAAATTTTGTGTGCATTTGTTAATTTAAAGTAAAATTGTCTGACAGGTACAAAGGGCATTGTCCAACCACAAAGTTTGACTACGGCGAAACATTTGGCAATGCTACCGCCAAGTATTTCCAAGACTACCGCTCGGAGACGCTAAACCAGAGCAAGAGTAACTACGCCAGAGGCGGCCAGTTCCCGACGGTCTATACCCACAATCCCGACCTCGTCATCCACGCGAGGGATCGGACACGGGAACAGTGGCGGACAGCACCCAAATACGAATTGACCAATGTCAATTATGACCGCAAAGAGGAGATCGACAAATTTGACAAAGTAAAAATCATCATAATTATATGTGTCGCAGAAATGTAGTCAAGTACTAACAGGTCAAATATACGTCCTTTAGTCTTGTTTCAAGTCGCTGACAGTGACATTGTTTGGTTACGGGCCCCGTTCCTGTAAGAGAACAAAATCCACTTTCAAGTTATTGTAAACCGAACTAAAACCAAAAAACAAAAACAGGAATTGTGTACATACTCATAGTCATCGAGGGCAGCGTTTTCATATTTTGTTTTGTAGGGGGGACATTTTGGGATAAAATGACTAATACACAGAGTTGTAACCAAGTCATTTTTTCTCAAGTCAAGTCAAGTCACAAGTCAAATTCTCTCAAGTCAAGTCAAGTCTCGAGTCAAATTTTCTCAAGTCAAGTCAAGTCACAAGTCAAATTTTCCCAAGTCAAGTCAAGTCACAAGTCACTTTTTGTCAAGTCAAGTCACAAGTCACAAGTCATTTATAGTCGCGAATGAAAGTCAACTTTCAAGAAATATTTTGATCAGGCCTACCGTACATACATGTAGCAACAAGCTTGTGTGTACATGTGCGTACACGGCCGGGTGTATGTACGCATGCTATGCGCATGCACTCAAAGCATGCGCGCTGAGATAAACAACTTACCAAATGCATGTGTATCGGTGATATAAGGAGAATTTGAACATTACGCACGTGAAATGTTTTAAAATTCTCTTTTTAGGGGGTAAACCATTTAAAAAGTACATGTACCCTATAATGTTTACACTAATTAATCAATACAGTTTGAGTCAAAATAGTTATTCGGTTTCGTTTACGGTAAATTTGCGATAATTTGTTCAACACTTTTTAAATTCTTAAAACAATTAACAATGTCACTATAACCTCGTTTCCAGCTGTCTGTTAAATTGTGTTGAATGTTAATGCACAGCTTTTAACAGTAAAAGCTCACACAGCTTCCACTACGACGGATTGGAAGACTAGACATGTAGGCCGTAGGCGATGTAGCCCACACTTTGACTTTGCAATGTAATATTGCATGTGCGTAGCTAGCCGTACACACAGTACATGCAGTACATAGTACAGATTCGCGACGCGGCAAAAATATTTTTGCCGTCACAAAAATACATCGGCTGCCGTGGCCGGATTGAACACAAATTTGTTTAAATAACATACAAATAGTAAATACATGATGACTTGCAATGTCGTCAAGTCAAATTTACTCAAGTCAAGTCAAGTCACAAGTCATTTTTCGTCAAGTCAAGTCAAGTCACAAGTCATTTTTCTCCAAGTCAAGTCAAGTCGCAAGTCACAAAAATTGGCGACTCGAGTTGGACTCAAGTCCAAGTCACCGACTCGAGTCAACAACAAAACAAAATAATAAAGAATGTTCTCAAACCACATGTTTCGCCTGCTTTTGCAGTTATCCTTTTTTTTTTTAAACTAACCTCACATGACCTTTGACATGACCATCATATGAAGGTTACACCTTTGCATATATGACCCAAGTTTGGTCACAAATGGACCTAAAGTTTTAGAAAAAGAAACAAATTTTACAACTTGACCTCTTTGACCTCAGTACTTGCCGTTGAACAACCATCATAAAGATTGCCATTAGACAAGACCTCAAGTTTTCAAATGAGACTCGTACAATTCCAAGACCTGTTTGATTACAATTGGACCTCAACATTTTTTAATGAAACAAATTTTACAATCCCATCCTGTTTTACAACTTGACCTCAAATTACCTTTGACCTCAGTACTTAACCCATCATATAAAGGTTACAATATTGCATGCATGACACCAAGTCTGATTGCAATTCTACTCTGCATATAAGTCAAATTCTTCCAAACTCTTAACACTTTAACAAAATGCACATGTACGTATAGAAATAGTGAGCGTTCAGGCAAGACAAAAAATGGCATTTTCTACCACAAAAAAACAAAAAAACAATTAATTATTTAAAAAAAATTGTAATTTAAAGTTGAGAGAAGTATAATTTACGTTTCTTCTCCCTAGAAGGTCCCAATAACACAAGCATTTTGCATGTTAAAACAAGGTGCCAAAATGACTACCCAAAATACTTTACTTTAGCAAAAGAATTACGGTTTCTGGACCAAGAATCACACTTACCTCCATTCCATCTCATTGGCCACACCACTGAAATTAAATATCTTGTTACATACACCCTTCAATTAATTTGACATCACATTTGTTGCAGTGTGATGCTTATGGTTTGCAAGATTTAATAATTGTATCCACTTTTCAGCCATGTCTATTTTTTTTATGGAATTGTTCGTTTTCTCAATCTAGCTTGCCCAGGAGCACCGCCAGCATTACAAAGATAGGACAGGCACGGTCCAACGCGTCGACGAGTTCCTGATCCCAAAGAGTGCCGAGGACATGTACAGGCAAGATGTCAAATCGTAAGTAGACTACCAACCGAGTGCCAATCTGAACATCTGCATGATTGTGTTCTCTTGGTTGCTTTGAGTTCGGTGGAGCTTAAGCTAGCTTGCTTGGATTGGAACCCTGGACACAAAAGCGTGGTGTCAAGCAGGACAAACTTTTGCTGCAATGTTTTGTAAAGATTGCTGTTTGCTGCGGGTTACAGAGGTGCACTTCTCTTTCGCGGTGGTGCGTTTTCTTTTTATGGTACAGGTAGCTTATGATCATCTGTTTTAGAACGAGTGTTTCGTTCAAGGGGGAAAATCCATTTTTCACAGGGGTGTAGGGACATAGTAGTAGGGACATACTAAGTCGCGGCTGCGATTTACAAACTTGCGGCCACGATCGACTTATTAACTTCCGGCTGCATTTGACTTCTTAACTCGCAGCCGCAACTTATTAACTTGCGACTTAAAATATGTACATTTGTACAAAGTTTGCATTGACCATTATATATCTGAAAAGAAGTCCTAAATCTTGTTAGAAAATTATACTGTACAAATAATGAATGTTAATGAGTGCAATGGTAAGAACAATTTCACGAGGTGACACTTAATGACAGATACAGAATGTTCTATTCCACCAGGCAAAGCTGAGGGGAGGGGAATGGAATACTCCATCTATTACCTCATGAAATTATTCTTTCCATTGCACAAATGTGATCGACACATGTTTTATACAGCGCCTGAATAAATCTGATTGCTAACTTATTACCCTGGGGTCAATTTCCTAAAACATCTAAGCACACAAATTTGCTTAGCGTGAAAATTTTTCCTTGGAATAAAACAAGGTTACAAATCAAATATTCATAATTCAGGTGATGTTTATCATTTGTGACTGATATTCAGCTGGTTTTTGCTTAGCATGAAAAACACATGGCTGGTAACCTGTTCGTGCTAAGCAAATTTGTGTGCTTACATGTTTTATGAAATTGGCCCGTGGTACTTCAAACATTCAGCATCAGAGCCGTGTAAAAGCACAACCAACAGTGTGATCGTGCAATGGAAGTTGTATTTACCTTGGAATGGAATTTCTGCTTTTGCAGTGCTGTTGTGCTGTGCGCGTTGGGATGACTAAATCATTGGCACGTGATCAACGACCTACTAATCAGATGGCAGGGATTTATTCAGGCATTGTTGTCATTCTTGATCCTTGTATGACAGTGAAACATAGTTCCTGCATATGTTTAAAAACTGTAAATTTTATATGAAAAATATTTTTTAATCACATTGTATTCTATGCACGATTGCCATATATGTACTTTAAATAGTTTTTGTAAATTATGTGTTGCTCTTTTTAAATACAATAAGTTACTTGTTTTCCGTAGGATGCAAATTTGATGATCTTTCCATTAACCCTAACCCCTTGATATCTTTACTAGAATGTATCTTGAATTAGCCAAAATCTACCAATTTTGTCACGCGGTGGTACTGTGTTGGTAACTGCTCATCAATATCATATGGAGGTATCCTGAATCCATCAAAATCCTGCAGTACATCCTCAATCCATCAAAATCCCTCAGTTTTCAATATAGAGGTATCCTGAATTCGCCAAAATGTTCCCAAAACAGTGTGGTGAACTCTAGACATGCACTAAAACTGTTGGACTCCGAATCTGGTGGTATGCCGAACCCAAGGACAAACAGTTTATGGGTCAAGTACCCATCCTAACAGAATCCAACAAAACATGCATCGCTGATGGAGTTTGATGGATTGAGGTTTGGATTAAAAGGGAATAATAAAACATTTGCAAACATCAAAAAACAAAACTACTAATTATTATGAAATACCTTGCTGGACTAGTTGGTGAATGAAAGTCTAGAAATTAAAGCATTCTGGAAAATTATTGCACCTGGTGACGCGTCATTTTCAAAAAAAGTGGTATTATATCAATGCTGGTGTCTTTCAAATACTACCCCCATTTTCCATATTTAGTTAGTCTGCATATTGTTAGTAATAAATATGAATGAGTACAAGCTTTATAGACTGGTTCACTGACCGCACAACTCCCAACAGTTATAAATTGCTCTGTTTTATCTTATAGTGGTGTCTGGGAACCAGACTACAAGAAAATGACTGTTTCAAAAGAGTCAGTGCAACAATAATTTTCTGTACAATACTAACCCCCAAATCCATCTATTTGTGAAAATCACAACAAAAGCTAATGTTGTATATATTCCCCAAAAGGCAGCAAGCTATCTACAATACTCAGCACAACTGTGCTTCCGTCACACAAATTTGTTAAGCGAATTAGCTATTGCCATTTCCCTGTTTGGGCAGTGGGTACGAGCGAAAATATAAGCGTTATAATTCATAAGGAATATCAAATGGAATTAAAACAACTGTGTTGTCGAGTTTGCCTCTCTTTTACAGAAATTGTATCTTTCTAATCGACTTTTAATGCTGTACTGGCACCCTTTCTTTTTCGTTTATACTTCTGTGGAAGCACACACTGTCTTATTTGCACTTGACACACCTTTACTTCTAAAGAGATGTTTTTAGTTTGCAGTGGCAGCACAAAGTTGGTTTGGCCTGTATTAATACTTCCCTCTAACCGCAAGAGTAAGTGAATTATTCCTCTTTTTAATACAGCATTTCTTTAAATAAGTTTAAATTTTCAGAAGGGTAGTTTATAAGACATACATGTACTATGCATTTGGGAGAAAACAGTTTTGAACATGTTCGGGCACTTCTGATTTTACTGAACAAAATTGTAGGAATGGACATTTTTGGCTACAAAGGCCGATTTCGAGGACAGGCAATATGGGTCATTCCATGAAGTTGGGACACAAAGTGTGACATTTTGCTACATTTCTGGTTATATACCATATACATGTATATCCTAAATTATACATGTATATCCTGATAATTTTCTTGGATGTTGGACAGAATTGGGCAAATTTTGTACCAATCAAACAGTCAGTTTCCTGACAAATTTAGTACTCTGAAGTAACAGGGGATCGATGCCGTGTCTTTTTTACATCTTTTCGTCATGTTGTAAGATTTATTGTAGAAACCTTTTCTGCATACTACTAACTGACCACAAAATGGAACCATACACGTTTCTATATTGTAGATTATTGTAGAAACCTTTTCTGCATTCTACTAACTGACCACAAAATGGAACCATACATGTTTGTATATTGTAGATAAATTACAACGAATATGTTGAAAAAATGTTACGACGTAACAAATGCCACACTAGGGTATATGTTAAATTGTGTTTTTTTGGCCACAGATTCACTTGTATTTCAGGCAAAAGTAGCTAAAGCTTTTACGAGGTCAATTCCTTGTATTGTACTTAAACATGTATAGCAAAACTATGTAGTGAAATGTAGAAGTAAAATTACTTCACAACAGGTTCTTCACATATTTCATTTTCACTTCACTTTATTTTCCACATGAACAATTGAGACAACCAGGGGGTTTGTATACATAATATGTGGATGGGGATCCCTAAAATGCAAAGCTTGTCGAGTAGAGATCCCCAGTTACAATTATACAAGAAAGACAGACACACGAAACAACACATACATGTAACACCAGACATACGGGAATGACATAATTAAGAAAACAGTAGCCTATCCTGTAGCTGTAAAAGGGACACCGCGTTCCAACTTGGTGGAATGACCCAATTAACACAATGCATTTTACTAAATTGTGGTGAATGGCACGGTAATTATCAGGGTTGGGTCACTAACTTGAAACACATCTTTATTTTGTTTCTTTCTTTTTCTATATTTGATTTTTGATTTTCAGTGTAGGCCTACGTTGATCAGTTTCTGCAGCTTTTACATTTCTAATTTTCAGGGGACGCACTGGTGGAATATTCGTGGGAAGGCGGTGGTTTTGAGGGCTTCACACAAAGGAAACTAGAATATCTACACATTGTTGAAATAGATCGCAATCAAGTTGATTAATTAATTAACACATTTATCTATGAAGGGAAGGGTGTGTTGCATCCAAAGTTCTGCAAAAGGTTGGGTGGACTTAGTCTGTAAGGGTTTACGAAGCCTTGGCTTTGCTCCAGGTTCACCTAAGATTGCTCTTGAATCGTCGAGAAGCTTAATTTCTTGCCACATAGAATTGGATTTCTGCAGCAGAGAGGAGAAAGAGAGAAATCTGATTCAGCTGAGCCAAATTTCACAGAGCTTCCAAGCAAAAATGTTGATACTGCTCAGTAAAGTTGTGCCATGCAGAAATCACATGACACATCGAAAGTTTTGCTGGTTGCCTATTTTTGCTCAGTAAAGATTTGTTTGTGCTTAGCAAATTTCTGTGCCTTATAGCTAGGTGAAGCCAAAGCTGGAGTCAAAGCCAAAGTTTGGCAAAGTCCCAGGGAGTTTCCAAGGAAGGAGACATTACTTGACACCCTGTGCACAAGCCTTATGAGACTGATCGAGTGCTTTCTCAGTAAATGCTTCGAAATGTTTGGAGCAAAATGTTTCTTTTTAGGCCATTATTGCTTTCTGGGGGAAAAGTCAATTATAGGGAAAACAATTAGTTATGTCTGTGTATGGAATTCTTTCTAATTTTAACACATCAGTGATTCAGTGCCTTTTACACACAATCTTATGGAAATCCTCAAGTACAAACCAATACAACTTTGTTTCTTGTCGTCTTTTTTGACAGAGCTGAAGAAGATGTAAATATCGAGTCTGAGGCCAAACTGAAGAAGCTGCTGAACAAACCGATTATGAGAGCACCTAAGACGACTTCGACAAATAGCCGGACTTCTACCGTGCGCGACCGTGCAATGAGAGATGTCGTCTTTGAGTCCAGATAAATGATGTGATTTGTTTTGCTTTTATTTTTTAGTATTTTTTTATTTAGTTTGGTTGCTTTGACACAGTGTAAGGTGTTCCCACAAAACCGTGGCTTCTGCACATATTCATGTGTATTCATGTATAAATTGACAATGTAGTAGTGGTAACACAAGTCTTTCATTTATTGGATTATAAATATTTAATTAACACCTTATTTCTGCAACTATTAGTATTACTAGGTTAAAGGGATCGTATACGTTTGGTAATTACTCCAAAAATGAATGGCAATAAAAACTTACTTGGTAAGAAGTACAGCAGCTTTAGATAGTATAATGCATTTTTAGAAACTTTTTACTTCGAAGTACTGCGGTTATAGAAAAAGATATCAATTTTTAGCCCCGTTTCTCAGACTGTGTATTCCAATGCAGATTATTCTTCCTGCGTGAACATAACCGCTCCAGATTTTCGGCAATATCTCGAAATCGCTACCACCTTTTGAAATGAAATTTTTACAGGTTAGTTTTATGGTATATATCTATAACTATATAGGATTGAAACAAACAATGGGTTCCAATTACCAATCGTATACGATCCCTTTAAGGTTATGAATTCTGTAACATCTTAAAAAGTAATTGTACATATTTTGTGTGTTCTTATCTGGGCCTCATAAGTTGGGAGGCTTCTGCCAAGAATTGTATACATTAATTGCAGGGAAAATGAAGACCTTTTTAGCAATTCAAATGTTTTTCAATCTAGATTTCTAATTTGTCAACCCAAGCGATTTTGCATTGTATAATCATTGGATTCTCATTTAGAATTTTGTGGTTAAGCCCTAAATGACTACATGTACATGTACAATGTATATTGTGTATATTATAACACTTTATTGTTTTTGTCTGTACACACAAGTGCATTGATATGTACATTTTGTTTGCATATTTTATCTTCTCTACAATTACTTTCTATATAACTTAATTATGATATGAGCATTTGTAATTTTAGTTTGGTGTGATGTGGAATAAAGCCTGCAGCGAATCGTAGAATGTTGAAAACCGTTTAAAATCAAGAATGAAGAACTAGAGATACAAATAACCCATGAGATGAGATAACACTAACCCCACTTTTCCCTCTAAAGCTTTTCTTCATAGAAGGGGAAACAGACATTGGACCATAGAGCAAGGTTTTTGGACGCGTGCAAGTCCACAATCCTGCATCTTGTGGACCTCTTCGCATGTACACAGTGAGTATATATATATGTTCGTATGGCACATGTTTAGCCATACCTTTTCAAAATTTCCATACAAATTATTTGACGTAGGCCTAAATTCTTATAATTTACTTCAAATAATAATTAAGTGGGTATTAATTAATCACATAATGAAACTCTATGAAAGTAATAGGGAATAAATGCATTGCTTAAAGTGACCTTGGTCATTACGATACGAGAAGTGTTCGGAGGCAGTTGTGTACGTATACGTATACAAGGCCAACCAAAAAAGTAGTGTGTTTTACGCATCGGTAACTCGACTGACCTGGAATTTTTGCGGCCGATATCAACTTTGTATTGACATTTTGCTAGTTGGTCATTTTGTTTTAAGTGAGCACTATCATGACTATTTGCCACGAATATAAACAATTTCCACACTTGAAACTGGCCATATTTTGAAACATTTACCTGTGATGAAGCATGCGAACTGTGATCAGCGAACATCACGGCGACGTCAACTTGATCATGTACGTGTGCATGTAGGCATATACTCTGATGAAGCAGCAAAACAAATGCCGATCACATTTGCAGATACGCAAGAGCTGCTAATAATTAATATCCTTTAATTAACATGCAAAATCATATCACCACACACGCTATTTTATTATCTCAGGTTGCCAAATCTTGAGGAAAAGACGTATATTTATCAGGTCTTTGTGAGCAAAATGTGCACGAAGTCGAAACTAAGTCCAGTTGTACGACTAGTTCAATGTGCCTTGCTACCAGGCCGAGCCGTACGCACGTGGGCCGGCGGCATGGGCGCCGGCGATCGAGGCCATGTGCAGTTTACTATAATTATAGTAAAACGATCGCCGGCTTCGATCGCCGGCGCCCAGGCCGCCGGCCCACGTGCGTACGGCTCGGCCTGATACTTAAAGTATCTGCATGCAGAAATTAACTGGTACCCGCCGTGTGCCCAAAAGAGTCAAAAATACGAAGGACTGGACGGGAACAAACGTTGAATTTCAAAATATATTACAATGTCGTAAAAATGTCTCAACAAACATCGATTGAAACAGCAAATATCTGGGAGTTAACTTACAGAACGTGATCTCACTTTCTGTGCATGTATTTTAGTTTTAATAAAATATTACGCGAGGCTGTACGGCCGCTCGTACTTGAAGCGATACAGCGGCGTAGCGTGTACATGATGTGCTGTCAGTGTAATTAAAAAGGCCCAGTCACACCGGGCTTGCGACCAGGTTACGACGTAGCTGCGACCGAAAAACGTTGCAATCCTGGGCAAATCGTACAAAGAGCGTGCGACTGGTCGCAGAGGTCGTGGGTCATCTCCACAGCAAAATCAGTCGCAGCAAGGTCGATGGTCATGTTCGAAACTTTTGACCTGCGATTCCAAATCGTAAGAGGTTGCAGACAGGTCTTACATGGTCGTATCACCAGTCGTGCCTGCTCGCATAGTCGTGGATGATCGCGGGTCCCACAGTCGCACGATTAGTCGTGCAACTGGTTGTACGGTATATACACGACTGATCGTGCGAGTGGTCGCAGGTAGTATACACGATTGCTCGATCGTACGATCTTAATCGTGGGTACCTGGGACTAGTCGCACGATTACCTATACGACTGATTTTGCGATCAATCTTCTCCAATCGCTTGTGATCGCACGACCAAGCGTGCCACTATTCGTACGTACCAGTTCTAAGAGCAATCGCAGCATACGACCGTCATGTGTACATGCAGATTTTTCGAGCTATGGCGCGGCTATGGCCAGTCCAAAAGAACATGCGACTGAAATGCGAACAACACGAATGTTTCACGAATCTCGGGCAACATTCGTGCGGACATTTCGCGACACACGCAAACTTTTCGCGCATATTTCGCGAATAATGAACGTCGTGCGACATTCATGCGACATTTGTATGTCGCGCGATTGCTTCTTTGGCGAAGTCGCCTGTTTTCAAGAAGTACGCGAACAGTTTGTGAATGCTCGAGAAATGATCGAACGAACTCCCCTGCTTTCGCGAGACAGGCGCGAGACAATCTCCTAACTGTCGGAATCTGTTTGGGGTTTAACGAAGATTTTGCGAAACATCACGCACGTCGTGAGTAGGTCGTGCACACGATTTTCGAGGGCAAATCACGAGCAAATCACGACCCGGCCGGGGATGCTGGAAACGTTCGCAAGAAATTTCAAACTTTTTTTTAAAATTCCCGCCGAATGTTTGGCGAACCTTTGGAGCCTAAAATACGAAAGTTGGACTTTGCAATTTTTTTTCGGCATTTGCATCCTTCGCGAATCGTTCGCGTTGCTCGTGAAAACCCACACTAAGGGTATTTGGTTATATTAAAAAATAAAGGGAAAACAAAATAGAAAACACAATCATCGATCTGAAATATATTTCTGTATAACCTTTTTTAATCACCTTTAAGGGCCAGTTTCAAAAACTTTGTTGATGCAAATGAAAACAAAATCTGCACATGTTTTGATCAATAGGACTAGGCCTATAGCACAACAAATATAAACATCCATGTAAAAAAGTAGAATTTGTTTTGGTTTGTTTTACTTTTCTTTCATTTTATCAAAACAAAAAGTCAAGGGGTTTGACCCCCAAGTTCCTTATTGCCAGGTTATAATTTTTTTGGAATCAGTACAACTCTGATTTAACCTGTTTTCAAATTGATACACGGTTTGTGAGTTTTAACATTGCCAAAAAAAAACCCAAGTGAATGAGCTGAAATTTAAAAAATGTAGGACTAAATGTATATATATATACATGTATGATGTTTATAAATACCTTAAAGTTATGCAATTTGTCAGTTATACATTTTATCGTTCGAATCAGCAAAAGTTCTCAAAATCAAAATAATGGTGCTGTGTGGCCTATTATATTCTTATAACACCTCACTCACAGATTCTGTGTCTTGATTGGCCGAGAGCGCGTCACGTGTCATTTGCTATTTTTACTATTTTTCACTTGCGCTCCAAAAAGACTATACCACGCAGCCTCGTTCTGAAAAAGTACTATGCGCATAGCAACACACGGACTATGCGCATAGCAACGAAAGCGTGACTGAAACCCAGACGTGTTTCGGTGCATTGCGTAAACATTGCTCTATCATCTTCGCACCCGTTCATCAAGGCAACAAAGTACACGTATGATCGAGAGACGTATAATTCGGAGATTTTTTGTCATTACTATATTTTCAGGAAGCTTAAATTGTGCAGAATCTGTGAGTGAGGTGTTATAAAACAAATATTGACTGCTTTATTTCGCGGTATAGTAAAACTAGCCTCTCTCGGTGATCCATGGAGCATTCTATTTTCCCTCGGCTTCGCCTCGGGAAAATAGAATGCTCCATGGATCACCTCGGGAGGCTAGTTTTACTATACCACTCAATCTTTTCAATCTTGTCAATATTTGTATACTATTCCCCCGCAAAAAATATTCTAAGATTTCGATTTTGAACTTACTACTACTAATGGAGATTTCCAAAAATGCCATACTTCGTGAATGCGAATACGACTCCGCGATTTTGTCGTCACGAAACATTTGCTTCGAAATTCGGGGGAGTTGAAATGTGGTCTATAGGCTAGGTCGGGGCTAGCCTTTTGACAAGGCCTCGTGACTCTGGCTAAGCGGCTGAGATGAGTCTAGATACACGGGGTGAACGCGCGACCGAGTGACGAATGTCACGAGGCCTTTTGCAATGTAGGTTTCACTGCTCGGCATGAATTATTCATAGATACATATTAGCATGCCAATACGCCCAATCAGAACGGCGATCTCCCAGTTGGTTTCGTTCGTGATTCGTTCAATATCAAAGCATGTAAGAAAAGGTAAAAAAACGTAAATAAATGTTGCTTCTGAGTTGAATATATGAATGATAAATACAAGATATCACATTTAAATCTATTTTACCTGCAAAATTGCAATAAATTAGGAAGCAACTAATGATTTGAGCTAAATATTGTAAGTGACATGACTGGACATTCCCTGTTTGTAAAATGAACTAGTCCAACTCAAATATAAGCTGACGTCACGCGGAGATACGTTCGCTGATTGGACGCTACCATATAGGTAGCGAATTCCAGTCGAAACAAAGGTTAACATAAGAAATCCAAACCAGATTGATAAAGGCCACTTGTCTGGGCAGGTTTTCGCGACTAGTCTCTTTTTAGTCGCTCGGCGTTCACTCAGGTGTTCGCGATTAGTCTCTTTTTAGTCGCTCGGCGTCTATCAGACATGTGGCCTTGTTTAAAGGCTAGGTCGGGGCGGACATACGTCAGGTAGGTAGTCACGTGATGACAACCAGCGCGCCGATGAAAACAATGCATGACGACACTGCATGCACTGCAGCATGCAAGACTGCACGCCTGCACGCGCGAACTTCATATTGTGCGTTGTTTTCATTGGCGCGGTGTACGTGTATATGACGCGTGAGAATGAAAGTTCCCGGATGTCCGCCCCGACCTATACTTTTGCGAATATTCGCATCTATGCGAAAACTCCCCCGACGTCCCAAATTCGCGTTCGCTTTCGCGCCAAATATACATACCAGCCATTTAGAAAGACATTGTCTATTTCCAACCCAGCAGTGATATACATTTTCGTATAGCTTTCGTGAACAGAACTAAGGCCAACAAAGATTGTAGATGCAAAATATTGACATTATATCTCCAAGTGCTAGAACTGTTTACATTTCGCAACATATATAAACTCCAATAGGCCTACACAATATTATATCAGAATATACAGCCAATTTCTATCGCAAATAATTGACTTCATGTTAATAAAAGCCCTTGTTGAATTTGGCAACCCAAAAAGTCCGGTAAATTCCAAAGAGTAAAACTATAACTATTGTCGTTTTACAGTGACAAGCACTGATTTTAGATTGAAATACACTGAAAAAGCATAATTTCGGTGGAATTGGAATTATGTTCTTTAGAGTTAAACAGGCCAGACTATAATTAAACTTTTTTTTTTTTAATATTTGAGATACCTTTACATTATTTGTGTTATTCGTAGATAATATTTTCTACCCATCCCGTCTTCTCTTCCACGTCAATCGGCGGTTGACCGTTCGTATGTCCGTCCCTATACTTGTTTCTCGCTTCAAGCTCTACCGGAAAAGATTCGCATCCGTACACTGTATTGTCAACCCACCCGCTCTCATCGTCGAC
Organism: Crossaster papposus; assembly: GCA_037893245.1. Classification (NCBI taxonomy): domain Eukaryota; kingdom Metazoa; phylum Echinodermata; class Asteroidea; order Velatida; family Solasteridae; genus Crossaster; species Crossaster papposus. The sequence goes on from JBAIAA010001081.1 coordinate 56,284, forward strand.
TTGGTCATTTTGCGGTGTGCCGCCCTCATCGGCGGGCCTTTTCCTGATGACTTGGCTGTACACGGGCGGGGCACTGTCGCTGTCGCCTTGGCTTTGAGCGGTGTCCGCGCTGGTTTTCGAGAGTTGGTTGGAGAACGCGTGGTTTTCGTAATGGGCACCAATCGTTTCCAAGACAATACCTGGTTCCTTCGTCAGATCGTTGGTCTTCCTGGTTCTGAACAAAAGTTTGCCAAAATGTTACGAAATGTGACCCTATATATAGGGCAAAGGACACCCATTTCCACCCTGTGGTGTTAGTTTGACACCATTGTGTTTCTGCGGTGGCCCACGGTCACAACTTCAGCCGGCATCCAAACCCAAAACTACCTATACCAATGGGTGGAGGAGAAGACATCAAAATACCAAGACATTCCGATTTGATCCAGTACTTGTAGCTCCAGACCATAATATATACCTTTTTCTTCCAGAAAGACCTCACCAATTCGGCCTCAGTGCAGCAACGGAAAGCACGATTGGTTCGGGTTGTTGTCGTTGTTGTTGTTTTGGGGGGAGGGGGGTACCCATAGGACAACACCAATAACATGTAAAGTTGACACTGCAGGGACGTTAATCTACCGCGTGTCCCCATTATTTTACATTTTGTCATTCTACAGACTCCGTCGGTAGATTTATCAAAAAAGTCCAATTAGAACAAAGCTTAAAAAAATAAAACGGTTCGAATGATTTGATTGTTATTGGCCCAGGTCTTAACGTTTGGAATTATTTTTTTTGTTCTCGCTTTGCTTGGACTAACTGGTGAATGTGGAACTTGTTCATAATCGTGACTACAACGTGTTTACCTTTTTCTCCATATAAAAGCCATTGCCACGATCAGCACAGCTAAAGCTGCCAATAGTCCAACAGCAATTCCAGCAATTTCACCTAAAGACAGATGTGTGATTATTATTGTCAGTTGAAATCCATGTATAAAATTAGCAGAAAAATATAAATTTAAGTTAACAATTTATGAGAATGAAAATAGGGGGACCTCTATAAATCTTTCAAAATGTCTACACTGCATTACATAGTTCAACACTCTAAACAGGGTGACCGTGACCCCAACACAACCGGACACGAATACTTCCTGTGGAGATTCTTTCCAGGAAAAATTATACCAAAATATCTTGATTTGGGCTAGTAGTTTTAGCTCCAGACCCTGTTTTGTGAAGCACATGCAGTCAGGGGTCCTTTTGCACCGACAAAAATTAACGCGCCTGCCATGTAAAAACATGGCACGGTTTAGTTTTGAAAAATGTTGGTGCAGAAGGACCACGTATACTGACTTCATTTCACAAAATAGGGTCTGGACTGAAGCTAAACGTACTAGCACACAAAATATATCTTTTAGAATTATTATCCATTACATATAGTATAGTATAGGTAGTTTTGGCTTCAGGGTAGTGGAAGTTTGTTTGTCCGTTGGGATATTATAATGCTTGTCCGTTGTTGGTTGGGTTTGGGGGGGGGGGGGGGGGGTGTATAGTTTAGGAGATAAACTGTCAGTTCGGCTGTATATATATTGCAAATGTTTGTGTTTTTTAACACGTGATTTTTCAAGCTTCACCCGTATCGTTCACATGATTACTTTTCTAAATGGTCTTAAACAATCCTATTGGGACTGCCCAACAACTATATGCATTAGAGACTGCCCCAACTACAGATGGGACTGTCACAAAAAAATGGACCCGACGGAGACTGCCCGCACCACAGTTGGGACGAACTGCAGTTGGGACAGCATGCATCAACGATACAGCCTGGACAGCACCAACTATAAACGGTTGGGGCAGCACCAACACGGTTGCATCAGCACCAACTAGTTACTACGGTGTCGGGACAACACTGGACTGTCACATCGGCCCACGTATATTGTACCTGTTCCTAACTTTCCAGCGATAGGACTGTTCCTCCCATCAGGAGCCCTTGCGCTTTCCCATGTTGGCGGTAGAATCTTTGATGAAGTGTAACTTGTTTGTGGCACGGATGTGTTACTAATCGTAGTGTCAGCTGTAGTTGCAGTTTCCCATGGAGTAGTGCTCTGGAGAGATGCGTAAGTGGTGAGCAGTGTCGTGAGATTTGCTGAGGTTGTAGGCACTGTGGATGGAAGAACTTGTAGTATGAACGTGTGCAATCCAAACAACACGGGGACTGTTGTTTCATACGCGAGATCGTGTGATCAATAAAGTTTTGTGTTCAATTTATAGATGCTCGAAAATTCAAGAAAAAAAATGTTCTTGTACAGTCTGGTTCCTTGATTACAGACAAAACAGAGCAATTTACAGACGTCAGGGAATTATCAGGGCTGATACCTATATTTACAGATGTGTAATCCGAATGAAATGGGGATTAAATAGATTTTATAAATTGGGGGCAGTATTTTAAAATAGTCGCGTTTTATACAAAATTCCACTTTTTTGAAAACCTCTATGATTCACAGAATGCTAAATCATATTTTTAAATTTATTTTATGTTTGAAAATGGTGTGTACTGCCAACAGCTCCATGAGATTGCGCCCAGATTTACCTTCGCATGTGGGTACCGAGTCACTCCACATCACGTTGTTGTCGCCGTTATTACTGCATTCAATGCTGGATGCTCCGTGGAGGGTATATCCATGGTCACAGGAGAAATCTACACGAGTCCCGAAGAACTTGAAGTTGTTAAGATTGTAAGACACTGAAGACGGGTTGGTGATGACGTGGGCTCCGTTGGCGGGTGGTCCTATGTCATTGCTGCACACTCCGTCCGATACTGTTATTGAAGGGAAACAAATTTGTATTTCCAAAAGACAACTATAGAACGAAATCGGATCAAATCGATCTCTAAAATGTACTCCAATTATTTTTTTGACGCAAAACTGCATCGATCATTTCGGTCATACTCCATACAAATAAACTATACAGCCATTTGTTCAAAAGCTTACTTCAAAAATATTCCGGTTTACCGGGGGTAGCAGGTTCAAGTCCCGCCTTGTCGATTTCTTAGTTCACTTTGAAATATGTAAAACATATTTGTTAGATTTTTAGTTGGATTCGCTTCTTGTTAACATCACAAACCTGTACTGGTGGCTAACAAAGTTGTATTGGTTAAATGTCAGAAAATATTGCAGTTTCGTTGCTCGAGCTCGCTGTTTTTGTTTTAAATTTAAACGCCTTTATATTCCCCCACTTGACACATTCTGGACTTCAAATTCAACATTTCATTCCCCACACCTCCAAAAACAATTCTTGATTTGCCACCACTGGTGTTTTATAATAAGAGCAGCGAATTTTCATTTTTTATTGAACGATGCCTTACTTCTGTATATAGATATCCTGTCTGAATCTCCACAGATCTGGTCGCTGTTTCCCTTACATCTGTCTTGACACTGGTCTGCCCTTTTGCCAAATCTGCCGTAGTTTTCGTCACTTCCACAAAAACACTCATCTGTGTGTTCAAGCCCTGCGTACTTGTAGCTTGGTGTACGCGTATCTAGACAGTACTTAAAGGATTATAGAAATAGAAAAATAAAAAGTATTTATATGATATAAAACATAGGTTACAGTATCAATACACCCAATAACAAAAAATGTTTGTGATTTTAGGGTTATTTGAGCCATTACAAATTTTAAATTTCTCTTCGATCGCCCCGCCCAGAAAAATTCCTCCTGTCGAAGTCGTGACGTCACGTAAAGAATAGCTTTCTTTGCGATTGATCGCGATCGCGTGCGTACATACGTAACCACACGATCGCAATCAATCGCGAGAAAGCTATTCTTTACGTGACGTCACGACTTCGACATCCAGGCATTCTGTCAAAGGAGGAATTTTTCTGGGCGGGGCGATCGAAGAGAAATTTGAAATTTGTAATGGCTCAAATAACCCTAAAATCACACACAATATTTTTTATTGGGTGTATTAATACTGTAACCTATGTTTTATATCATATAAGTACTTTTTATTTTCTATTTCTGTGATCCTTTAAAGCACCACTCCACGGATTGGTCATCGCTTTCTTCTGGTCCGACCGGAAGCGCACGATAACATGCATAAAATCTGCAGTCCCTGTAGCATTCCAAATAACCAGGAGCTATAACCAGAACGTGTAAAAGTTAATTAAATACAAACAAGTTTCCAACGTCCGTCCTTCCTCCCAAATAAATACTCGGATGGTTTAGTCTCACGGATCCCTTAAATAATGTGCATCGGGATGGGCTGATCAAGCCAATCCAACCCAAAACATAAAATATAAAAACCGAAACCGATCTAAAGTACTCTTTATAAAAACCTTTGTAAAACAACAAACTGGTTTATTAAAATAAGCCACGTCGTCACTTCGATCGCTAGTTGTAGATCTTATTGTTATCAAGCTAACAGTGCGTTTGAGAATTGACCTTAAGCCACAAGGATTATATAATCACCTACTGCCTTCTCGCCATGTGCAAACGGCACATGTGAAGCACGATATGTGGCAGAGAAACCCCCCCCCCCCCCCCCCTCTTTTGTGTTGACCATTGTGTTCCCGGAATCTCAGGAATTCCTTTTAGGTTTCAAGGGGGGGATGGGTTAGGTTACAATAGTGTTGAGTGCGTATAAAGTATAGGGATAAGAGGGGGGTACCCCTCTGCCACATATCGTGCTGGGTATAAAACGGCATATTTAAATCTCATCAAAGTGTACATTTTGTAAAAGAATCAGTTTCAGCAATGACGTCACAGAAAAAAGTTTAACGATGATGAAATCAATTATGCCGTATGTCCAAACTAACAAAGCGTCAATAGACTAATTAAACGTGACAAGTCGGAAATATTTGGTCTTGAAGGAGGGTACGGGGCCAGGGCTACTTTGTAGGGTACCTCACTCGTCTTTGACCGGCATAATGTCCGTACATTTTCCCAAACAGGATAAATGATATTGGAAATATACATCTCGATGCTGTTTGGGGTTTTTTCGGGCGAAAACGGTAAAGTCATCCGCGATTAACGAGCACTGTCTTACCATAACCACAATATCATTACATAAAGGGTAATAAATTAGACTGAGGAACACGCCAATACCAGCATGATAATCGGGCGAGGCGCGCAGCGATTTATTGCTTTGGTAGTGATGAGTTATTGTGTTGGTTAATGATGAGTTTCTGTCTAACAAGCTATATTACCCTTTATGTAATGTCGTGCAGGAACAATAGGAATACGTCACGCCTGGATTTTACTATAAGTTAATACCGAAATTAATGAATCGTGGATCAGCCGAAAGACATTTAAATTAGTTTACCGTTCTGTGGTTGCGAGAAAACTACCAGAAGCTTGCACGCTGATGAAAGGAGCAAAAACAAACGGCCAACCAGACAAGAATCCATTCCCAACCTGCCGAATGCTCTGGTAGAAATATGACTATGTTTTCCCGACCGACCCGATCATTATATTGCCAACACTATCCTGTGCATACCTACTCCACTCATATAAGAAATGTATCATCGCAAATTTAATACACTTTATGACTGTGTCAAACATCCGTACGTCGCTTTGATTCGCAGTTGAACACAAATACGATTTAGTTCCGGGTTGACATCCATGGCTCATCGCATCTTTTTTTTTAAATGTAAATACCCACACACACAAAAGTTAAAGGGATGGATTTTAATAAATTAATAAGATCGTGTAAATCGAGCAAAAGGTGAATCCACATGTAGGCCTAGACTTTACGGAATAAAATGTAGTAAAATTTGTGTGTGATTGTTCAATATTGGAGTTTTAATCGCAAGGGAATCGCATCACTAAAGCTTCCATTTGTTATGAATGTTTTTCATATAAATAATTGCATAACCCTAACGTCCTATTATTGGGATACAGTATACACAGTACCGCAAAATACGCAATAGGCCAGTGTAGTATACTGCATACTGCAGTTTACTCAAGGGTTATTTTGTAGTATTTGGTGACGCTAGGCCTAAAGGGTTTGCGTAATGATCGCTGGAGTGTTTGTATAACTGCACAATGTTAAAATAAGTAACAACAAACACCAACTTTTGCTTAAATATTTAATCTGCCTCGCATTAATGTTTTCTTTTTAACAATCTGTAATTGACTTGATATTAACCCTTACTGATTGACGGTCTCTTAATATAATCATCAAAATTAAACAATGACAATTTCAGGAAGCCGAGGTGCCCCTTTAATTCAAGGAAGGAAATGAACGACCTGTATAAGGGTCATTCCAAGTCAGACCAACACACCTTTAGACCTTAGGTCTTCCTATTTTTATAAAATTTGCTGTGCATGTAGATACCAATGATAAATGAAGGCATGCCAATTTTAGTGCCCCCCAAAAAAAACGTCATTATAACGACATTATTGTTTCGAACCAAAATCCACCGACTTATTAACTATTAGTTAACAATTCGAAACTCACCAAATTATATACATGTATTATTAATTAAAATCGGCCGAGTAATTTAATGTTTATCCTTTATTGTTTTTTACCAATTTTGTAATACCCCGTTAAATCGTACAGTGAAATACCTTTAAAGTAAGTCTGGAATCCACAACACACTTGTAGTTACATGGCTTCTTAACAAAGACTAGTTATAGGTTTAGATTTACAAGGAAAAGATGTTCATTTCGATAAGTCCTTGTCTCTCACGAAATAACAGGTTTACTTTCTATTTCATTTAGTCATTGTTAATGTTTGGGTCACTATTGGCCTTAGCCAGTGTAAGTTTAATTGATATTCAGTCATGAATGAAAAATATTCCGGCCTATACCCCACCAACACAATGTTTGGGCCTCACCAACACATTGGGCCAATGGGCAATGAAAAAAAATAAAAATTATAATGCGCCTACCTAATTCCAAAATTCAGGGGAAATATCTACAACTCACCAAGGTGTTTGAGACACATCAAATTATGTTATTTCGTCATCTTTCAGATTCTGTTAAAATGTTATGGCGGTAACCAATGATTTATGGGAGAAATTTTCATCCCAAGAATGTTCACCCATAAAACCACCCGTCGCCATCTTGAAAAAATGGCGTCTGTGCTCCACTACAAAATGAGGGGGCCCAAGTTCATCCAAATTCACAGAAGTACATGTTGGCAGTCCTGTGCACAGATTCAACACTTCTTCTTTTTTGGTTACAAACAATTAATTCCATAGCCCACAAAAAACACTAATGAATATATTTCTCTGCACGATCACTCTGCGTTTGTAACTCAACAAAAGCCAATAACTAGTTTAAAACTCAATTCGCGCGATTATGTCCCTAATTATAAAGCTAATAGTGGCTTACCGTTTTGCGAGAAGACTAACAGAAGATTGCACGCTGTAATGAAAAGAGCAAAAACAAACGGCCGACCAGACAAGAATCCACTACCAACCCGCCGATGCTTTGGTAGAAATATGACCATGTTTTCCCCGACAATGACCCGATCATTATGTGCACAACACTATCCTATCTATGCAGACCTACTCCACTCATATGACACATTTCACAATTTATTCCTTTATTGAAACGGTGTCAAACATCCGTACATGAAACAAATAATACGATTTTGTTCCGGGTTGACATCCGAGCAATTTTTATAAAATTTGCTGTGCGTGTAGATACCAATGAGTAATGAAGGCATGCCAATTATTTTTGTGGAATCCCTCCATCCATGTGGCCGGTGGGCATCTCTAAATAAATGGACATTTTCAGCTCCTGACAACACCTCTTTTACAGGGAAAAAAACATAAATCGGTCAGAATTCCACAAAAATACACAAGTTTGATATCAAAATGATTATAATTAAATTCTCCAATCTAAAGTGCACTCAAATTAAAAAAAAATATTGAAAAGTAAGTCACCGTGACCTTTGACATGTGACCTTGATCTTTGACCCAGGTTATAAAAAAAAAGTATCATTACGAAATTTCATAAAACACAATCTGGTTGATAGAGCAAGTCTCTCTAAACAAGAAACAATTAAAATTTCGTTAGGAAATTTTTAAAATTGAAAATTTGAAGATGGTTTTGCCAGAGAGGTATCTGCAAGTTATACAGTTCACACACGGCTTATTTGCGGTATACATGTTTCATCCATAAAATTAAGCAAAATCATAAGTAGGTCACCATGACCTTTGACACATGACTTTGACGTTTGACCCACATATATTTTGGTGTACAATAAAACACCAATTGCTTGATAGAGTATAAGTTTTCTGTACAAAACACAAATTAATTTGTTTGGGGGGTCTTAAAACCTAATGATTTCATGACATGATTTTAGATTGAAAGACAATGAAAAAGCATCAATTCAGTGGAATTTGAATTATGTCCTAACATTTTTTGATATTTGAGATAGCCTACCTTTACATTATTTGTGTTATTCGTAGATGATATTTTCGACCCATCCCGACTTCTCTTCCACGGCTATCGGCGGTTGACCGTTCGTTTGTCCGTCCCTATAATTGTTTCTCGCTTCAATCTCTACCGGAAACGATTCGCATCCGTACACCACATTGTCAACCCACCCGCCCTCGTCGTCGACTTGGTCATTTTGTGGTGTGCCGCCCTCATCGGCGGGCCTTTTCCTGATGACTTGACTGTACACGGGAGGGGCACTGTCGCTGTCGCCTTGGTTTTGTGCGGTGTCTGCGCTGGTATCCGAGAGTTGGTTAGAGGACGCGTGGTTTTCGTAATGGGCACCAACCGTTTCCAAGACAATACCTTGTTCCTTCGTCAGATTGTTAGTCTTCCTGGTTCTGAACAAAAATTTGCCGAAATGTTACGAAATGTGACCCCTATAGGGACAAAGGCCTAGCGCTGCACTCATTTCCACCCTGTTGTGTTTAATTTAACACCATTGTGTTTCTGCGGTGGCCCACGGTCAAGCACACCTCCACCATCCAAAGCCAAATCATATACCAATGGATGGAGAAGATGACATCAAGATACCAAGAAATATTGCTCCAGACAATAACACTGATACCTTTTTCTTCCAGAAAGACTTCGTCCGTTATAAATAGTACTATAACTGGTGAATGTGGAACTTGTTCATATCATGACTTCAACGTGTTTACCTTTTTCTCCATATAAAAGCCATTGCCACGATCAGCACAGTTAAAGCTGCCAATAGTCCAACAGCAATTCCAGCAATTTCACCTGTAGACAGATGTGTGATTATTATATTGTCAGTTTCAATATCTATGTATAAAATTAGCAGATAAGTAGAAATTTGAGTATATAATTTATGAGAATAAAAATATATAAATCTGTCGAAATGTCTACACTGCATTACATGGTTCAACTCTCTATACAGAGTGACCCCAACACAACCGGACACGCATACTTCCACCATAGCTTCCACTATGAGGCCAAAACTACCTGTGGGTAATCTTTCCAGGAAAAATGATACCAAGGTACACGTATCTTGAATTGGGCTAGTAGTTTTAGCTCCAGACTTTATTTTGTGAAGCACAGTGTGAGGTTCTTTCGCACCGAGCAATAATTAAACCGCGCCCACTGACTTCACTTCACCAAATAGGGTCTGGACTGGAGGTAAAACTACTAGCCCCCCGAAAATATATTTTAGAATGATTATCCATCCAACGGCCAGGGGCGTAGCGAGGACCTTTTCATTTTTTTAATTTTTTTATTATTTTTTTTTTTTTGGGGGGGGAGGGGAGGGGAGGGGGGGAGGGGAGGGGAGGGGGTGACGTGAATTTGCCGACGTGAAAGGGCCCCGGATTTTTTTTGATTCTAGATGCTCTACTTTCCTCTGTCTCTTTGAATCAAATTTGCAACATATTTCTTTGCTTTTTTTATTGCATTAATTTTCTTCTGAGCTAATAAATCACTGCAAAATCGCCCCATTTTATCAATTCGAGCGATTCACAATACCTAGAAGCTGCCGTTGGAGGCGCAAATCCTGCTATTCCCGCAGTGCATCTTGAAAAAAAGTCGACATCGGTTTTAAAAACAGTATTAATTTTGCATGAACTCATCAGTTTTTACGTCTTTTTGGACGCGCACGATTAAAGTTTTTTTTTTTTTCTGCAAATAACAATGTTTTAATTAACGACGCTGCCGGATACATTTTCGTTTGTGGTAAACCTCGCGTGAACAATGAAGAATAGATATTTCACTACAATATGATATACGGAAGGAGTCGACCGTAAAGTTTAAAAGTGGCTCTTTTGAGTCAAACGCTTGGTGGCGCACTGCATTGTGAATCGCCCGAATTCACTGTAGTGACAACATAGTTCCATTTCACCAATCAAAGTTAAGATTTCAGATTTATAGTTCTGTGGAAACTTTGAACTTTCAGTAACCTGCATAATGATCACTAATTAGCCTCAAGTCTCACAATAACTTAGGGTCAAATGGGGGTCAATGTACACCTGACGATAGACGATGAAGAAAGTATGTTGGAGAATTACTAAGCGGGCTTTCTGTGTTATTTCCCTCAGTCGGCATTTAGAGCTCCAGCTTCGGTCAGCCTCGGTCACCAAATTATTAATTTGGTGGCCCATTTTGTTGACTGTGTTTTTGTGGTCAAGTTGCCGACTGAGGCTCGAATTGCGGGGTATGGGAAGTATGTTTGTCCGTTGTAGGCTTGACTGGTTTTTTTAATTATTATTTTGGGTGTTTTTGTTTTGTTTGTTTGTTTGTTTGTTTGTTTTGGTGGTGTTTTTTGTTTTTTTTGAGGGGGGGGCATCCTGTATGTATAGTCTTGAAGTTTAACTTTTAGTTTGGCTGTAGGCCTAGTATATAATGCAAATGTTTTGTGTTTTAACACGTGATTTTTCAAGCTTCATCCACATCGGTCACATGATTACTTTTCTAATTTTTTTTCTCTAAAAACCGCTCCAACTATAGATGGGACTGTCCCAAAAACAAAATGGACCCGGCGGCCGAAGACTGCCCACACCACAGTTGGGACGAACTGCAGTTGGGACAGCACCAACTGGGACAGCACCAACTATATGCGCGGTTGGAACATCAGCACCAACTGTAGTCTTGATCCAAGACCAAGCTAGCCGTTCATTTGTTCCGCGGCGCGCCGTCCGTATATATCTGGGCTTATTGAGGGCGCCCTTAATTATCACCAGGGCTGCGTTCCACTTACGCGAACTGTTTGCGCGAACGTTCGCCTACGTTTTGAGTTTGCGTTAGTTGAAGTGGAACGATATATTTTAAAAACTACGTTTTCAAAATGGCGGCGCCCAGTGACAGTGACGTCGTAATTGGCTGCTTTTTGTCCAACTCAATATTTTTCTTTAACCCTGTGACTGCTCAAAACAACCCACCGTTTATAACGAAAAGTATGAAACGTAAATCAAAACCGTGAAAAGAAAACCGTCGGCTGCTAACTTCTCCGCCATCTTTAAAATACGTCACTGGCCAACAGCGAACAGCTCGAAATGTCGTTCGCCGTTTTCGCTAACGTTTGCCAACATAATTGGCGAACATTGCGTTCCACTAGAGTTCTTGCGTTTTAGACCGTCAATAACCGTCGTACGCAGGCCTAGCCAATCGGCACTTGCGAGTGTTCATGAGGTCAGCGGTGCTTGCGTTCCATCCAATGAACTGTCGGCACTGTACCTTAGCTTGTTGTTATTCGTAATAAGGCCTGGCATACGATATACATGATTATTCTAATTATTAGTATACACGCCCTCCTCCCGCTGGCGACTGACACTCCAGATGTGTACAATGGCGCTTACTGACGCCCGGCCCGCTTCTATTGTTAAAAGGTTCAATGGGATACGTACATGTACCGTACATGGCGGGAATTTCAATGGGGTATTTTCAACATGCCGGTTGTAATTGAGAGGATCAAACCACTTTAAATGCAGGGAACACACATGCCTGGTAATCACTTACACAAAGTATAGGGTACATAAACCAGCTTCCAGAGGGGGTGTTTGTCCCTAATGAATATTAGTGCCGTCCACACAAAAAAACTTTTTTTTATTACCGTCAGACGTACCAAAACGCGGATGCCTTAAACTGGTGTATTCCATTTCCACCCCAGAGATAGAAAAGAGGTATATTAACTCTCACATCAGAACCCATAAACGTGCACCGTGACCCACCCCAAAACATAACGTAAAATGGGGCAACTTTGTCATGCTGAGTAACTTTGGCCACTACATGCAAAAAACAATCTTTTGTTGATGATTTTACTTGTATTTTTATACATGGTTTTTATTATTTATGTAAATGATCAAAAAAAGAGTTGAAAAATAACATCAAACTGGATTTTATGTGATATTTTAGAAATGTTTTTCCCCAAACGATCTGACCAAAGTTACCCTAACCCTGAATTTCCTTTAATGAGTATAAAACGTACAATACGTTTCCGGAAACTTATTTAACTCATTGTGTGTAACGAGGGCAATCGTCAATTATTTTAGCTTTTGAGACAATTCTGGGGTGTTTGAGGAATCAAATCGATTTTTATTTGTATTTTTTTTTTTGTGCAAACGGATTTTATTTACGGTCAAAAAATGTTTGTTGGCTCAAACCCAACTCTATTGTAAAACATAACACGGAAAATATAACATTATTGTTTAATATGCAAAAATATATTGTAAATTGTCTGAAAATATTGACCAAGGTTTCCCATTTTACGGTACAATGTCCACCACACTACTGACACTGCGTGAGCAACGAGCAGTCGTTCGTGTTCCCTGCAATTGAAATGGTTTGATCCTGACAACCTGCATGTTGAAAATACCATGGAAATTCCCGCCACGTAAGTATCCCATTGTACCTAGCCTTGTAACAATAGAAGCAGGGATCAGTCCTTGCAAACGCCATTGTCCATGTACATATCTGGCGTGTCGGTCACGCGACCAGTGGGGGGAGGGTGTGTCTACTAATGATTATAATAATCATGCAGATCGTGTGCCAGACCTTATTATGAATAACAATAAGCTACTGTACAGTCCCGATAGTTCATTGGATGGAACGCAAGCACCGCTGACCTCACGAACACTCGCATGTGCTGATTGGCTAGTCTTGCGTACAACGGTAATTTACGGTCTAAAACGCACGAACTCTAGTCACGCGAACAACGCTAACGTTGGCCAACGTTGGCAACGTTCGCTTGAGCGGAACGCACCCCAGATTTGTTCCTCTATAGGGGAACAAATCTGGCGATAATTAAGGGCGCCCTCAATAATATATACGGACGGCGCGCCGCGGAACAAATGAACGGCTAGCTTGGTCTTGGATCAAGACTACACCCACTGCGGTGTTTTGACAACACGGGGCTGTCACATCGGCACACGTACCTGTTCCTAACTTTCCAGCGATAGGACTGTTCGTCCCACCAGGAGCCCTTGTGCTTTCCCAGGTTGGCGGTAGAATCTTTGATGAAGTTCTATCGGTCGTGCGTGTCTGTAAATCGCCTACTGTCTGGTTGTTTCCAGATCCTACATCAGAAGTGTAACTTGTTTGTGGCACGGATGTGTTACTAATTGTAGTGTCAGCTGTAGTTGCAGTTTCCAATGGGGTAGTACTTTTAGGAGTGGCGTAGAGCTGTGTCGTAAAATTTGCTGAGGTTGTAGGCACTGTGGAAGAACTCACAGTATGAACGTGTGTGATCCAAGAAACGTGGGGACTGTTCGTTTCATACGCGAGATCAAGATCGTTGCGATCCCGCGCGTGCGAATCCGGTTCGTAATGTTCGCGCACCATTGTATATACTGTGCTCATAAGGTTGTTTCACGTTCCGCGGCCATCTTGGATTCAGCGCAAAAAGAGGTACCCAACTTACCCGGATGATAGCGTGTTTATATGGGTGTTTCCCTTTTCCTACATGTAGTAGGCCTACAGAGGGCGCTCTACTGAGCATGCGCAACTGGAACGTGAAACAACCTTATTGGCCAAACCCGCAAAATCCGAACACACGAGACGAATGTCGTCTGTTTTGAATTTTGCAAGCAAACGGGCTATTTTGTGAGATACGCTATATCTAAAATGTCCATATAAAGTAAATTAATCGTAAAATTTATAAACACGAAAATACATTCTAAGAATAAAGAAAAAATATTGTTAGAAAGCTAAGTTCCGCGCTTAATTTTTTTCTTTTTTTACCGCCGACTTAGATCTTGCGAACCGTTCAACAGGATCTTACATCTGCAGGATCCGTTAAAACATGATCCGGATCATATCAGCTAGCTATTGACGTTACATACAGATCACATCGCCGAATCTTGGCGAAACGAAAACAGGCCCGTAGTCACGTGACCTCGAGTCACGCGATCTCGAGTCACGTGACAAGCTTTTCAAGTGACAGGGATAATTGAGTCATTGTTCGTTAGGTATACTAGTCCTAAATTTGCCAATATAAATCGAACATTAATGTATAGATAATTCGATTCTAGTCGAAGCACTCGAACAGTGCTGAATCCACCAATTCCAATACAAAGGCAGACAACTTCTGCTTAGCAACTTCTGATTGATACGTATATCTGGTGTTTCTGGTTACCAACTTTGCAAGTACGTTTGTTAGCAGTTTTTCTGCTGTAGTATACACCATTTGCTTTTGCTTAAATTTTCGAAAATAGATGAGTTAAAGTGACGCTGACCTATTTTAAGTTTTGCGTTTTGGAAAATCCAAGAAAAACTTATGTTTTTGTATAGTCTGGTCCCTTGATTTTAGACGAAACAGAGCAATTTACAGACGTCAGGCACCCATTCACAGATGTGTATTGCAAATAAAATGGGGATTAACTATAACATTTAATAAATTGGGGGCAGTATTTTAAAATAGTCGGGTTTTATACAAAATTCCACTTAAAAAAAACCCACTACACCACAGGTGCTATGATTTAACAGGATACAGTTAAGTTTCCAATAATTCATAGTATTTTAGTTTTTTTTCGCAAATGGTGTTTACTACCTTTAACAGCTCCATGAGATTGCGCGCAGATTTACCTTCGCATGTCGGTACCGAGTCGCTCCACATCACGTTGTTGGTACTAGTCTCAATGCATTCAATGCTGGATGCTCCGTGGAGGGTATATCCAGGGTCACAGGAGAAATCTACACGAGTCCTGAAGAACTTGAAGTTTTTAAGATTGTAAGACACTGAAGACGGGTTGGTGATGTCGTGGGCTCCGTTGGTGGGTGGTCCTATGTCATTGCTACACACTCCGTCTGATACTGTTATTGGGGGAAAATAAATTTGTATTTTTAAAAGACAAGTATAGAACGAAATCGGATTAACTCGATCTCTGAAATGTACTCCAATTATATTTTGATGCAAAACTGCACCAATTATTTCAGTCATATTCCATACATTTTCTACTACATTTTGCATTCAGAAATGCAAAACAGGAGATATAAGATACAATTCGTAGTTCTTAGGCGATGTAAAATGTTCTGTTTTGTAAGTCAGACACCTTAAAGCTTGATGTATAGGCCTCTCTTTGCAACTATCCAAAAAGTAACCATGCAACAACAAATTTGTTCAAAAGTTTATAGTAAACATATTCCGGTATTCCGGAGGTCTTAGGTTCAAGTCCCGCTTTGCCGATGTCTTTGTTCAAAAATAGTCATTAGATTTTTAGTTAATTTCGCTTCTTGTTAACATCACAAACCTGTACCGGTGGCTAACAAAGTTGTATTGATTAAATGTCATAAAATATTGCGGTTTCGTTGCGAGCTCGTTGTTTTTGTGTTCAATTTAAACGCCTTATCCTCCACTCGACAAATTCTGGACTAAGCCCCAGTCCCACTGAAGCCGGATATGCTACGGATCGCCCCGTATCGCCCCGGTTGGCCCCGGATGAAACAGACGTTTGACCCGGGGTCATCCGGGGTGGTCCGGGAAAGCAATCGAAAAAAAGGGACATGTTCCCCGGTCCTACTACGGTTACATTACGGTTTGACTACGGTTCCGCCACGGATGGGCCCGGATCATCCCGGTTCAAGCCTGTTTTTACCCCATGACCCCGGATGGTCACGGATTCACTACGGTTCCGCCACGGTTTTACTACGGATGCGCCACGGTTCTTCCCGGATGTGCCACGGTTCACCCCGGATGACCCCGGATACACTACGGTTCATCCGGGAAATACCTAGTGAATCCGTGGTGACACCGTAGTGTATCCGGGGTCATTCGTAGTGGAACCGTAGTGGAACCGTGTGTGAACCAACTCCCGTTTCATCCCGGATAAACACGGTTACACTACGGTTACGCTACGGTTTATCCCGGATACACTACGGATCATCACGGTCGCACTACGGTTTCACTACGGTTTCACTACGGTTCTCCGCCGCCCCCTCTCCCTTCCCGGATGGCCCCGGATCACCTCGGATGCTAGATGTTGATCCGGGGTGACGCTCGACTTCCCGGACGTACTACGGATGTCCCCGGATGGTCCCGGATGGCCCCGGATGGTCCCAGATTGGCTACGGTTCATCACGGTTTGACTACGGTTCCACTCCCGGATGACCCCGGATATGAACCGTAGTGCATCCGGGGTGATCCGTAGCGTATCCGGCTTTTGGTGGGACTGGGGCTTTAAATTCAACATTTCATTCCCCACACCTCCAAAAATAATTCTTGATCTCCCCCCACCACTGGTGTGTTTTATAATAAGAGCAGCGAATATTTGTATTGAATGATGCCTTACCTCTGTATATAGAGATCCGGTCCGAATCTCCACAGATCTGATCGCTGTTTCCCCTACATTTGTCTTGACACTCAGAGTCACCCACTTGCCCTTGTATGCCGTAGTCTTCGTTACTTCCACAAAAACACTCGTATTCGTATTCAAGCCCTGCGTACTTGTAGCTGATTTGTTCTAAATCCAGACAGTTTCTAAAGCACCACTCCACAGACTGATGATCGTCGCTGTCTCTTGGCCCCACCGGCAGCGCACGGTTGAAACAACCTAAACCGTCACAGTCAGTGAAGCATCCCAAATAACCAGGAGCTATAAACAGGAGAAATCCACCAATGAAAGCCAATTATTTCGAAAATAGTTCAGTGACGTTTGAAGTTCATTTAGTTTCACAATGCCCCTGATATATTTATTTTAGTAAAATGACTACTTAAATTTCGACATTTTCAGTTAAAAAGGAGGTGAATATAATTCTAAATAATTATAACGTGAAAAGCCAATATGTTTGTTGTTCATTCAGCTTGTTGTAAGCGTATCTCTAGACAGTACACTCAACGGATTGGTAATTGCTGGCTTCCGGTCCGACCGGCAGTGCACGCCTTACTACAGTCTTTCAATCCAAGGCAATCCCTGTAGCATTCCAAATAACCAGGAGCTACAACCAGAATGTGTAAAATTATATCAAAGTTTAAAGATCAAATATTAAATATTAAAGAAATATTAAAGATCAAATATTATTTTAGGCTTTACTTAATTACAAAAAGTTCCCAACGTCTGTCCCTACTCCTAAATAAATACTCGGGAAGTTTAGTCCAGGCAAAATACTTAATTTTGTTTTGTTGACCCCACACAAATTGCAACAACAAAATATTCAGCACAGTGCACTTCCACAAGGTCCCTAGAATGACATACTAAAAATCCAAGTGGTGAAAATATGTATAATTTGTATAAATCGTTAATCCCTGCCATGTAATATGTTTATTCCCATATTTGGGTATATATTTTATTTTTATTATTTTTTATTTTTACAGTTTATTTTGGTGATTCTACTTACACATCCTTACTTCAATAACATTTTCTAAAGCATGTTAAGTGACTGAATAATTATGAAAAAATTGTAATTGCCCAAAATGACTACAATTATGCCTTATAATTTGCACGCATTTACCGTGTCTCCAGATATCATCAAGTAGTCAGTATTGACGAGCTTCAAATTCACCAAATTGCTTACTGGCACAGATATCCTATTAAAACCTTTTGGAAAATTATATGAACAATGATAACATTGTGATATTTATAGCCCAGCAAACAAAAAAATGGGGGAAAATGATGTGTCCATAAATTGGGCTAAAAGAGGTTGCCAATGTGAGAGACTTGAACATTTTCAAGGAAACCCCCAAATAAATTTTTGTTGTTGTTTACAATAATCATATCTACGTTAAAATGTATTTTGGGGATTTTCTTGAACTTGTTCAAGTCTCCCATGTTAGGCAACCCTTTAACTACTTTTTTGCCCAATTTATGGACACACCATTTTCCCCAGTTTTTGTTTGCTGGCCTAAATATCACAATGTTATTATTGTTCATATGATTTTCCATAAGGTTTTAATATGATAACTGTGGCAATAAGCAACTTGGTGAATTTGAAGCTCACTAATACTCACAACTTGATGGTATCTGGAGGCAGTGTAATTTGCGCACATTTATTGGTTCACGGAGTTGAACGAATTTTGGAATTTTGGATAATTACTATGTTCACATAATTACTCAGTCACTTATATGCTTTAGAAAATGTTAATATAGTAAGGATAGCCTATGTAAGTAGAATCACCAAAATAAAATTACATAATAATATACCCAAATATGGGAATAAATATATTACTCGGCAGGGATTAACGATTTATGCAAATTAGTCATATTTCCACCACTTGAATTTTAAGAGACTTTAAATATGTCATTGTGGGGACCTTTTAGAAATGCATTGTGGTGGGAAAAAAATTGTTGCAATTTGTGTTAGGTCAAAACTAATTTTTCCTGGACTATAAATGATGTGCATCGGGTTGGGCTAGCTGATCAAGTCAATCCAACCCAAGACATAAAAGATAAAACCCAAAACCGATCTAAACCTTTGTAAAACAACAATGGTTTATTCAAATGAGCCCTGTCGTCACTCCGATCGCTAGTTGTATTTAATGAGTGTAGATCTTATTGTTATCAAGCTCGTTTGGGAATTAACGTTAAGCCACAAGGATTATGTGATCACCTATTGCCTTTTCGCCATACAAACTTTAAATTCAATCTCATCAAAGTGTACATTCTTTAAATAAAATTATAGTTTCAGAAATAGTTTAACAGTGATAAAATCCCTTATACCGCATGTCCAAACTAACAAAGTGTTATTAGACTAATTAAACGTGACAAGTCGGAAATATTTGGTCTTGAAGGAGGGTATAGGGCCAGGTTACTTTGTAGGCCTTACCTCCTCACTCGTCTTTGACCGGCATAATGTCCGTACATTTTCCCAAACAGGATAAATGATATTGGAAGTGTGCATCTCGATGCTGTTTGGTTTTTTTCGGTCGCAAACGGGAAGTCAAACGCAATTAACGACCACTGTCTTACCATAACCATTATATCATTACTATAAGTTAATTCCGAAATTAATGAATTATGGATCACCCTAAAGACATTTAAAATAGTTTACCGTTCTGTGGTTGCGAGAAAACTACCAGAAGCTTGCACGCTGATAAAAGGAGCAAAAACAAACGGCCAACCAGACAAGAATCCATTCCCAGCCCGCCGATGCTCTAGTAGAAATATGACTACGTTTTCCCGCCCGACCCGATCATTATGTGCACAACACAATCCTATGCAGACCTACTCAACTCATAATGACGCATTTCACAATGTATTCCTTTATTAAGATTGTGTAAAAAAACATCCGTACATACACAAATAATACAATTTTGTTCCGGGTTGACATCCAAGCTCCACTTACGGCTCACCCCATCTTTTTGTTTTTATTTAAATACAAAAACCAAAGTTCAAGGGGCGGGTTTTTCATAAGTTAATAAGATCGTGTATTATAAAAAGAAAAATCCGACCATAAAGCACCTATAAAAATATGAGAATAATAAAAACAAACTTCATTGTGATCAAGCACGTCTGAACTTTTGTCACTGAATATTGACAGGACGCGGTATATAAAAGTTGTAAAAATCATAAAAGCGTGAGTCTGAGAAAAATGTGAATCCACACGTAGGCTTAGAGTGTACGGAATAAAAGGAAGTGGTACATTTGTGTGTGATTGTTCAATATTGGAGTTCCCTTTTGTTATGAATGTTTTTTTATACAAATTATGGCATAACCCTAACGTCCTATTATGCATTTACGGGGTACAGTACACAGTACCAGTATGACAAAATACTCAATATACCAGTGTAGTACTGCATACATCACAATACAAACGATGATAATTTCAGGGAGCCGATGTGCCCCTTTAATTCAAGGAAGGAAATGAACGACCTGTATAATTTATACGTTCTCTAAATAGTATACAATTTACACTGCCATTATAACGACGTTATTAATTCCAATTAAAATCCTCCATTTGAATTAAATATGATACAATTAGCATACAATTCAGAACTCACAAAGACTTGGGCCTATATACTCTGTCGAACTGAAAGCGGATCTCTCATCTAAAAAAACCGATTATGTCCAGAAATTCAACAAGTTGGGTAAACACTTGGACGCAACACGGCAATAAGGTCCTTTTTATTTGGTCAGTCCGCCATTTTGGCTATCGTTGGACCGACAAGCATTATGGGATTGATTCCCATAAGAAATTATACACATGTACATGTATTGTTAATTAAAATAGGCTGAGTAGTTTATTGTTTATCATTGATTGTTTTCACCAATTGTTAAATACCCTGTTCAATCTTATAGTGAAATACTTTGAAAGTAAGCCTGTGATCCACAACACACCTTTAGTTACATGGTTTTTAAAAGGGATAGTTATATGTTCAGATTTACAAGGAAAAAATGTTCATTTCGATAAGTCCTTGTTTCTCACGAAATAACAAGTCTACTTTCTATTTCATTCAGTCATCGTTAAGGTTCGGTTATTGGCCTTAGCCAGTGTAAGTTTATTTGATATTTAGCCATGAATGACAAATATTCAGGCCTATACCTAAAAACACTACCAACACATTGTTTGGGCCTCACCAAAACATTGGGCCAATTACGGGCCAATACAAATTCAGGGAAAATATCTACAACTCACCAAGGTGTTTTAGACACGCATCAAATTATCTTATTTGGGCATTTTTCAAATTATGTTAGAATGTTGGGGGGGGGGGGGGGGGTGACCAATAATTTGGATGGAGAAATGTATATCCAAAGAATGATCACCCCTAAAACCACTCGTCGCCATCTTGAAAAATGACGCCTGCAAGTAAACACATGGATACTTCAAGAGAGAATAATATGGACTGATGGGCAAAGGAGAGAGTGTGGAAATGAATGAATAGTACAATGAATAGTACATTTATTTCAACGCTGTCCTTGGTCAAGGAAATACACAATGTGTTAAGTGTTTACAATAAGTTGAATTACAGTATTACAGGTTAAATAGTCTTAGTACATTATAATTACTAATTATTACACATCTTAAAGACAACATTTAGGTTCGGGTGAAGCAATAATGCTTTTGTGCCCTAACCTAGGGACAGACAAAAGGACAGAAAGGACTTATAACCAAAAGAGCGTGGCGTGCAGATACTAAGCCATAACAATACAAAGTATATTACAGATTTTAAATGTTATGAATGTATGCATCCAGAAGTATGTTTGTTAGTTTTTTGAAAAATAGCTTGTGATGGTGATTTTTTTAAATTTTCAATAAGACTATTCAAGTAATTTGCACGACGTTGAATAAGACTGTTTTTAAACAAGGATGTTCGACTGTAACAGACGTAGATATTTTTTTCTAAAAACTCTTCGAGTATTATAAGAATGTATACCAGATGATAACGTAAACACCGAGCTGAAACAACCAGGTAGTGCATTTGTCATGTACTTATACAGAAATTTACCTAAATTTAAGTAGTAAAGGTCTTTAAATTATAGTTTTAAATTTGCAAACAAAATGGAAGTACTATAAGCACGGTAACCAGCATTAGAAATTATGCGAACAGCTCGCTTTTGTGACAACAACAGTTTATCAACATTTACTGAGGAACTAAATAACTTAATAATTTAAATATGGGAGAACTAAATAATTATATAGAATAACTAAAATGTTGCTTGGAATGAAAACATTTTAAGCGGTTTATTATACCAGTAGTGTTTGATATCTTGCTTGAGATATCACAAATGTGTTTCTTCCACGTAAGATTTTCGTCAATTGTCACTCCTAGAAATTCAGTATTCGTGACACGGTTTAAATTTACCTCATTCAAAACTAGTGGATTTCTGTTGTCTTGAAGAAAATATCATAAAGTTAGATTTCAGCAGATTAATACACAATTTGCTTGCTAAAAGCCAATTACTTAGTTTGTTAAGTTCAATATTAAAACCCAGAATAGCTGTATCCACATTGTTATGGCTGTACACCAAACTTGTGTCATCGGCAAATAAACAGAAGGATATAATGTCAGATGTACAAGAAATATCGTTAATATACAGAATAAATAGAAGATGGCCTAGTGTAGAACCCTGGGAAACGCCACAATGAATGAATTGCTCATTTGAAGTTACATAATTATATGAAACACTCTGAGAAATTATCACATGAGGCACTGGGTGGTTTATGCACAACTCCAATTAATACATTCCTATGATGTGTGTTGACAAGCTAAATGAAACATGACTCTATTTCAGAATTATTAATAGATAGGTCATTTCGAATGTGATAGTTAAGATCCTGTTTAATGTACAAGTTCTACCCCATCCCCTTTCTTGTTAAGTCTACAGGAACCTTCAATTGAGTAATTTTCAATTTGAATAAGTGGATCATTAGTATCTTTTAACCAGGATTCAGATATTCCAATAACAGAAAACCTGTTTTCTAAGAGATTAATCATATCAATAATATTTGATATTTTTTGTTTGTGGTAAACTTCGCGCATTAACATGTAACAATTTAATATTAGTATTTATATTAACATTGTTTAAGTCGGGATCTATGTTGGGAGCAAAGGAGAAATACTTAAAAGGCCCCTAAGTAAAATAATAATACATATAGGAGGGGGGCTCCTAAGCAAGAATAAAGGAACCATTGTTCTCTGAAACCAGACAAGGGAAAACCAGACATTACCTCATCTATTAAGAATCTGGACCAAACCTTAAGCTATGGTCACATTACCCAAAAGTAGCCTGCTCGGCGGCCCTAGCAGCGAGTTTTTAACCAATTCTGCCCGGCCACCGAGCGGCGGCCGCCCAGGTACCGCTCGTTTTTAGGGCATTGCTCGGTCGCCGCTGAAGTTTTAGCGCGGAGTTAAAATTTGGGCAGCGCCTGCTCACTTTTCACTCGCCGCCCAAAATACGCTGGGTGCCTGGGCGGTCGCTGCCCGGGCACCGACCTAATCGAGCGTTCGCCGCTGAGCGATTTAAGTCAAAAATCGAAGCCGCTAGGTCAGAGGCTGCCGAGCGGTCGCCGCCCGGTCGCCGCTGGGAGATCAATCGGTCACTGGGAGGCGAGTTCAAAATCGGTCGGCGTCCAGCAGCGCCCCCTCCATTCACCGCGACGTCTAGCCGATAATGGCTGACAATTACAATGACAATGGCAATGACAAAGCAAAAGCGGTTTTGATGATGACCAGTCTGGGGAAGTCACATCCCAGGTTGCCCGTGATAAATTTTCGGAAGAGCCTGGTAAGCCGCCGCCAGTACGCCTACGAGACACCCGCCGATGCCCCGTCGATTACCAGCCGGCCGCCGGGCAATTTCTTTAAAATCAGCCGGTGGCTGGTGGGAGACCGCCCGGCAATCAGAGGGTCACCGGTCGGTCACTGCCGGACACCGCGCGAAAAAGCTCCGCGATTTCGCCCAGTTTTGACCTAAAATAGACAGGTCACCGCCCAGGCATCGCTGGGGCTCTACAGCCTGCTCGACTTCTCCAAAAATCGTTGGGCGATGCCTAAATTCCAGCAGCGACCGAGCAGGCTACTGATCGGTCGGTCGCTGCTCTGATTTGTGACCATAGCTTAACAACATGTACTTGATGATATTAAGACTCCAGCACATAAACTGGTTTTACTTTAGGAAACAGTAGCCCATTCATAACCACGGAGTTTTGGGATTAAGCAGGTACATGTAGGAGAAACTAAGGTCACTTGTATTACAAGGGTGCTGTTTAATACTAGCGAACTAAAACGGTAAAGACTTTTTGACAATCACATTGTTAACCCACCCGCTCCCATCGTCGACTTGGTCATTTTATGGTGTGTCGCCCTCATCGGCGGGCCTGATGACCCAGCTGTATTCACCTAGGGGACTGTCGCTGTCGCCTTGGTTTTGTGCGGTGTCCGCGCTGGTATCCTCATCGGCGGGCTTGATGACCCAGCTGTATTCGCCTAGGGCACTGTTGCTGTCGCCTTGGTTTTGTGCGGTGTCCGCGCTGGTATCCGAGAGATGGTTGGAGAACAAGTGGGTTTCGTAATGGGCACCAACTGTTTCCAAGACATTACCTGGTTCCTTCGTCCGATCGTTAGTCTTTCTGGTTTTGAACAAAAGTTTGCCAAAATATTATGAAATGTGACCCCTATTAATACTTGGACTAAGGCCTACACCAATGTTCAGCCTGTGGTGTTAGTTTATCACCGTTTGGTATCTGCGGTGGCCCACGGATAAGCACACCTCCTCCACCAATCAATCGCGATTTGATACAGTACTTATAGCCCCAGACCAGATCGTGATCAGACAATAATCTTGGTACATTTTTCTTCCAGAAAGATTCCCCTTCCATTCAATGTGGCCCCAGGGCAGCGAAAACACGCTTTGTCCGGGTTTTGACACCAATACAATTTAAGGTTGATACTACAGGGACGTTAATAATAGTCTACCGCGTGTCCCCATTACACCATTTAATATAATGCATTCGATTAATCTTTCCACAGAAAGTCGCGTTAGATTGACCAGAAAACGTCAAATTGGAACACGGCTTTAAAACAAAAAAGCGGTTTAAATGATTTGCTCTAATGGGTGCGGCCCATGCCTTATTAAACGTTTAGAACTACCCGGTAGTTTGTTTCTCTTAGCGTGGACTAACTGGTGAATGTGGAACTTGTTCATATCGTGACTACAACGTGTTTACCTTTTTCTCCATATAAAAGCCATTGCCACGATCAGCACAGTTAAAGCTGCCAATAGTCCAACAGCAATTCCAGCAATTTCACCTGGAGACAGATGTGTGATTATTAGATTGTCAGTTGATATCTATGTATAGAGTTAGCAGAAACATAGAAAATTGAGTAAACAATTTATGAGAATGAAAATAGGGGGACCTCTGTAGTTGGGACCAACTACTGTTGGGACAGCACCAACTACGGCTGGGACAGCCCCAACTAACAATTGACCATTTGCGTGTGGAATTTAAATAATATCTGGTACACTGACTTGTTCATGCAGCTTGGCACAGTTTGACTTTAAATTATCCAGACCAAATACACAATTGCTATATCACGTGATTCGGGGCAAGCTCTTGCATAGTTACGTTAGAGACGCTCAGCACCAATACATTGTTCACAATGGTTGAGAATGGTACAAAGACACCAGACCATTCCAGAGCCGGGGGTTGCTAGCGTAAGGCTTGCCCCGAATCACGTGATATAGCAACAGTGTTTTTGGTCTGGGGGATTTAAATGTAAACTGTGCCAAGCTGTGTGAACAAGTCAGTGTACCAGATATTATTCAAATTCCACACGATTTTAATGGCCAATTGGGACAATCACATCGGCACACGTACCTGTTCCTAACTTTCCAGCAATAGAACTGTTCGTCCCATCAGGATCCCTTGTGCTTTCCCAGGTTGGCGGTAGAATCTTTGATTTAGTTGCAGTTTCCCATCGAGTTGCGTAAGTGGTGAGCAGTGTCGTAAGATTGGCTGAGGTTGTAGGCACTGTGGATGGAAGAACTCAGTATGAACGTGTGTGATCAAAGAAACGTGGGGACTGTTTGTTTCATACGCGAGATCGTGTGATCCAGCGCAGCGCCGTGCGAATCCGGTTCGCGCGTGATACAAAGGCGTGAGGCGTGATACAAACGAAACCGCTGTCGCAAGTCGAATCCGAACACACGAGACGAATGTCTTTTGTTTTAAATTTTGCGAGCAAACGGGTTATTTTGTGAGATACGCTGAATCAAACATTTCGAGTCACGTGACAAGCTTTTCAAGTGACAGAGGTACTAGTTCTTGGTCATTGTTCATTAGGTATACTAGTCCTAAATTTGCCAATTATACATCGAATACTAGTCAAAGCTCACAATCATGTGGGGCTATAATGTCAAGAAGCACTCGAACAGTGCTGAATCCACCAATTCCAATACGAAGGGCAGGCAGACAACTTCTGCTTAGCAACTTCGGGTTGATACGTATATCTGGTGTTTCTTTGTTACCAACTTTGCAAGTATACGTTTGTTAGCAGTATTTCTGCTATAGAATACATAATTTTCTTTAGTTTAAATTTTTAAAAATAGATGAGTTTGGTTAATATTGTGAATAGGCTACGTCAACAGATATGTGTTCATAAATTCTAAAAAATCAAAGAAAAGATGTTCTTTTATGGTCTGGTTCCTTGATTTCAGACGAAACAGAGCAATTTACAGACGTCAGGGAATTATCAGGGCTGATACCCATTCACATATGTGTATTCCAAATATTCAGGGCAGTATTTTAAAATAGTCGGATCTTATACAAAATTCCACTTTTCTTGAAAAAGCACAGGACTGTCTGTCTGAAATAATGTGATATAACTTGCAAGATAACATTCGTAATCATTTAGGCGGTGTAACATTTTCTGATTTGTATGTCCGACAACTTGAAACTAACTGCCTAGCTTGTCAAACTTTTTAGACACATTGACGCTTGATGACCGCGTTAAAGCGACAGTATAGGGATTAATTAATCCATTTCAAAAACTGGAACAACTTTCTAAATTACCAAATTGTTGCTTTAGGGGTATATAAATCACCTCTAACCAGTTCGCGCCGGATGACGTATATAAACGCAAAAATTTCCCCAGATTCAAAACGGATGACGCATAAACACGCCAAGTTCAATTTCGGAAATGTATGTCAGCAGCGGGCAAGGCCGGAAATGCGTGGGTGCGCTTCCCGGCACTATCAGCCTGAACACGCTTCGGATTGAGTTTCGTTAAAAATAATCCCGCCCGTGGGCTCGGCGATGTTAAAATAATCCCGGCGCGAACTGGATGAATTTGACCAATGTCTACGATAATATTCATTGCACGTTACTGAAGAAAATCCCAAGTTTCTTTTACTGATGACAACCCACGGCAAACTAATTTGGTTCAAAGCTATAAAGGCTGTTTTCTGCTTGTATTTTGACGTCAACATCTCCGTCAACATTCTTTAAAAGCCCTGGACTTTAAAGTGTTCGTCCACCCATCTAGTTGTTTCATAGCTAGGTCTTTCTATAACTGAATAGTTACAAAATACGCACGGGACATTTTCATGAATGAAGCCTTACTTCTGTATATAGAGATACGTCTGGATTTTCCACAGAACTGGTTGTTGTTTCCCGGACAGGTTTGTTCACAATCAGAGTCGTCCCTTTCGCCGTGTCTGTAGTAGTCTTCGTTATTCCCGCAGAAACATTGATCTGTGTTTTCGAGTCCTGCATACTTGTAGCTGATGGATTCTACATCATCCAGGCAGCGGTTGAAGCACCACTCCACAGACTGAGAGTTGCTGCGTATTGGACCAGTCGAAAGAACCCGTTCATCCAAATCACAAAACGTACCTTCGCAGTCCACGTAGCATCCCAGATAGCCAGGAGCTACAGTCAAAACAGTCAGTAAATGAAAAGTGAAAAGGTATACCCTTTGTTTTTTTGCAAATGAGTATGTTCACTAAATGTCTCAACAAGTTTGAGTGTAGTACAGTTTAAAATCTGATTCCTGATACAAAGTATGCTGATTGTACAATACTTTATTTTCTCGGTGTCTTTTCATTTTAATTATAATTGTCCCAAAGATAAATTTGACTAAGAAAAATGGGTACTGGGTAGATTCGAACCGGGAATCTTTATTAGCTGTATTATTTGAACAGGGTATGCCTCATCAGTTATTGCCAACTGCTTTTAGTGAGGGCCCTGCAGAATTAAACAATTAAACAGAGTAATACTAAAGTGACAGGTCGATGACAACCGGTCGTTTAAATGCTTTCATACTAGTTGACTAAAGAATAATAATGATATGGCGTCGGTTTGCTCTACTCTCCATAGACTGTTTTCTGCGCATTAGGCACTATTTCTATAGGAGTGTAACTCTTCGCTGTGGTGTTTAAAAAGAAAATACGCTTGCGATTCCCCCTACAAAAATGCGGTCAATCAACCAGCCAGTCGCTTCACCGGAAACAGAGAAACGGATTGGTCAAGTTCTTAAGATATGCTTTTTACTAGTCGGTCGTGGGTTCAAGTCCCCACCCAGGCAAGCTGAGGAATTTTAGCTCACGAGTCCTCGACCAGTAAATATGGAATGTTCATTGAGCTATAACGACGTTATTGTATCCAATTAAAATTATCCGGCTTATTAACATTTGAATTAAATATGATACAATTATCATACAATTCTAAACTCACCAAGACTTAGGCCTATATACTCTGTCAAACTGAAAGCGGATCTCTCATCTGAAAACTGATCATGTCCAGAAATTTAACAAGTTGGGTAAACCCTTGAACGCAACACGGCAATAAGGTCGTTTTTATCAGGTCGGTCCGCCATTTTGGCTATCGTTGGACCGACAAGCATTATGGGATTGATGCCCATAAGAAATTATATGCAATGTATTGTTCATCAAAATCGGTTGAGTAATTTAATGTTTATTTTTTATTGTTTTCACAAATTGTTAAATACCCCGTCAAATCTTATAGTGACATACTTTGAAAGTAAGCCTGTAATCCACAACACAACTTTTAGTTACATGTTTTTTAAAAGGAATAGTAATATGTTCAGATTTACAATGGAAAGATGTCCATTTCGATAAGTTCTTGTCTCTCAGCTCACGAAATAACAGGTTTACTTTATATTTTTAGCCAGTATAAGTTTTATTGATATTCAGCCATGAATGAAAACTATTCAGGCCTATACCCCAAAACACTACCAACACAATGTTTGGGCCTCACCAACACATTGGGCCAATGAACAAAATAACATTAAAATGCGCCTACCTAATTCCAAAATTCAGGGGAAATATGTACAACTCACCAAGGTGTCTGAGACACATCAAAGTATGTTATTTCGTCATTTTTCAGATTTCGTAAAAATGTTATGGGTGTAACCAATGATTTATGGAAGACATTTTCATCCCAAGAATGTTCACCCCTAAAACTGCACCCGTCGCCATCTTGAAAAATGGCGCCAGCGCTCCACTACAAAATGAGGGGGCCCAAGTTCATCCAAATTCACAGTAGTACAAGTTGGCAGTCCTGTGCACAGATTCAACACTTCTTCTTTTTTTGTTACAAACACTTAATTCCATAGCCCACAAAATACACTAATGAAGATATTTCTCTGCACGATCACTCTGCGTTTGTAACTCAACAAATGCCAATCACCGAGTTTAAAACTACAATACGCGTGAATATGTTCCCGATTAAAACGCTAATAAAGGCTTACCGTTCTGCGAGAAGACTAACAGAAGATTGCACGCTGTAATAAAAAGAGCAAAACCAAACGGCCGACCAGACAAGAATCCACTCCCAACCCGCCGATGCTCTGGTACAAATATGACCATGTTTGCCCCGACAGTAGCCCGATAATTATGTGCACAACACTATCCTATCTATGCAGACCTACTCCACTCATATGACACATTTCACAATTTATTCCTTTATTAAGACTGTGCCAAACATCCGTACATGAAAAAATAATACAATTTTGTTCCGGGTTGACATCCAAGCTCCACTCATGGCTCATCGCATCTTTTGTTTTTATTTAAATACAGAAACCAAAGTTCAAGGGGCGGGTTTTCCTAAATTCTTAAGATCATGTGTTATAAAATGTATTGCATTCTGATCATAAAGCACCAATAAAAATATGAGAATAATAAAAACAAACTTCAATGTGGTCAAGCACGTCTGAACTTTTGTCACTGAATATTGACAGGACGCGGTACAAAAGTCGTAAAAATCATAAAAACGTGAGTCTGAGCAAAAGGTTAATCCACGTTTAGGCCTAGACTGAACGGAATAAAAAGAAGTGGTACTTTTGTGTGTGATTGATCTCATAATTGAGTTTTAATCGCAAGGAAATCGAATCACCAAAGCTTCCATTTGGAATGAATGCTTTCATACAATGTTATGGAATAACCCTAACGTCCTATATCCATTTACGGGTTACAGTACACAGTACCAGTATGACAAAATATTCAACGGGCCAATGTAGTACTGCATACTGCCGTTTAGGATTATTGTGTAGTATTGGGTGACGCTATAGGGTTTGCATAATGATTACACAAGTATTTGTATAAATGCACAATGTTCAAATAAGTTTTAAAAAACCTTTCGCTTTAAACATTTTATCTGTCTCGCATTAATGTTTTGCTTCTTACAATCTTTAATTGACTTGATATTAACCCTTACTGATTGACGGCCTCTTAATAAATCATCACAATACAAACGATGATAATTTCAGGGAGCCGAGGTGCCCCTTTAATTCAAGGAAGGAAATGAACGATCTGTATAATTATACGTTCGCTAAACAGTATACAATTTACACTGCCATTATAACGACGTTATTGTTTCGAACCCAAATCCTCCGGCTTATTGACATTTGAATTAAATATGATACAATTATCATACAATTCGAAACTCACTAAGACTTAACTCTATACTCTGTCAAACTGAAAGCGGATCTCTCATCTGAAAACCGATCCTGTCCAGAACTTCAACAAGTTGGGTAAACACTTGGACGCAACACGGCAATAAGGTCGTTTTTTTCAGGCCAGTCCGACATTTCGGCTATCGTTGGACCGACAAGCATTATATGATTGATGCCCATATACAATTGTATACATTGTATTGTTAATTAAAATCGGCTGAGTAATTTACTGTTTATCCTTGATTGTTTTTACCAATTGTTAATATAGTGACATACTTTGAAAGTACATGTAAGCCTGTAATTCACAACACATTAATTACATGGCTTTTAAAGGGAATAGTTATATGTTAAGATTTACAAGGGAAAGATGTCCATTTTGATAGGGCCTTGTCTCTCACGAAATAACAGGATCAATTTATATTTCATTCAGTACATGTAATCGTTAATGTTTGGGTATTGGCCATAGTCAGTGTAAGTTTAAATGATATTCAGCCATGAATGACAAATATTCAGACCTATACCTAAAAGCACTACCAACACATTGTTTGGGCCTCACCAAAACATTGGGCCAATTACGGGCCAATACAAATTCAGGGAAAATATCTACAACTCTCCAAAGTGTTTGAGACACACACCAAATTATCTTATTTTGGCATTTTCCAATTATGTTTGGGGGGGGGGGGGGTGTAACCAATAATTTGGATGGAGAAATTTATATCCAAAGAATGATCACCCCTAAAACCACTCGTCGCCATCTTGAAAAATGACGCCTGCAAGTAAACACATGGATACTTCAAGAGAGAATAATATGGACTGATGGGCAAAGGAGAGAGTGTGGGAATGAATGAATAGTACAATGAATAGTACATTTATTTCAACGCTGTCCTTGGTCAAGGAAATACACAATGTGTTAAGTGTTTACAATAAGTTGAATTACAGTATTACAGGTTAAATAGTCTTAGTACATTATAATAACTAATTATAACACATCTTAAAGACAACATTTAGGTTTGGGTGAAGCAATAATGCTGTTGTGCCCTAACCTAGGGACAGACAAAGGGACAGACAGGACAAAGGACTTATAACAGAAAGAGCGTGGCGTGTAGGTACTAAGCCATTACAATACAAAGTATATTACAGATTTTAAATGTTATGAATGTATGCATCCAGGAGTATTTTTGTTCGTTTTTTGACAAAAATAGCTTGTGATGGTGATTTTTTTAAATTTTCACTAAGACTATTCAAGTAATTTGCACGACGTTGAATAAGACTGTTTTTAAACAAGGATGTTCGACTGTAACAGACGTTTTTTCTAAAAACTCTTCGAGTATTATACAGTCAGTCCGCAGCGCACTGAAAAGCCGTTCCTTTTATGTGCGATTTATGCATGGCACTTTGTGCGTGACCTCGTTTTTGAATACTTAATGAGCTGGCGACAACGCCTGGAATTTGGTCCGAAACATCCGTTTTATTCACTGTCTGTCAATATTATGTATATTTTCTTTTGGATAAGGAAACATTTTGTTATATTATCAAATCAGATTGGAAATTATATGACATTTAGAGGGTGAAATTTATAACGTAAAAAAAGCTCCCGAACCAACAAATTGACCTTTAAAAAAAGACGAATTTTGTCCACCTTCTGGCAGCGGCCACAACCCAATTTCACACTGATGTTAAAGATAATTTCATATTCTATCACAAAACTGTAGATTTGGGGTTGATTTTAACTTAGTCCAGTCAGGGCGCAGAAAATTATAACGTTCTCAATAAATTAACAAACGGAACATCCCGCCATGACAGTCTATAGTCTTCCTGCGCCCTCATTGGTCGAAAATGACGTCATTGAAAAAGGCTTCGTGGTAACGTGTAGTTCATGCACATTTCAATACGCAGTTTTTTGTGTATTTTTTTAATTGTAAGCTCAAGCGAAAAGGATTCTGCCAATCAGTATTTTGTTT
Source organism: Crossaster papposus (assembly GCA_037893245.1). NCBI lineage: Eukaryota > Metazoa > Echinodermata > Asteroidea > Velatida > Solasteridae > Crossaster > Crossaster papposus. The sequence goes on from JBAIAA010001081.1 coordinate 88,950, forward strand.
AATCTTTTTAACAGTGGACTGATTAAAAAATAATAATATTGCCTGCGTAATACAATGTATACAGCCAAATATACACAAACAAAGCAACAAATGAAGTCGTTGTTTAAAATTTATATCTGTATTGTGAGGTTGGTTTATAAAAGAAACTGCACTTTTTATTTAAAACGTGCATGTTATTGCTTACATTAATATACCCTGTTGATGTTATACGACTTGAATACAATTGTTAAATTAAACCCTGAAATTGTAAAAACTTATTTTAATTACATCATCATGTACATGTACACAAATACAGATTGAAGAAATGACCAAAATTAGGGTTGATAATGAGATAATAAATGTTTAGCAATTAGGCAAAACATTAACAAAAATATGGCCAACATTCAAATTAAAATAATGACAACATAGTGAAGATGATAATTACCATCATCTTTGGCATAATGTTCAATGTGCAAACCATTAAGATTTATTTAAAAGTAAATAAAGTTTTTTGTATCTTTGCTTGATGTTTTTGGCATAGTTTCTTTGTCATTAAATTATTGTAAATATTAAATTACAATGTATACCCGCTTCTAACATTGCAAAAACAAATGATTTTAAATAAGACATAAATTTAGTAATATAGATGTTAATGCACATAAATTATATCACTGAATAGAAATAATACAATCTGCATTCATAAAGTAATATGCTGTTTGTGTCAAATTTACATTGTAGCTCAAAACTTTGTTGGCATAGTTTTTGGCATTAAGTCCTAGATGATTTGACAAACTGACCCGACTCGACCAGACTCGGTTTCGATCTGTTTCAGTTGCACTGTGTTTGCACAACACTGACACAAAGTCATGTAAATTATTTAAAACACTAAAATACAAAAACATTTAAATCTGCATGTACAAAGCGCTGCATATCCACCAGTACATTTAAATCTTCAACTATTTTCAACACTTCTTTGGAAACCCAACTCTAGATTATTTGTCCCAACATGAATCATTACAAATACAATATGTCAGGCACAGTTGTGAGGTTGATGTCATGCTGATGAAGCAGATACTTTCTATAAGGCCAGAAATTGTAGTACCGCGACGAGTCACTACCTGCAAATCAACCAACTTTAGTAGTGATGTTCTCTTTGAGATACTTTGTGAGAGAATATCCAAGGACAAGAGCTTTGCCTTTGGCCTTCTGTAGAGGTTCCCGACATGCTGGCAATGGCTGCGATGGCTGCGGTGGGCATGGGCATGGTGGTGGACGGCATGACTACTACCTAGTATAAGAAACATATTGGAAGACAGAAATATGAACTATGAAGTTTAGCACAATAATAGCAGTAACTATTATTATTAAACAATTTGTTATAATTTTGAACAAAAACATAGGCCTAAGTCGTTTTTATACATGAAAGAAAAATCTATTTTGTATGCATGACATGAAGGCAGAAACCTAACTTTATCATATAAATAAGCCACACAATTAAAACAAAACAATAAATTTTGTTTCTGTTGGCAATCACCATCTAGTGTGCAATCACCATCTAGTGCATATCCAGCACATGTAGGCCTACATTTTGTACATGTACATGTACCCCTGTACTGCATAACACACGCTCTGCGTATGTACAAGCCGAAAGACATGGCCGAAAAAGTTGAAATCGCGCGCACGAAAATCGTCGCAAAATACATGAAAAACATTTCGCCACAGGCTAAATTGTATATCAAACGAAAGATCATTGCTTCCTTTATCGATGTGTAGTAATCATTTTTGGCAATATTTGTTAGTCCAGTCAGGGCGCAGAAACTAAACACACGACAACAAATTTCCTTAAAATCATACCATAACTTCGAGTGAACAAAATTCTGCCAAAAACATACTGAATCTCGTCATATTTTATATCATTCGATTCAGAAAATCGTTCGCTTTCCACTTACCACGCCATCTTGGAGAATCACTGCTTCGTTTGCAACGTGTAGCTCGTGAAAACAAAGCGGTCGAACTCTCGCAATTACTCGCGTAATTCTCGTGGCCGATTTGCGACGCCGGCCCTGCAAATAAAGTTCGGGATATGACCTCATTAACGCGGGCGCTGCGGACTGACTGTTATACGAATGTATACCAGATGATAACGTAAACACCGAGCTGAATCAACCAGGTAATGCATTTGTCATGTACTTATACATAAATTTACCTAACTTTAAGTTTAAGTAGTAAAGGTCTTTAAATCGTAATAGTTTTAAATTTGCAAACAAAATGGCAGTATGAGCACGGTAACCAGCATTAGAAATTATGCGAACAGCTCGCTTTTGTGACAACAAAAGTTTATCAATATTTACTGAGGAACTAAATAACTTAATAATTTAAATATGGGAGAACTAAAGAATTATATAGAATAACTAAAATGTTGCTTGGAATGAAAATTTTTTAAGCGGTTTATTATACCAGTAGTGTTTGATATCTTGCTTGAGATATCACAAATGTGTTTCTTCCACGTAAGATTTTCATCAATTGTCACTCCTAGAAATTCAGTATTCGTGACACGGTTTAAATTTACCTCATTCAAAACTAGTGGATTTCTGTTGTCTTGAAGAAAATATCATAAAGTTAGATTTCAGCAGATTAATACACAATTTGCTTGCTAAAAGCCAATTACTTAGTTTGTTAAGTTCAATATTAAAAACCAGAATAGCTGTATCCACATTGTTATGGCTGTACACCAAACTTGTGTCATCGGCAAATAAACAGAAGGATATAATGTCAGATGTACAAGAAATATCGTTAATATACAGAATAAATAGAAGATGGCCTAGTGTAGAACCCTGGGAAACGCCACAATGAATGAATTGCTCATTTGAAGTTACATAATTATATGAAACACTCTGAGAAATTATCACATGAGGCACTGGGTGGTTTATGCACAACTCCAATTAATACATTCCTATGATGTGTGTTGAAAAGCTAAATGAAACATGACTCTATTTCAGAATTATTAATAGATAGGTCATTTCGAATGTTATAGTTAAGATCCTGTTTAATGTACAAGTGCTACCCCACCCCCTTTCTTGTTAAGTCTACAGGAACCTTCAATTGAGTAATTTTCAATTTGAATAAGTGGATCATTAGTATCTTTTAACCAGGATTCAGATATTCCAATAACAGAAAACATGTTTTCTAAGAGATTAATCACCTCAATACTTATTTTGATATGTTCTTTTGTACACTTCGCGCATTAACATGTAACAATTTAATATTAGTATTTCTATTAAAATCGTTTAAGAATTTATCGTGATCGTAATAATCACAGCAAATTTCAGGGGTTTTAAATTTTAAGTCGGGATCTATGTTGGGAAAAAAAGGAGAAATACTTAAAAGGTCCCCAAGTAAATAATAATACATATAGGAGAAGGCTCCTATAAGCAGGAATAAAGGAACCACTGTTCTCTGAAACCAGGCAAGGGGGAACCAGACATTACCTCATCTATTTTATGAATCTGGACCAAACCTAACAACATGTATTTGATGATATTAAGACTCCAGCACATAAACTGGTTTCTACTTTAGGAAACAGTAGCCCATTCATAACCACGGAGTTTTGGGATTAAGCAAGTACATGTAGGAGAAACTAGGGTCACTTGTATTACAAGGGTGCTGTTTAATACCAGCGAACTAAAATGGTCAAAGACTTGTTGACAACCACATTGTTAACCCACCCCCTCTCATCGTCGACTTGGTCATTTTATGGTGTGTCGCCCTCATCGGCGGGCCTGATGACCCAGCTGTATTCGCCAAGGGCACTGTCGCTGTCGCCTTGGTTTTGTGCGGTGTCCGCGCTGGTATCCGAGAGATGGTTGGAGAACAAGTGGGTTTCGTAATGGGCACCAACCGTTTCCAAGACAATACCTGGTTCCTTCGTCCGATCGTTAGTCTTTCTGGTTTTGAACAAAAGTTTTCCAAAATATTATGAAATGTGACCCCTATACTTGGACTAAGGCCTACACCAATGTTCAGCCTGTGGTGTTAGTTTATCACCGTTTGGTTTCTGCGGTGGCCCACGGACAAGCACACCTCCTCCACCAACCAATCTCGATTTGATACAGTACTTATAGCCCCAGACCAGATGGTGATCAGACCATAATCCTGGTACATTTTTCTTCCAGAAAGATTCCCCTTCCGTTACATGTATCAATGTGGCCCCAGGGCAGCGAAAACACGCTTTGTCCGGGTTTTGACACGAATACAATTTAAGGTTGATACTACAGGGACGTTAATAATAGTCTACCGCATGTCCCCATTACTCCATTTAATATAATGCATTCGATTAATCTTTCCACAGAAAGTCGCGTTAGATTGACCAAAAAACGTCAAATTGGAACACGGCTCTAAAAAAAAAGCGGTTTAAATGATTTGATTGTGATGTGTGCGGCCCATGTCTTATTAAACGTTTGGAACTATTTTTTTTTCTCTTAGCGTGGACTAACTGGTGAATGTGGAACTTGTTCATATCGTGACTACAACGTGTTTACCTTTTTCTCCATATAAAAGCCACTGCCACGATCAGCACAGTTAAAGCTGCCAATAGTCCAACAGCAATTCCAGCAATTTCACCTGGAGACAGATGTGTGATTATTAGATTGTCAGTGGATATCTATGTATAGAGTTAGCAGAAACATAGAAAATTGAGTAAACAATTTATGAGAATGAAAATAGGGGGACCTCTGTAGTTAGGACCAACTACTGTTGGGACAGCACCAACTATGGTTGGGACAGGCCCAACTAACGGCTGGGACAGCCCCAACTAGCAATTGACCATTTGCGTGTGGAATTTAAATAATATCTGGTACACTGACTTGTTCATGCAGCTTGGCACAGTTTGACTTTAAATTATCCAGACCAAATACACAATTGCTATATCACGTGATTCGGGGCAAGCTCTTGCATAGTTACGTTAGAGACGCTCAGCACCAATACATTGTTCACAATGGTTGAGAATGGTACAAAGACACCAGACCATTCCAGAGCCGGGGGTTGCTAGCGTAAGGCTTGCCCCGAATCACGTGATATAGCAACAGTGTTTTTGGTCTGGGGGATTTAAATGTAAACTGTGCCAAGCTGTGTGAACAAGTCAGTGTACCAGATATTATTCAAATTCCACACGATTTTAATGGCCAATTGGGACAATCACATCGGCACACGTACCTGTTCCTAACTTTCCAGCAATAGAACTGTTCGTCCCATCAGGAGCCCTTGTGCTTTCCCAGGTTGGCGGTAGAATCTTTGATTTAGTTGCAGTTTTCCATCGAGTTGCATAAGTGGTGAGCAGTGTCGTGAGATTGGCTGAGGTTGTAGGCACTGTGGATGGAAGAACTCAGTATGAACGTGTGTGATCAAAGAAACGTGGGGACTGTTTGTTTCATACGCGAGATCGTGTGATCCAGCGCAGCGCCGTGCGAATCCGGTTCGTGAGTGACTTCGTCGTACACGCACGCGCGTGATACAAAGGCGTGAGGCGTGATACAAACGAAACCGCTGTCGCAAGTCGAATCCGAACGCACGAGACGAATGTCTTTTGTTTTAAATTTTGCGAGCAAACGGGTTATTTTGTGAGATACGCTGAATCAAACATTTCGAGTCACGTGACAAGCTTTTCAAGTGACAGAGGTACTAGTTCTTGGTCATTGCTCATTAGGTATACTAGTCCTAAATTTGCCAATTATACATCGAATACTAGTCAAAGCTCACAATCATGTGGGGCTGTAATGTCAGGAAGCATTCGAACAGTGCTGAATCCACAAATTCCAATACGAAGGCAGACAACTTCTGCTTAGCAACTTCGGGTTGATACGTAAGGCTGGTGTTTCTTTGTTACCAACTTTGCAAGTATACGTTTGTTAGCAGTATTTCTGCTATAGAATACATAATTTTCTTTAGTTTAAATTTTTGAAAATAGATGAGTTTGGTTAATCAAATGTCATACCCCCCAAGTTTTGCCATGATTTTATTAATTGTTGTATGACTAGAGCAAGTCTACTTTTTCCAAGAGTGATCAAATTTCTTCTAAATGCACCCTCTGTGGTGCTGCCCCCTGTGTCAGGCATGGTTCACTTGTGATATGTAAGACAATGTGGGGGGCAACAGCCTGGCCTGAAATGATGGGTTGTTTGTGCGCGGGTGCGGCATTCCTTTCCTTGCTCTGGTGTAGAGTACATCACTCTCCTTGCTCCGGACTGGAATCACCGCTGAAACACTTTATTTTGTAACCCATCATTTCCCTGGCACAGGTAAGTTTTCCAAATTTGTCTTCATTTAAGTATACAGTATATTTATCATTAGTATTGGCCCATTAGCAAACTATTAATTGTCTTTGAGTATTTTCAGAGAATATGTACTTTCATTCTCAACCATAATGCTTGATGATGGGTCAATAGTTTATTTTCCACTATGAAACTTATTTGAACGAGTTCTTTCCTTTGTACATATTGATTGCGTCTGATTCCAATTCATGATGTCATTGCTCTATTATTGAATTGAATCGGGATATTCTATAATCTAATAATTGAATGGATCTTTATGACTTTTGTTATGAAAGTATCTTTAGTGGATCACTTCCATTGGTCCATGGATTCAGTTTATTTCATGGGAGGATATAACCTGATTCCGTTTCATTCAAACTGTTTGGAATTTGTGAATGATTATTAGAAGAGATTTCAGTTCATGTAGATATATGTTCAACCTAGCTATGGCTTTTAACTTTTCAAGTTGATGCTGATTTATGATTTCACATCATTGGGTTGCTTGAACATGTCGAACTACTTGACCTGTTCTTGCTTATTGATTGTCGAATGGTTATTTTATTCCTTAGATCAGTTGATCATTTCCTTTTGATTAGATCAGATATAACTTGAACTTTAATCGATGTCTGATACTTGTATGAATCGTGCCAATTCTGAGCTATGACAATTCATTCATTGTAGGAATTAGTCTGTTTAATTGCTTAGATTTAAGCCTCATGGTTTGCTCCTTTAAACTGTAAGTGTATTTAGACTAGGATTTAGCCAACCACATTTTTGTATTACCACAGTCACTCGTACAGTTCTGCCACTTTAAGCTAGCCTGACCAAGGGTGGTCCAGCTGCTCTGTTATCTCAGACATTCTAGCCACTGTTCTTATCTTGTAAATCTTGTGTTCAAGACTCTGTCCAGGGTCCATACCAGGCCAGATCATGTGAAAGTTTTGGTTGACCTTGTGTACACTGTAGATCGCTTATTTCGTATGCAGGAGAATTAGCTGTTGTTTTACCCATTCACCTGTTGTAGGCTAGACCACACTGTGTTCCTTTTCTTATCTTTACTTTATAACTGCCTTGGGCTTGTGTTTTGGTTATCTCAGTGTGAGCCCAAATTGATGAACTGTGGGAATAGTTTCAGTGTTTTAAGAAAGATTTTAGGGATCTCTGATGACCTTAGTTATTTTACAGGTTTGGTTTATAATATAATTTAGTTGATATTTTTTTAGTTATTTTGGATAGATTTGTTTATACAATAATTTAGTTAATTACGGATTCCATTCCTTTCCTTGCTCTGGTGTAGAGTACATCACTCTCCTTGCTCCGGACTGGAATCACCGCTGAAACACTTTATTTTGTAACCCATCATTTCCCTGGCACAGGTCCTCCTGCCGTTTGTCATGTTGGACGAGGACGAGACCTGTTAACTACCACCGGTGAAGCTGTGAGACGATTTCTATCCGCTTCCCTCCACATCACCTTTTCTTCATTTCTTCACAATCCCTGGCTGGCCCCTGATGAGTTGTTCTCTTCTTTCTGCATGCTGCATTCCTTGACGTCCCTGGATCTCTTCGGTCTCTAGCTCTGATTCTTCAAATTCTCGTTCGGTGAACTTTCTTCTTTTCGCGAGCTTTGTACTCGCGTGTTCGCGGACATAACTAGACTTGGACTCGGATCGTCAGTCATATCGCTGGATCTGGACAAGACCCCAGGAGATGCAACTGCTTACAACTTATCCTTTCCTTTCATTGTATAAATTATTGTAATATTCCGTGTATTTGATTTTATTTTGTATTGAACCTCAAGTTGAAGAGTGTATGAGTAAACTGAATTAAAGGTCCTTTTTAATTCGAGCTGTACATAAACCTATTTCTGAACATTTTTATTTCTTTGATTATTTTGTCGAACTGAACCGGTTGGAATTATTTCATTGGGGTTTCCTAACTGGAATAGACCCCGCGACACAAAGAAAAGATGTTCTTTTATGGTCTGGTTCCTTGATTTTAGACGAAACAGAGCAATATACAAACGTCAGGGAATTATCAGGGCCGATACCCATTCACAGATGTGTATTGCAAATAAAATGGGGATTAACTAAATTTAATAAATTAGGGGCAGTATTTTAAAATAGTCGGGACTTATACAAAATTCCACTTTGTCTTTAAAAAGCACAGGACAGGTGCTATGATATCACGGGATGAATACAGTCAATTTCCCAATAATTAATAGGTTTTTGTTTTATGTTCGCAAATGGTGTGTACTACCTTTAACAGCTCCATGAGACTTCGCCCAGATTTACCTTCGCATGTCGGTACCGAGTCGCTCCACGTGACGTTGTTGTAACTAGTCTCAATGCATTCAATGCTGGATGCTCCGTGGAGGGTATATCCAGAGTCACACGAGAAATCTACACGAGTCTCGAAGAACTTGAAGTGGTTGAGGTTGTAAGACACTGAAGACGGGTTGGTGATGACGTGGGCTCCGTTGGTGGGTGGTCCTATGTCATTGCTGCACACTCCGTCTGAAACTGTTATTGGGGGAAAACTAGTTTTTTATTTCCAAAAAACAACTATACAACGAAATCGGATCAACTCGATCTCTAAAATGTACTCCAATTATTTTTTGACCGATCATTTCGGTCATATTCCTTCAATTTCATACATCATTTTGCATTCAGACATGCAAAACAGGAACTTTGAAAAAAGGACTTGTTGCTGTTTTGCTGTGTTATACATTTTCAATATACATACACATGTACATAACACAATTGTTCTTACTATACCATTTCACATGTGTTTTTCCAAAATTGGAAATGCCAAACCAAGGCCTCGTACCGCACAGCCCCTATAACATTTTATAGGCTGTCTGAAATAATGTGATATAACTTGCAAGATAACATTCGTAATCATTTAGGCGGTGTAACATTTTCTGTTTTGTATGTCCGACAATTTGAAACTAACTGCCTAGCTTGTCAAACTTTTTAGACACATTGACGCTTGATGACCGCGTTAAAGCGACAGTATAGGGATTAATTAATCCATTTCAAAAACTGGAACAACTTTCTAAATATGATCTGCATTTAATTACCAAATTGTTGCTTTAGGGGTATATAATCACCCCTTAATTTGACCAATGTCTACGATAATATTCATTGCACGTTCAAAGCTATAAAGGCTGTTTTCTGCTTGTATGTTGACGTCAACATCTCCGTCAACATTCTTTAAAAACCCTGAACTTTAAAGTGTTCGTCCATCCATCTAGCTGTTTAATAGCTAGGTCCTTCTATAACTGAATAGTTACAAAATACGCACGGGACATTTTCATGAATGAAGCCTTACTTTTGTATATAGAGATACGTCTGGAGTTTCCACAGAACTGGTTTTCGTTTCCCGGACAGGTTTGTTGACAATCAGAGTCTTCCTTTTTGCCGTGTCTGTTGTAGTCTTCGTTATTCCCACAGAAACATGTATCTCTGTTTTCGAGTCCTGCATACTTGTAGCTGATGGATTCTACATCATCCAGGCAGCGTCTGAAGCACCACTCCACAGACTGAGAGTTGCTGTCTATCGGACCGGTCGAAAGAACCCGATCATCACTATCACATAACGCACCCTTGCAGTCCACGTAGCATCCCAGATAGCCAGGAGCTACAGTCAAAACAGTCAGTAAATGAAAAGTGAAACGATAAACCCTTTGTTTTTTGCAAATGAGTGTCTCAACAAGTTTGAGTGTAGTACAGTTTAAAATCTGATTCCTGATACGAAGTATGCTGATTGTACAATACTTTATTTTCTCGGTGTCTTTTTACTTTAATTATAATTGTCCCAAAGATGAATTTGACTAAGAAAATGATGGGTACTGGGTAGATTCGAACCGGGGACCTTTCGATCTATAGCCGTCCCCTCGACTAGACTAAAGTGACAGGTCGATGACAACCGGTCGTTTAAATGATTTCATACTAGTTGACTAAAGAATAATGATGATATGGCGTCGGTTTGCTCTACTCTCCATAGACTGTTTTCTGCGCATTAGGCACTATTCCTATAGGAGTGTAACTCTTCGCTGCGGTGTTTACAAAGAAAATACGCTTGCGATTCCCCCTACAAAAATGCGGTCAATCGACCAGCCAGTCGCTTCACCGGAAACAGGGAAACGGTATTGGTCAAGTTCTTAAGATATGCTTTTTACTAGTCGGTCGTGGGTTCAAGTCCCCACCCAGGCAAGCTGAGAAATTTTAGCTCACGAGTCCTCGACCAGCAAATATGGAATGTTCATTTTATGTTCATTTTAGCTCACAAGTCCTCGACCAGCAAATATGGAATGTTCATTTTATGTTCATTTTAGCTCACAAGTCCTCGACCAGCCAATATGGAATGTTCGTTGAGCTATACGTCGGTGGTGTGCACGGGGTAGGCCTACTTCCACACGCAAGATCCATAACGAAATTATGTCCAATTAAAAATAATGATAATTATGATGATGATTTACCATTCTGTGGCTGCGAGAAAACCGCAATAAGATTGCAAGCTGCGGTGAACAGAGAAAAAACGAACGGGCGACCAGACAAGAATCCATTCCCCAAAAGTGCCGATGCTCTGGTATAATTAATGGCCATGTTTTCCCGACAATATGTGCACAACACTACCTATGTTATGGAGTTCTATATCTGCCACCTCGCGCCGCGGATCTCGCGTCGCGGATCTCGCATCGCGGGTCGCGGGTCGCGGATCTCGCATCGCGGGTCGCGGGTCGCGGATCTCGCATCTCGCATCTCGCGTCGCGGATCTCGCATCGCGGGTCGCGGATCTCGTATCTCGCGTCGCGGATCTCGAATCGCGGGTCGCGGATCTCGCATCGCGGGTCGCGGATCTCGCATCGCGGGTCGCGGATCTCGCATCGCGGGTCGCGGGTCGCGGATCTCGCATCGCGGGTCGCGGGTCGCGGATCTCGCATCTCGCATCTCGCGTCGCGGATCTCGCATCGCGGGTCGCGGATCTTGCATCGCGGGTCGCGGATCTCGCATCGCGGGTCGCGGGTCGCGGATCTCGCATCGCGGGTCGCGGATCTCGCATCGCGGGTCGCGGGTCGCGGATCTCGCATCGCGGGTCGCGGGTCGCGGATCTCGCATCTCGCATCTCGCGTCGCGGATCTCGCATCGCGGGTCGCGGATCTCGCATCGCGGGTCGCGGATCTCGCATCGCGGGTCGCGGGTCGCGGATCTCGCATCGCGGGTCGCGGGTCGCGGATCTCGCATCTCGCATCTCGCGTCGCGGATCTCGCATCGCGGGTCGCGGATCTCGCATCGCGGGTCGCGGATCTCGCATCTCGCGTCGCGGATCTCGCATCTCGCGTCGCGGATCTCGCGTCGCGGATCTCGCGTCGCGGATCTCGCGTCGCGGATCTCGCGTCGCGGATCTCGCGTCGCGGATCTCGCGTCGCGGATCTCGCGTCGCGGATCTCGCGTCGCGGATCTCGCGTCGCGGATCTCGCGTCGCGGATCTCGCGTCGCGGATCTCGCGTCGCGGATCTCGCGTCGCGGATCTCGCGTCGCGGATCTCGCGTCGCGGATCTCGCGTCGCGGATCTCGCGTCGCGGATCTCGCGTCGCGGATCTCGCGTCGCGGATCTCGCGTCGCGGATCTCGCGTCGCGGATCTCGCGTCGCGGATCTCGCGTCGCGGATCTCGCGTCGCGGATCTCGCATTTTATTTGCTGGGTAATGCGCATGCCCAATGACAATGTGTAATTTGAGAAGCATGGTCAGGGTGCGTTTCCTTTGCGTTTTGTTCTCGCCCATTGTAATGTATACATTAGCGCTGGACGATATCACGATAATATCGTCACGATACGATACTGAAGACGATATCGACAGTATCGACTTTGGTTTTAAAAATATCGAAATATCGTGACCCAGACGATATTCGCAAGATATAGTCGATAATTAACAAAATGTATTAAAACTGCTTGCAAACAAACAAAAAACTTCACTGAAATCAGAACTTAATATGTGCCGCAAAAGTTATTGTAACTTACGCCTTCCCCTGAACGTACCCTTTGTCAACAAACCCAATTGCAGCCGATGCGCCGCTCACTACTTCCTCAGTGACAAGATCGTTATCCAATCCTAAAGTCCAGTTATTAAAAATTATCCGTTGCTATTTGGTGTTGACTTTCTTTTCTAGCTTTCCGCACAGACGTTCTCTCAACACAAAGGGCTACTCAAAGAATGTTGCCCTTCGCCCCGCTTATCTCCAACAAAGATACATTGTATTTACTTACACTAACCCTTGCCTGGCAGATACAGAATGTATTTAAAAGGCTTTGGCTGGTGTATTCCTCGAATTTATTTATCTCTTGGCCCAACCGATGGTCATTAAATTGGGTGTGAGTACTTTAAACAAACTTTGCCTACTCATTTGCAAAATGTATTAAGATGTAAAAATAAAAAGGGGTTAAAAAACCCTGAACCTGTTTATTTACGAAACCCTAGTCGTAAAAAAAATATATTTCTAAGGTTAATTATGAAATTGTCCTTGTTTTATAGAAAAAAAGAAAAAGGGTACTTAAAGACTTATTTGTCTGATTTCCCAAAACATTTCCAACCAATTTCAGGGGTAAATAATAATACGATTTATTCTTGGTTTTTCCGGTATCTAACAAAATCGACATACACCTGACCATTGAATTACGAGGCTAGCGAAATAAATTCCAGGTTTATATAATAATATTTATTTCTAGTTTTATTGTTTAAAAAAGAACAAAAAAGAAAACGGGACCTCAACACTTAATATTTTGAGCTCCTCAACATTTTTCCAACAGATTTAAATGCGAAATTTAATACGATTTATTTTCCATTTTTCTTGTATTTGACAAAAAAGATCTATTTCGTGGCCCATAAATTACAAGGCTAGCTTTTAAAAACATTTACCAAACCTACACGAGCCAAGAATAAATAAGCAAGAATAAAATCGAGGTGGTACAAAATCCCGATGGCGGACCCCAGGATAAACTGAGCCATGAATATTTAAAATACTTTAAATTAAGACCCAGAAATCAAGGCATGATTTTGAAACGGGTATTATTTGTTGTCCTGCATTGTCCATTAAAATGCACGAGCTGAGGTTTTATCCCAGCAAATTACTCCCGGAAGCATGTACTTCAATCTTAAAGTGAATTTCTAAACGTCCTAATAAGAAGTGGTTATTCAAATTTAATAAATAATTTGCTGGGTGTTATTTAATAAAACCATAATAGTTAATTTGTCCCTAAAAAGATGTGGAAATTGTAAGAGCTTGTTACATTTTTCAATTTATAAGTGGTTCTGTGGTGTAGTTTTACATAATATTTAATAAACACCTTTATAGTGCACGAGGAATAAAATAAAACCACGGGAGAATTATTCGGAAGTATTTTCCAAATATATTCCAAGTTGGAGCAAGCAACCCAGACAATGATTGACAGCTGACCTACAAAATGTATTACATGAACATTGTAGCAAGTAGACCAACATGTGGCCGACCATTTCAATAGCTGGGAAAGTGGCCCATGTTTCTTTGAGTGCCGACAGTACCCGACCAGGCGGAATTCACAAAGTAAAAAAGGTATTACATTATTGTCAGATAAGCCTCCAACTGATCAGTCATGGACCAATAGGATTTGGCAGTTAGGTTTTGTTGAACCAGCGCCACAACCTTTCTTCCAAGGAGCGCCCAGTTCGTTGCCCTCTATGAAAATTGGCCAATCAGAATAATCTATCTTTGCGCAATAAAACCGCAAGTGCCCCCTCCGACTTGAACGGCGGCTGGATTTTAGTGGAAGACGACGAAGCATTTTCACCGTCGCGTCTATTTTCAGCAACCATTCTGTTTATATAGTTTTCTTTTATAGACGTTCAGGAATCGCCACGATTCACACATGTCGTGTGACCGCGTTTAATTAACAGCTCGTTTGAGTTATTTTAACCGAGATCCGCGACGCGAGATCCGCGACGCGAGATCCGCGACGCGAGATCCGCGACGCGAGATCCGCGACGCGAGATCCGCGACGCGAGATCCGCGACGCGAGATCCGCGACGCGAGATCCGCGACGCGAGATCCGCGACGCGAGATCCGCGACGCGAGATCCGCGACGCGAGATCCGCGACGCGAGATCCGCGACGCGAGATCCGCGACGCGAGATCCGCGACGCGAGATCCGCGACGCGAGATCCGCGACGCGAGATCCGCGACGCGAGATCCGCGACGCGAGATCCGCGACGCGAGATCCGCGACGCGAGATCCGCGACGCGAGATCCGCGACGCGAGATCCGCGACGCGAGATCCGCGACGCGAGATCCGCGACGCGAGATCCGCGACGCGAGATCCGCGACGCGAGATCCGCGACGCGAGATCCGCGACGCGAGATGCGAGATCCGCGACCCGCGATGCGAGATCCGCGACCCGCGATGCGAGATCCGCGACCCGCGATGCGAGATCCGCGACCCGCGATGCGAGATCCGCGACGCGAGATCCGCGGCGCGAGGTGGCAGATATAGAACTCCATACTATGTAGACCTACTGCACTTATTATAAACAAATGTATAATCGCACATCCACTTTATTCCTTTGTTAAGATAAGATTATGCCAAACACCCGTGCGTTGCTTTGATTCGCAGTTATTATAACAAGTAAGTTTGTTATCAAGCACGTTTGAACATTCGTCCGTCACTGAATATTGACTGGACGCGTTATACAAAAGTCGTAAAAATCATAAAAACGTGAGTCTGAGCAAAAGGTGAATCCACATGTTGGCCTAGACTCTACGGAATAACAGTAAGTGGTACATTAATGTGGGAATCGCTCAATCGCATCACCAAAGTTTCAATTCCTTATGAATACTTTTCATACAATTTATGGCATAACTCTAACATGTGGGTACAGTACACAGTTCGACAACATACTCAATAGGCCAGTGTAGTACTGCATACTGCAGTTTACTCATTACAAGCATTATTTTGTAGTATTGGGTGACGCTAGGCCTAAAGGATTTGCCTAATGATCGCTGAAGTGTTTGTATAAATGCACAATGTTAAAATAAGTAACAAAAAACACCAACTTTTGCTTTGATATTTAATCTGTCTCGCATTAATGTTTTCTTTCTAACAATCTTTAATTGACTTGATATTAACCCTTACTAATTAACGGTCTCCTAATAAATCATCACAATTACAAACGATGATAATTTCAGGGAGCCGAGGTGCCCCTTTAATTCAAGGAAGGAAATGAACGACCTGTATATACGTTCGCTGAAAGGTTTATAATTTGCACTGTCATTATAACGACGTTATTGTTTCGAATTAAAATCGTGCTTATTAACTTTGGAATTAAATATGATACAATTATCATACAATTCTAAACTTACCAAGACTTATGCCTATATACTCTATAAAACTGAAAGCAGATCCCTCATCTGAAAACTGATCATGTCCAGAAATTCAACAAGTTGGGTAAACACTTGGACGCAACACGACAATAAAGTCGTGTTTTTGTCAGTCCGCCATTTTGGCTATCGTTGGACCCACAAGCATTATGGGATCTATGCCTATAAGAATGTAATGTTTATCCTTTATTGTTTTCACTAATTGTTAAGTACCCCATTAAATCTTATAGTGACATACTTTGAAAGTATAATAAGCCTGTAATCCACAACACATTTTTATTTACATGGTTTTTAAAAGGAATAGTTATATGTTCAGATTTACAATGGAAAGATGTCCATTTCGATAAGTTCTTGTCTCTCAGCTCACGAAATAACAGGTTTACTTTATATTTTTAGCCAGTATAAGTTTCATTGATATTCAGCCATGAATGAAAAATATTCAGGCCTATACCCCAAAACACTACCAACACAATGTTTGGGCCTCACCAACACATTGGGCCAATGAACAAAATAACATTAAAATGCGCCTACCTAATTCCAAAATTCAGGGGAAATATGTACAACTCACCAAGGTGTTTGAGACACATCAAAGTATGTTATTTCGTCATCTTTCAGATTTCGTAAAAATGTTATGGGTGTAACCAATGATTTATGGAAGACATTTCCATCCCAAGAATGTTCACCCATAAAACCACCCGTCGCCATCTTGACAAAATGGCGTCTGTGCTCCACTACAAAATGAGGGGGCCCAAGTTCATCCAAATTCACAGAAGTACATGTTGGCAGTCCTGTGCACAGATTCAACACTTCTTCTTTTTTGGTTACAAACAATTAATTCCATAGCCCACAAAAAACACTAATGAATATATTTATCTGCACGATCACTCTGCGTTTGTAACTCAACAAAAGCCAATCACTAGTTTAAAACTACAATTCGCGTGATTATGTTCCCAACTAAAACGCTAATAAAGGCTTACCGTTCTGCGAGAAGACTAACAGAAGATTGCACGCTGTAATGAAAAGAGCAAAAACAAACGGCCAACCAGACACGAATCCATTCCCAACCTGCCGATGCTTTGGTAAAAATATGACCATGTTTTCCCCGACAGTAGCCCGATAATTACGTGCGCAACACTATCCTATGCAGACCTACTCCACTCATATGACACATTTCACAATGTATTCCTTTATTAAGACTGCGTCAAACATCCGTACATAAAACAAATACGATTTTGTTCCGGGTTGACATCCGAGCAATTTTTAAAAATAATTCCTGTGCGTGTAGATACCAATGAGTAATGAAGGCATGCCAATTTTTTTGTGGAATCCCTCCATCCATGTGGCCGGTGGGCATCTCCAAATAAATGGACATTTTCAGCTTCTGACAACATCTCTTTTACAGAGAAAAAAACATAAATCGGTCGGAATTCCACAAAAATACACAAGTTTAGTATCAAAATGATTATATTTGAATGCTCTAATCTAAAGTGCCCTCAAATTAAAAAAACATGTTGAAAAGCAAGTCACCTTGACCTTTGACATGTGACCTTGATCTTTGACCCAGGTTATACAAAAGTATCAATACGAAATTTTATAAAACACAATCTGGTTGATAGAGCAAGTCTCTCTGAAGAGAGGTATTTGCAAGTTATACAGTTCACACGGCTTATTTGCATCAGGCGGTATACACGCTTCATCCATAAAATTAAGCAAAATTATAAGTAGGTCACCATGACCTTTGACACATGACTTTGACGTTTAACCCACATATATTTTGGTGTACAATAAAACACCAATTGCTTGATAGAGTACAGGTTTTTTGTACAAAATACAATTGAATTTTTTTTGGGGCGGGGGTCTTAAAACCTAATGATTTCATGACAGGATTTTAGATTGAAAGGCAATGAAAAAGCATCAATTCAGTGGAATTTGAATTATGTCCTATATAATTAAGCAGGCCAGACTATAATTAAACTAAAACATTTTTTGATATTTGAGATACCTTTACATTATTTGTGTTATTCGTAGATGATATTTTCGACCCATCCCGACTTCTCTTCCACGGCCATCGGCGGTTGTCCGTTCGTTTGTCCGTCCCTATACTTGTTTCTCGCTTCAATCTCTACCGGAAACGATTCGCATCCGTACACTGTATTGTCAACCCACCCGCTCTCATCGTCGTCTTGGTCATTTTGTGGTGTGCCGCCCTCATCGGCGGGCCTTTTCCTGATGACTTGGCTGTACACGGGCGGGGCACTGTCGCTGTCGCCTTGGTTTTGTGCAGTGTCAGCGCTGGTATCCGAGAGTTGGTTAGAGAACGCGTGGTTTTCGTAATGGGCACCAACCGTTTCAAAGACAATACCTGGTTCCTTCGTCAGACCGTTAGTCTTCCTGGTTCCGAACAAAAGTTTGCCAAAATGTTACGAAATGTGACCCCTATAGGGACAAAGGTCTACACCCATTTCCAGCCTGTGGTGTTAGTTTGACACCATTTGGTTTCTGCGGTGGCCCACGATCAAGCACACCTTCACCATCCAAACCAAAAACTACCTATACCAATGGGTGGAGGAGAAGACATCAAAATACCAAGAAATTCCGATTTGATCCAGTACTTGTAGCTCCAGACCATAAAGTACCTTTTTCTTCCAGAAAGACCTCACCAATTCGGCCTCAGTGCAGCAACGGAAAGCACGATTGGTTCGGGTTGTTGTCGTTGTTGTTGTTTTTGGGGGAGGGGGTACCCATAGGACAACACCAATAACATGTAAAGTTGACACTGCAGGGACGTTAATCTACCGCGTGTCATCATTATTTTACATTTTGTCATTATCTAGACAAGTCTCGGTAGATTGACCAAAAAACTTCAATTAGAACAAAGCTTAAAAAACAAAAACGGTTCGAATGATTTGATTGTGATGGGCCCAGGTCTTAACGTTTGGAACTAGTTTTTTCCTCTTAGCGTGGACTAACTGGTGAATGTGAAACTTGTTCATTATTATGACTACAACGTGTTTACCTTTTTCTCCATAGAAAAGCCATTGCGACGATCAGCACAGTTAAAGCTGTCAATAGTCCAACAGCAATTCCAGCAATTTCACCTGGAGACAGATGTGTGATTATTATACTGTCAGTTGTTATCCATGTATAAAATTAGCAGAAACGTAGAAATTTTAGTAAATAATTTATGATTTATGGGAAACACACAGGGTGTATCATAATCGTACACTACTTTAAACGAAAACGACTAAGCGCGCATGCGGGGACGAGTAGCTATTTGAGCTATGCTTGGAATGTCCTCCGAATTTTACGGGTTCACGTGACTCTTGCTTCAAGACCAAGCTATAGGGGAACGAATCTGGCGATAATTAAGGGCGCCCTCAATAATATATACGGACGGCGCGCCGCGGAACAAATGAACGGTTAGCTTGGTCTTAAATCAAGACTAGAAACTGCCCGATTTACAGTTGGGACGAACTGCAGTCGGGACAGCACCAACTACAGTTACGGTTGTAACATCAGCACCAACTACGGTGTTGGGACAACATGGGACTGTCAGTGTCACATCGGCACACGTATATTATACCTGTTCCTAACTCTCCAACGATAGGACTGTTCGTCCC
The DNA here is from genome assembly GCA_037893245.1 of Crossaster papposus. Lineage (NCBI taxonomy): Eukaryota > Metazoa > Echinodermata > Asteroidea > Velatida > Solasteridae > Crossaster > Crossaster papposus. The sequence continues at coordinate 108,262 of JBAIAA010001081.1, forward strand.
ATCAGGAGCCCTCGTGCTTTCCCATGTTGGCGGGAGAATCTTGGATGAAGTTCTATCGGTCGCGCGTGTCTGTGAATCGCCTACTGTGTGGTTGTTTCCAGATCCCACATCAGAAGTGTAACTTGTTTGTGGCACGGATGTGTTACTAATTGTAGTGTCAGCTGTAGTTGCGTAGGTGGTGAGCAGTGTCGTGAGATTTGCTGAGGTTGTAGGCACTGCGGATAGAAGAACTCACAGTATGAACGTGTGTGATCTAAAAAAACGTGGGGACTGTTCGTTTCATGCGCGATATCGTGCGATCCAGCGTGGTGCGAATCCGGTTCGTAATGCTCGCGCACCATTATACTACTATGCTCATGTTGGCCAAAGTCCCCCAAACCCGCATTAGCGCTTTAACTTCCGCTACTATTTTGGCTCCGTTGGACTCCGTGTATAATCCCATACTTGCGGTTCAAGTTGAAGGGTGTTACACTTACGAACCGGATTGCAAACGAAACCACTGTCGCACATCGAAGACGAACACACGATACGAATGTCGTCTGCGTTGAATTTTGCGAGCAAACGGGCTATTTTGTGAGATACGATTAGGCCTATATCTAAAAATGTCCATAGAAAGTAAACTAATCGTAATATACTTGTAATCACGAAAATACATTCTAAAAGAATTATGAAGAAATATTGTTAGAAAAGCTAACTTCCGTGCCTCATTTTTAAAATTGTTTTCCCCCTGCCGTCTTTAGATCTTGCGAACCGTTCGGCAGGATCTTGGATCTGCAGGATCCGTTAAAACGTGACCCGGATGAGCTAGCTATTGTCGCTACAGATCACATCGCCGAATCTTGGCGAAACGAAAACAGGCCCGTAGACACGTGACCCGTAGTCACGTGATCTCGAGTCACGTGACAAGCTTTTCAAGTGACAGAGGTAGTCCTTGGTCATTGTTCATAAGGTATACTAGTCCTAAATTTGCCAATATAATAATAATGTATGGGTAATTCGATTCTAGTCAAAGCTCACAATCATGTTGGGCTTGAATGTCAAGAAGCACTCGAACAGTGCTGAGTCCACCAATTCCAATACGAAGGCAGACAACTTCTGCTTAGCAACTTCTTCTTGATACGTAGGCCTATATCTGGTGTTTCTGGTTACCAACTTTGCAAGTACGTTTGCTGGCAGTTTTTTCTGCTAGTATAGTATACACCATTCGCTTTTGCCAAAATCTTTAAAACTATAGATGAGTTATTGTGACGCTGACCTGTTTAAAGTTTTGCGTTCATAGATGCTGGAAAATCCAAGAAAAACATATGTTTTTGTATAGTCTGGTCCCTTGATTTCAGACGAAACAGAGCAATTTACAGACGTCAGGCACCCATTCACAGATGTGTATTGCAAATAAAATAGGGATTAACTAAATTTAATAAATTGGGGGCAGTATTTTAAAATAGTCGGGTTTTATACAAAACTACACCACAGGTGCTATGATTTCACAGGATACAGTTAAGTTTCCAATAATTCATAGTATTTTTGTTTTTTTCGCAAATGGTGTTTACTACCTTTAACAGCTCCATGAGATTGCGCCCAGATTTACCTTCGCATGTCGGTACCGAGTCGCTCCACGTCACGTTGTTGTAACTAGTCTCAATGCATTCAATGCTGGATGCTCCATGAAGGGTATATCCAGGGTCACAGGTGAAATCTACACGAGTCCCGAAGAACTTGAAGTTTTTGAGATCGTAAGACACTGAAGACGGGTTGGTGATGACGTGGGCTCCGTTGGCGGGTGGTCCTATGTCATTGCTGCACACTCCGTCTGATACTGTTATTGGGGGGGGGAAACAAATGTGTATTTCCAAAGGACAACTATAGAACTAAATCGGATCAATCGATCTCTAAAATGTACTCAAATTATTTTTTGACGCAAAACTGCACCGATCATTTCGGTCATATTCCATACATTTTCTACTACATTTTGCATTCAGAAATGCCAAACAGGAGATATAAGATACAATTCGTAGTTCTTAGGCGATGTAAAATGTTATGTTTTGTAAGTCAGACACCTTGAAGCTTGATGTATATAACCCTATCTTTGCAACTATCCAAAAAGTAACCATACAACAAAATATTTGTTCCAAAGTTTTTACTTAAAAAAATATTTTATACTAAAAATATTCCGGTATTACGGAGGTCGCAGGTTCAAGTCCCACTTTGCCGATTTCTTTGTTCAAAAATATTGGTTAGATTTTCAGTTGGATTCGCTTCTTGTTAACATCACAAACCTGTACCGGTGGAGTTGTATTTGTTAAATGTCATAAAATATTGCGGTTTCATTGCTCGAGCTCGTTGTTTTTGTGTTAAATTTAAACGCCTTTATATCTCCCACTTGACACATTCTGGACTTTAAATTCAACATCTCATTCCCACACCTCCGAAATTCTTGATCTGCCACCACTGGTGTGTTTTATAATAAGAGCAGCGAATATTATTTGTTTTGTTGAATGATGCCTTACTTCTGTATATAGAGATCCTGTTTGAATCTCCACAGATCTGGTCGCTGTTACCATCACAGCTGTCTTGACACTTGGAGTCTGCCATTTTGCCAAATTTGCCGTAGTCTTCGTTATTACCACAAAAACACTCGTGTTCGTATTCAAGCCCTGCGTACTTGTAGCTTGGTGTACGCGTATTTAAACAGTACCTAAAGCACCACTCCACGGATTGGTCATCGCTTTCTCCTGGTCCGACCGGCAGCGCACGATTACTACAGCCTCCGAGGCAGTCTTTGTAGCATCCCAAATAACCAGGAGCTATAACCAGAACGTTTAAAACAAATCAAATTTAATTCAGAAATATTAAAGATTATTTTAGGCTGTAATTATACAAACAGTTCCCAACGTCTGCCATTCCGTCCTTCCTTCGAAATAAATAATCGGGATCGGGGGGGGGGGTGGGGTAGTCCTACGGGTCCCTTAAAATGGTGTGCATGGGGTTTGCTGATCAAGCTAAACTAACCCAAAACATGAAAGATAAAAGCAGAAACCGATCTAAACTCTTTCTAAAACAACAAAACGTTTATTCAAATGAGTCCTCTCGTCACTCCGATCGCTAGTTGTTTTTTAATGAGTGCACTGTAAAAATTAACCGTAAAATGACGGGTTGTTTCACCTGTAAAAAAACAAAAAAATCGCCGTATTCTTTTTTGACGGATTTTGGACGAGATATTATGATTTATTGTGATTATTATGTCAAGGCACACTACCTTAATTTTACGTCCAAAATCCGTTACAATAAAAATACGGCCATTTTTTTTTAAAGGTCGAAAACCCCCGTTATTTTACGGTTATTTTTTACAATGTGCTGGCCTATATCTTATTGTTATCAATCTATAATAGTGCGTTCGGGAAATAACTTTAAGCTACAATGATTATATAATCACCTACTGCCTTTTCGCCATGCAAACTTTAAATTCAATCTTATCAAAGTGTACATTCTTAACAAAATAATCTACAGTTTCAGCAATAGTATCAGCAATTATACCGCATGTCCAAACTAACAAAGCGTTAATAGACTAATTAAACGTGACAAGTCGGAAAGATTCGGTCTTAAAGGAGGGTATAGGGCCAGGCTACTTTGTAGGGTACATCAGTCGTCTTTGAAAGGCATAATGTCCGTACATTTTCCAAAACAGGATAAATGATATTGGAAGTGTACATCTCGATGCTGTTTGGCTTTCGGGCGCAAACGGGAAAGTCATACGCAATTAACAACCACTGTCTTACCATAACCATTATATCATTACTATAAGTTAATTCCGAAATTAATGGATTATGGATCACCCGAAAGACATTTAAAATAGTTTACCGTTCTGTGGTTGTGAAAAAACTACCAGAAGCTTGCACGCTGATGAGAAGAGCAACAACAAACGGCCAACCAGACAAGAATCCATTCCCAACCTGCCGATGCTCTGGTAGAAATATGACTATGTTTTCCCGACTGTGGCCCGATCATTATGTGCACAACCTTATCCTATGCAGACCTACTCCACTCATATGACGCATTTCACAATGTATTCCTTTATTAAGATTGTGTAAAAAAATAACCGTACATACACAAATAATACATTGTTGTTCCGGGTTGACATCCAAGCTCCACTTACGGCTCATCGCATCTTTTGTTTTTATTTAAATACAGAAACCAAAGTCCAAGGGGCGGGTTTTTCCTAAATTCATAGGACCATGTGTTATAAAATGTATTGCATTCCGATCATAAAGCACTAATAAAAATATGAGAATAATAAAAACAAACTTCACTGTGATCAAGCACGTCTGAACTTTTGTCACTGAATATTGACAGGACGCCGTACAAAAGTCGTAAAAATCATAAAAACGTGAGTCTGAGAAAAATGTGAATCCACATGTAGGCCTAGACTTTACGGAATAAAATGAAGTGGTATACATGTGTGTGTGATTGATCAATAATGGAGTTTTAATCGCAAGGGAATCGAATCACCAAAGCTTCCATTTGTAATTAATGTTTTCATACAATGTTATGGCAAAACCCCAACGTCCTATATCCATTTACAGGGTACAGTACACAGTACCAGTACGACAAAATACTCAACGGGCCAATGTAGTACTGCATACTGCCGTTTACCCAAGGATTATTGTGTAGTATTGGGTGACGCTATAGGGTTGGAATAATGATTACACAAGTATTTGTATAAATGCACAATGTTCAAATAAGTTTTAAAAAACCTTTCGCTTTAAACATTTTATCTGTCTCGCAATAATGTTTTCTTTCTAATAATCTTGATATTAACCCTTACTGATTGACGGTCTCTTAATAAATCATCACAATTACAAACGATGATAATTTCAGGGAGCCGAGGTGCCCCTTTAATTCAAGGAAGGAAATGAACGACCTGTATACGTTCGCTAAACAGTATACAATTTACACTGCCATTATAACGACGTTATTGTTTCGAACCAAAATCCCCCGGCTTATTAACATTTAAATTAAATATGATACAATTAGGATACAATTCAGAACTCACAAAGACTTAGGCCTATATATACTCTGTCAAACTGAAAGCGGATCTCTCATCTGAAAACCGATCATGTCCAGAACTTCAACAAGTTGGGTAAACACTTGGACGCAACACGGCAATAAGGTCGTTTTTATCAGGTCAGTCCGCCATTTTAGCTATCGTTGGGCCGACAAGCATTATGGGATTGATTCCCATAAGAAATTATATACATGTATTGTTATTAAAATCGGCTGAGTAATTTAATGTTTATCATTGATTGTTTTCACTGATTTTTAAATACATCGTTAAATCTTATAGTCAACAACTTCGAAAGTAAATCTGGAATTCACAACACACTTTTAATTACATGGCTTTTAAATGGAATAGTTATATGTTCAGATTTACAAGGAAAAGATGTCCATTTTGATAGGGCCTTGTCTCTCACAAAATAACAGGATTAATTTATGAATAATATATGAATAATATATTAATTTATATTTCATTTAGTCATCGTTAATGTTTGGGTATTGGCCATAGTCAGTGTAAGTTTATTTGATATTCAGCCATGAATAAACAATATCCAGACCTATACCCCAAAACACTACCAACACAATGTTTGGGCCTCATCAACAACACATTGGGCCAATAAGCCAATAACAATTCAGGGGAAATATCTAAAACTTTCTAGAGCGTTTGAGAAACACATCAAATTATCTTATTTCGTCATCTTTCAAATTCTGTTAAAATTGTGTGTGTGTGTGCGTTTGTATTGACCGGCAATCGTGGTCGTCGGACAAAAGAATTTGGAGTCAAACAATGGGTCCACGATTGACAAAACGTCCACGATCTTTTCCCGTGTACAAATCCTATGGCGATCATCAAAAAACGTTAGAGTATAAACAAAAGAGGGAAGACGGTCGGACAATACCCCGTCCACGATCGAAGGCCTTTACACACTTGTGTGTGTGTGGGGGGGGTATAACCAATACTTTTGGGGAGAAATTTCCAACCAAAGATTGGTCACTCCTAAAATTACTCGTCGCCATCTTGAAAAATGACGCCTATCCTCCACTGCAAAATAGAGCACTTTTGGGGCCCAATTTCATCTAAATTCACAGTAGTACTTGTTGGCAGTCCTGTGCACGGCTTTAGCACTTATTATTTTGTTACAAACATTTAATTCCATAGCCCACAAAATACACTAGTAATAGCAAAGAAACTGTGGGAATGCAAACCGTGATTTGGCCGGTTCCATGTCTGTATGTGCAACCTCTTTTTGTTATTCAATTGGGAACGATTCACACCCGTACACTATATTCTCAACCCAACCACTCTTGCCGCCATCTTGACCGGAGAGGCCAACCCGGTCGCTAGGCGTGTCCCCCGTTGCGGTGACGTCATCGGCAGTAGCGTACACGTGATCACTTGCGTTGTCCTTTTTCGTAACCTCACTGTACACGGGCAGGGCGGCTTTGGTTGGTCCAGTGCTAGTAGGCTGGCTATCTACTGGCAAACTGTACAATTCCACTGTGTTCATGGCAGCGTCTGAACTTCCGGTTCTTTTATTGGCTCTGGAAATTAACCCCCCAAAATGAAAATGTATGAATGGCATAGTTGTATTTGAGACCATGCAAGTTCTTTTACAAGTCCAGTTACAAGTCCTTTCATAAAGCCAGTCACAAGTAACTGGTTAAACAATGACAAAGGAATGCTTTTGTTAACAGTTTATTATTTTTGAATAGCTAGATGACTTGAGACTGAAGGAATTGTGAAGGACTTATGAAGGACTTGTGATAGACTTGACAGGAAATTGCAGGGACTTGCAGGGACTTGAATACAACTCCGATACATTTAATTACAAAATGTGACATCTGCGAATTAAGACTATCGTTTTGAAAATATGCATATTAAAAAAGTACTTGTGACAACTTTTACAAGAGAGATGCATTTTGTTTTAAAGTAGAATATTGCGAAATCCGCTCGGACCCTGCACCGCCCACCTGGGCGCTAGGAAGGTTTGATGGGCTTTGATTGGATATATTTTGTGTGACCTGTGAACTGGAGGTAACCAGTTCTGCGGCTCAGCTGCGGACGCATGCAATTGGAAAGGTCATGGTACGCTACTCAGAATGCGTTTCCTTCACAGAAATTTGGGAAGCTGTATCAGCGCTTCTCATGCCCAGTATGGGCGGTAGGGGCGAGCGAACCAATGGGATTTGTCTGTTCGCTGACTCTCTTAATTGCGTTTTCATTAAGAATATCATAGCGGAAACCAGACACTTAAAATGAAAGATGGCGTCGCGATATTGACTCCCCAACTCGCCTTTTCTTTCCGCTGAGGGGGTACTTGTGCACGGACCCTGTACTGTACAACGGACCAGCGTATTATTCTATAACTGGCGCAGTGACACACGAAAAGCTTAGCATTATAGTAACCATACATTTATTTATGTGCCCTCTGTTTACGTCTGTATTAATGTGCCCGGCGGTATGCACAACCTTCATGTTTTGCATGAAATTTGGTTAAGGAGAGATGTCAAAGTTCAGATCGACTTTGAATTATGCGACCTGCGACGTCATCCTTAACCAAAGTATATGCGCATGGCCGGGCACATTGAACACAGATGTAAACAAAGGGGAAATCGTCTATACAGCTAGTAGGCCTATACAAGGTGGACGTCAGTACAAATAGTTAGATAACAATACCTTTTCTTCCCAAGACATATCACCACCATCACCAAAACAGCCGCAGTCAATGCCGCAATAATTCCAACTGCTATTCCAGCTATCGTACCTGTGCACGAAACAAAATATATCAGTCTTGAATTAAGACTCCTTTTCGGTGATTATTTCAGGACACGTACGTACACACTGTCATAATATAATGTTAACCTTGTTTCGACAGCGATACCTAATTCTGTAAATTGTATTTCATCTCGATCTGTCTTTCCAAATCCAGTAAGATTGGAACTTCAGCAGGTTCGTTGTCATGCATACTGGTTCAGATTTTGAGCATTTTTGTTGCTTCAAACCGACAACACAAATACACAAAACGCAAATGATCCTGTGTCCCTTGAAGTCCACGATTGTGTCGTTAGAAGAATGATGAATATGCAAATATCAGACTGAAACTAAAACATTAATTTAAAATCGGTGACGGTTGTTGTTCATACCTGTCTGTAACTGGCCTTTACTCGAGTCGTTGGTCTCAGTTACCCCAGTGCTGCTATATCCGCCAGTTGAAGTGGCCCAGTAATCAGCAGCTGGGGAAAATGTTGGATTTTTGAAATTATATAGATCATTAATGGCCATCACTACTTTTGAAAGGGTAGCTACCCCCCCCCCCCCCCCCCCTTCTACCAAGCTGTTCAAACCAATCGAGGGTTCATTCATTCCTATACGTACACAGCACTATAGTTGCTCTGGCGTGGGTGGTGGACGCGAGGGGGCAGGGGCGAGCTGCGAATTACCAAACGACATCAGAATGAGGTGTATAATCTATTCTAAGATTTCGGACTGTACTTCCCTAAAAAAAATCCGCCGGAGCTACGAAATAGGAATTAATTCGAACCTAATGACATTTCGGACTTTATTTCCCCTTTTCCTTTTTTTTCTCCAAAGCCGCAAATTTGGGAAAAAAAAAATCGAACTTAAAAAAAAACCAAAAAAACGAACGTTGATAACCCACATTCTCCAATCCCATTCTCTATACCTTGCATGCCCCGTATCGACTGAGTTATCAGAATGCTTTGCCGAAAACGAGAATTTATTGCATGTACCACGTGTATCCCAGACAAAAAAATGTGACATTTTGCCGTATTTCGCATCAAAATTAAAGTCGTCTATACCGAACCGGCAGAGATGTGAGTGGTACGGTTCAAAAGCGTAACTCTTCACCTTTCCAACAAATGGCAAATTTTGGCTTTAACTTTCCCGAAACAGTCAGGGTCATTTAAAACGTACAGGGGGTGTCGAACAATAATTCATACCTCATTTTACAAGGCTAACTAGTAATAACTTTAAAGTTCGGTTCGATTGTCTTTTCTGAACGAATTTTGAAGGAAGACCATTGAGGCCTACTGTATACGAATATACCTTTGGGGTGCACCAGCCTAATTCAAGTCCCATTGAAAACAGTGTAAAATCAACAATGTTTAGGACCAAATTTCATGCACACCGACATCACTGGGGTTTCTCAAACAACAATCAGATTATTGTCTTGGTCTTTATCTTTCCATTTCTTTTCAATTTTTAGTAGGTTAGCCGATTACATTTTTTAATATTCACACCAAAAGAAACTCGCCTTCCGAAAAGTGATACTTCCCGAGCCTGCAAGCAGCCATTTTACAAATGGCATCCCTCCACATTCTAGGGCAATTAGGACCCATTTTTCAACCGTAATTTTGTCAAGTCTGCCCTCAGATTGAAGCTCAAAAACCAGGGAGTTGATCCTATGCTATATTTACACAATCCCACCATTTCTTTCACCAAACGGCATCCGTTTTCAAAAGAAATTGTGGGGGGCACATTTCATGCAAATGAGCTCGCGTAGAAATTCTCCTTTCAATTAGGGTGGTGCACCCTTTGATTCTTTTGCATTGACAGGCCTTTGCATATTGTTAAAAATTGGTATCTATCATTGCGCCAATTGCGCGCTCCAGTTCAGTTGTTCAGTTGGTGGCATTTCCATATTAATGAATATATAATAAATATTATATAATTAAGGAACATGAATAAGATTAAAACTGCTGCAAACTGCTTACTCGGCTGGAATGACCTGAAATATACAAATCAAAAAAGTTAAGAGGGCCTAATATTTCGATCTTAACAAGATCTTCTTCAGAGACTAAATGGCTGTGTACAATAAACAAACATATACAGGGCAACATACAGCATGATGCACATCATGGATGCTGAAGAAACACAAAATAATAAGCACAGAGTTCAATGGAACAAACAACAAAAGGAGGATTAGACTGAGGGATTAAAGGGATATGTTTTGATACTCACTATACGGTGCGACCGTTGTTGACGAAATAACACACTTAGGTACCGAGTCACTCCACGTGACGTTGTTGTAACTAGTCTCAATGCATTCAATGCTGGATGCTCCGTGGAGGGTATATCGAGAGTCGCAGGAGAAATTTACACGAGTCCCGAAGAACTTGAAGTTGATGAGATTGTAAGACAGTGATGGCGGATTGGTGATGACGTGGGCTCCGTTGGTGGGTGGTCCTATGTCATTGCTGCACACTCCGTCTGATACTGTTATTGCAAGAAAACAAAAACCCATTTATTAGAGGTTAATTAGTCCACCGTCCAGAAACTGAATTTTTTTTTCTTTAATCTGATCTGCATTTGAATACCAAGTTGTTTTGAGAAAAAAAATTGAAAAAGCTGACAAAGAGGTGTCCAGCACCTCTTTGCGATAGTATTCATTGCACGTTAGTGAAGAAAATCTCCAATTTCCTTTACTGATGACATCCGAAACTTCGGCAAACTTCGGTTCAAAGCAAAAATTGCTGTTTTCTGCCTGTACAGCAAACAGTCAAACTTTGTCAACATTCTTTGAGAACCCTGGCCTTTAAAGTGTCGATCACGGTTTCTCCAAGGAAAGAATCATTCGTCTACCACTGAATACAAAACACTACGCATGTGACAATTTCATAGATGAAGCCTTACTTCTGTATATAGAGATACGTCTGGAGTTTCCACAGAACTGGTTTTCGTTTCCCGTACAGGTTTGTTGACAATCAGAGTCGTCCTTTTTGCCGTGTCTGTTGTAGTTTTCGTTATTCCCACAGAAACATTGATCTCTTTTCTCGAGTCCTGCATACTGATAGCTGATGGATTCTACATCATCCAGGCAGCGGTTGAAGCACCACTCCACAGACTGAGAGTTGCTGTCTACTGGGCCGGTCGCCGAAAGAACCCGTTCACCACTATTACAAAACGTACCTTCGCAGTCCACGTAGCATCCCAGATAGCCAGGAGCTGCAGTCAAAACAGTCAGTAAATGAAAAGTGAAAAGATAAACCCTTTGTTTTTGGCAAATGAACATATGTTTACTGAGTGTTGCTGTCTATTGGGCCGATCGGGAAGCACACGGTCACTTACGTCGCAAGATAAACCCCTGCAATCCACATAACATCCCAAATAACCCAAAGCTGTAATCAGAGCAGCCATTGTAATAGAATTGTAAATCGAGTTTTGTTTTAAGTTCAGTGTTAAAAGCAGCAAAGAAAACTTCCAACAAAGTAAACGTTTTAACAACATAGCCCAATGTTTTTGTGTACTTATTTATTATAATCTCGGTCACAGTTCAACCATATAGGTCTAATCATCTTTGATGTGTGTGTTTTGCTCAGGGATACGCATGAGTAGAATTATTCATAAAAAAAAATCAGACATAAGACCCTTTCCTATTGGTCGAGAGCCCATCAACATAGGTGGTTTTAAACGGCCGATAAAAACACTAACCAGTTTTAAAGGTAGAATAGGCCTACACCATTTGCAGATATCGAAAAAAGTAAATAATGATGATTGTATGCATCCAGAAAAATAATTGCAATATGGTGCAATTTTTCGCGATCGCCTTCTGGCGATTGTAATTTTCGTTTTTATTTAATTTTTTTAAAACAATTACAGAATATCTATTAATATTCTGTAATTGTTCTAAAAAATAAAAATTACGATCGCAAATAGGCGATCGCGAAAACCCCCAAGAACAACATAAGAACAACTGCCCGACGCCGGTTGAAAACGAACGCCGTTTTTCTTGCTTTTATCAGTATTTATGATTGTGAATCTTCGAACAGGTCAGTTAAATGATATTTACTATAAAATACAACCCCCCCCCCCCAAAAAAAAAAAAACCCATTCATGATAATTCAAGCAATTACAATGGTGTATCCTACTTTTAAGCACTTTCTGTGTCACATTAAAATTGGACTCCTGTGAAATCTGTTTTTTTTTTCCTTTTACTGCTTGAACTCTCGATCGGTCAAGTTTGGCAGTTAAGTGGTATAACACCCCCCCCCCCCCTTAATTAAAAAGCTAGATCCACCCCTGCTGCCACACTGTTTTATCTGTTGTCGTCACATTCCATACATTCCAACTCCACCCAAAAGTTTCTTGGCCCCACCGGCAGCGCACGATTGTTACAACTAAAACCGCCACAGTCAGTGAAGCATCCCAAATAACCAGGAGCTATAGACGATGTGCCCTCTGGCGTCACGTGTTTACATCTGTATTCAAAATGTGCCTGGTAGTATGCGCACACATCGCCTTTTACATAAAATGTGCTTGAAAGGGTGACGTCGCAGGTCAGATCGCCTTTGAATTATGTGACCTCTGATGTCATCTCTTAATTAAATTTATGTAAAACATGATGCGTGCGTATTGAATACAGATGTAAACAGAGGGCACATCGTCTATAAACAGGAGAAATCAACAAATGAAGGCCAATTATTGCAAAAATAGTTTAGTTTCGTTTAACAATGCAACTGATGTATTTAAGTAAAATGACTACTTAAATTTTGAGACTTATATTTTCAGTTAAAAAGAAGGTGAATATAATTCTAAATATAACGTGAAAGGCCAATAATACGTTTGTTGTTCATTCACCATTCATTTGTAGCGTAGTTCTAACTATCGCAAGCTGAAGTGTCCAAACCAACAATCCACGGTACGCAGGCGGATCTCGCCTTGTCGGACGTTGTGACTTCAGTAGAGAGGTCATTTTCGGTGATTACCTTTATATAGAAACCGGAGTAAACAAAGATACAACAAATAAATACCGGGGAATGGGGGTGCTGCCACTGACCTCAACACCTGAACGGACCATTGTCCATATTCTGCTGTGCTAACGCTTGAAGTCGGCGCGAACTGGAAGTGCAACATGGCGGACCCAAGACGTCACTTCTGTGAGCCAATGAAATGTCCAGGTGTAGAGGTCAGTGGATTTACTCTGTACATTTTGTATTTATAAACATTATGTCATACGTACCGTACCCACTGAACTCTACACCTGGACATTTCATTGGCTCACAGAGTGACGTCGTGTGTCCGCCATGTTGCACTTCCAGTTCGCGCCGACTTCAAGTGTGAAACAATGATGATCTGTCCATGTGTAGAGGCGATCAGTGGGTGCTGCAATATGAACCTTATTCACGAGGAAGCCATTTTGGTCGTGTTCCCTGATTGTATTTTATAAATTGTGAACTGTTGAATGGAATGGTGCCAGATGGTGTTGAATGGTATGGTGTATTCCAGCCTCACTTTAAAATAAAGGTTTTTTTGTAATGTGGCTTAAAACATTAAGGTGTGTTTAATCACAAATTATAAATTATTCATCAAACTATACTGATAATAATTTGTAATTAACTTTAGGTCATATCTATCCGCAAGTTACAACAAAATGAAGATTTTACCTCACTTTCAATTTAATATGCCCGACTCCATTTTGACCAAGGGGTGGGGATGGGTAAAGATGCAGATTTCTAGATCATCGTTGTACAAGAGTGTCATTACATGGCCTATAGTGGTCTGGAGTATTGAATTCGTTGTCTGCGGGTAATTTTGCGGGTTCGAACCCAACTAAGTTGACACCACTCAATTTTAGACATTTTAACGATCGAAGTTTGCCTTGACTTCAAGTTTCTATTTAAAAGAATATAATTACGTAATATAATGGGCTAATCATCCTTACTAGCAGCTGTGAAGCTGAATTGCGAATGGCGAATGACATGTCACAATATTACTCGGTCATTAGGCCCACGAAACATTCCGAATACCATCTTAGCTCCATGGGTGAGTATACAGCCCAGTGCTGCCATTTCGGCGCAAAGCAGCTAAATCAACCACAATAAGCATCTCTGCCCTCATAGGTACCCATTTACTCCTGGGTGGAGTGAAGCATGTGACAAAGTGCTTTGCCCAAGGGCACACGCACCATAGGCCCAAGCCGGAATCGGGCACACAATCTGCAGCTTTACCTATACAAATTACAAACTCAATGCTCCAGACCACGAGGCCAAGGCACTCCACAGTGTTGAACTTTCCTTACAAAATACAAGTCATTTCCGCTATGATATGCTATAAATAATTGACACTTTACAGCTTTCGCTATCATTTCACGCGCCAGTCAAATCTATCCATTTGAATGTGTGATAACTACTGAACCCGGAAACGACATCATTGCTTATTTAACGTTACAGTAATTACAATAATTTATAAACTCATATCACCAACTGCAAAGCGAATGCTTTTTTAAAATTGATGAATAATGGGTGTGGACTCTGGTGCGTATTAGCTAGCAAGCAATCAAACTATATAGCTGGGTATAGCAACATCATAGCTATCTAGCAAGCAGTTTAGCTCACGATACAAGCGGCAGGCGTGAGCTTTTCACCACCACGGCCACACGCGCACAAAGATTAGGAAACTTAACGATATCGCGACGGTAAAATAGGTGGGTTTTTTTGCGAATAAATAGCGATAAATAATGACCGACGAAATAGAAAGTTAGAAGTTCCCGACTAGCTTTTATCTAGCAATTTTGGGGCTAAAAAAGCTTAGTCTCTACCCCTTTGACCTAAGGGACAAAACATTTCTAGTTGTATAGCAATGTAACACTAGATAGATTATGTTATTATTGTATAGAGTCCTATGTCAGGTTTCTACAGCGGTAGATAATCAGCTAATAACACCAGCGATGGAGCCTTGATATGTTTTATTTAAAGGTAAGATACACCAGTTGCAGATATCGAACATTTTACTACCGAATTATCAAGAAATATCGTACTAATTTGAAAGTAAATAATGATTCCAGGCATCCAGCAAAATGATTGCACTAGTCCCTGACAACGATCGCGGGGGAAAAAAAGAACAAAAAGAACAACTGCCCGATGCCGGTTAAAAACGAACGCCGTTTGTCTTCCTTTTTTCTCTCTCGGCATTCATGATTTTAATACTTCAGACAGGTCAGTTAAACGATATTTACAATAAAATACAACTCCCCAAATCCACCCATTCATGATAATTCAAGCGATTTCCAATGGTGTTTCCTACATTTACATCTACCCATTCCTGAGCAATTACCAATGGTGTATCCTACCTTTACATCCACCCATTCGTGATAAATAAAGCAATTGCCAATATAGTGTATCCTACCTTTACATCCACCCATCCCTGATAATTCAAGCAATTACCAATGGTGTATCCTACCTTTAAGATTTACAAAGAATTATTAAGATTACAGCAGCTTAAACAAAATAAAAAACATACCTGATGTATTGTCGTTCAGTCAGCTCCTGTCCTGTTGTGTATTTCAAACAGTATACAGTAAAGTGAGTGGTGTTGTGGTGTTGTTTTACGGCAGATAGGGTTTCCTGCTGGTAAATCCGGTTGAGTTCGAAATGGGCGGTTAACACTTTCATTTTCGCTGTACATTTAATACGTGACTGACGAAATCCTTTTAAATTTCCTAATACATTTTCTGTGCATTGTTTGCTACCAGTTTGTGTGTGTTTACTTCAATGATAAAGGGAAACCTGCTCTCTTTGACAATTTTTTTTCTAATGGTTGCATTTATTTACAATTTACAGAATGAGTGCGTTTAGGGGGGGGGGGGGGGGGGGGGAGCAAGTTGAGCTACAAAACACGCGGTTTTTGTCCCCACCCATAAATGATATTATTGGAAAGAGCTATTAGTTACAGTTTAGAAAATGTTGTGTTGTTGCGAGAACGATTTGGGAGGCCAAAATGTTGACTCAAACATCGAGCTGTTTGGGTGGTATTATACAAATGCAACATGGTTTGAGGGGAAGCAGTGGAAATTACTGGTCCCGAGGTGTAGGTCAAATCGACTACCTCCCGACGCGAGAGGGAGGTAGTCGAGCTGACCTACACCGAGGGACCAGTATAATGCCCACTATTTTCCAGAAATAAACCATGCTGTATTTGTTTTACTACACCTCATGAATATTCACTGCTTTGTCGATAACGGTCTTCGTAAATTTTTCATCTTTAATTCATATTCAAGTTCTTCGTCAGTCAATGACTGAAATCTAGTAACGTTACTGATACTGGTTCCGTAAAGATTACATGTACAGACTACATGTCTACGAGGCGGGTTCCAGAGGGACTTTTTGGTGCTACCACTACCGCACGGCAGCGAGCTTAAAACTCGCCAGGATGACGTCACATGACAGCGTGTCATTTTTACTTCCTGGACGCACGGCGAATCGGCCAGTGACCACTGACCTCTACACCTGGACGGATCATTGTCCATATTCTGCTGTGCTAACACTTGAAGTCGGCGCGAACTGGAAGTGCAACATGGCGGACCCGAGACGTCACTGCTGTGAGCCAATGAAATGTCCAGGTGTAGAGGTCAGTGGATTTACTCTGTACATTTTGTATTTATAAACATTACGTAATACGTATCGTACCAACACCTGGACATTTCATTGGCTCACAGAGTGATGTCGTGGGTCCGCCATGTTGCACTTCTCCGCATGCCGACTTCAAAATGAAACAATGATGATCTGTCCATGTATAGAGGTCAGTGCCAGTGACGCGCTCGAATTTTCTCCAGAGATGTTGTAAACATCTCTCTCACAGGCAGCCATCTTTGTCGGAAAATTGTCTGCGTATGAGAATGTATGAGAATGCGTATTTTACGCTATCAAGCACGCGTTGCGCACATCAGTCTTTGTGGTAATTATTATTTCAATATGGTTTGAGTGTGTTTGCTTTAAACTTGTATTGGCTGATTTTTTTTGGCTCCGTTTTAAAAGATTGTTTTTGTAAGACTTGACCCTTGTAAAATTCGGATTGGTATATTTCATTACACGGCCATAAGGTTGCGCACATCCAAATAAAGTCCCATAGACAACAATGATAAATACCCCAACTTCAAAAAATTGGGAAAAATACTCACAACTCTCCAAGGTGACTAAAATATACACCAAAATGAAGGTTATTTCACCATCTTTCATTTTCTTTTCAATTTGTGTGGGATCATCTGATAACTTTTGGGTGATATTTCCCTCCAAAGGAGACCACCCCTAAAACGAGTGCTGAAGCCCAATCTGCAGAGCGTCCATTTTGATAAAATACCCTCTCGCTCAACAGCCAAGTAGTGCCAATTCCAGGGCCAGATTCATCCCTTAATGCTCAGAATTAGAAGCTCACACTCCCGGACCGAGGTGGTACACTGTATTTTTACAATCCTTCAAATGCATGGCTCTCAAAATGCTCTTCAGAAAATTATTTCCTGGGCATGCAAAATGTGATCTGGTCGGCGCAAGCAATTTTGAGCCTATTTACAACCCTGCACCCATAATGAAAACCTTGTTGGGGCCTGTTGGTGTTGACCCTTGTGGATAAACAAAACGAATGTCGTACTTTTTGTGGAATTACACAAACAGTCGTTTGCATTAACACATAAAACACGTAATAGGTTAAGATTCAGGAACCACCCCTGAACAAAACAAACTAAATGTTTCAAATGAGTCTAAATTGTTCTCAGTAGGTTATAATAATATAATATTTTGAAAGGTGTATGCATTGCCATGTCTTCGCCAGGGTGGCATTACAAGATATTGTCTAGTGAGGACGCTATACACTGAAAGTTTGCTAAAATGTATCTGGGAGTGGTGAAAAACAGAACTTGTTATGCTAGAAACTGTGCAGGGATGTAGTCGAGTCCATCACAAGTCCCTACAAGTCCCTGTAAGTCCCTGCAAGTCCATCACAAGTCCTTCAGTTCCAATTCAAATCACAAGCTATTCAAAACAGCTTTGACAAAAGCATTCCTTTGTCATTGTTCATCCAGTTACTTGTGACTGCCTTTATGAAGGGACTTGTGACTGGCTTCACGAAAGGACTTGTGAACGGACTTGCAGGGACTCGACTACAACCCTGAAACTATGCTGATCAAAGCCTGTTTTCTCTAAAATGTCTCGGGGTTGATAGGGTTAAGGCTGGATTGGATCATTTGCTCATCCGCGTCTGCCTCATCACCGGCCGTTGATTAAGCGCTTTGGTCCCAGGGCCGTGACCATGCCAGGACTGTAGTGGTAGTGTGCAGCAGTAGACTCACGTACTCGTGCCCGCTCTGTTCTAGCCCTATACACGTCTAACCTTTGGACCGCTCGGTCTGATAGGGCGGCTTACGTACATGTATAATACTGCCGGTTACCGTTATTCTAAATTTGCATTAGTAGGCCACCAGCCTGTTTTTTTAATTTTTTTTATTTATTTATTTTTTTAATTTTTTTTGTTTGGGGGGGGGGGGGGGGGTATCAAATAAGGGGAATAATGCTCATGGTGAATTTTGGCAAGATATGCACCCGTTCCCCTGTAGTTAGAAAATATGTAATAGCATTGCAACGGTGGCAGCTTTTTGGGTGTTATCACCCACGGTAACAAGCACAGACCAGATCCCTAACTCATAGACTGTTTTCAGCCACCCCCACCCCCGTCCCCCGGACCGGTAACTATCAGCCATTGATTGAGTTGATCGCTGATGCGCTGTACAGTTGCGTCCCTCGATAGCCTTTGTCAAGACTACTTTACCATACGCGTCAACGAGCCTTACTTGTTTTATAGTTCACATTGCCGTCGCATCATCAAGAATCTGTTGAAATGTCATATATATTTTTTTTCACTCAGAATCAGTGAGTTACATTTGCCTGTTTTAGACATCTAGTTTGTTCCCCTATTATGAGGAAGACGACAGCTTCAAAATCTGCGTAAACATTTTGTGGTTTTATTTCAGGAACTTTTTTTCGCGATTCTCTTAAATACAAATTCGACATGACG
Organism: Crossaster papposus; assembly: GCA_037893245.1. Lineage (NCBI taxonomy): Eukaryota > Metazoa > Echinodermata > Asteroidea > Velatida > Solasteridae > Crossaster > Crossaster papposus. Next base: position 127,115 of record JBAIAA010001081.1, read on the forward strand.
AGAGAGCCGGGAAAAGTGGCCTTATTTCTGGCGAAATATCGGAGGTGGTTCATGGTTAGCGTGGTGTTCGTGGAATTGTTTATTGTGTGCGGAACTACCTACAACTACAGTATTATTTTTGTGAGTTTTCAGGAGGAATTTAACACAGGAGCTGCTTTCACAGGTATGCTATAATGGTGTCTTTTGATTTGAGAACAGTTTTACAGTTTTTAAAACTAAAATTGTTCTAAAAGCAAACGTTGTAGGCCTAAGTTATTTTACAGGGGGGTTCTACATGCACCCTAAAAACAGATTGGTTGAAATAACCAAATGGTTTGTAGCTAGGTGTCCAACCGATGGAATTGGTAAATTTTAACAATTTTTTTTACAAAAATATCAGTCAAAATAACAAATATTTTGGTTAAAATTGGTTGGTCACATTATTTACCAATCAATTGGTTATATTCAACCAATCTGTTTTGATGGTGTATAAATGCCAATTTTTGTCATTTAAATCGGGATGACACATTATATGGTTCCTTTCTCTATGGTTGAACTTGTCACAAACTCCCATTTATGTTTGAAATATAATTATACTATACGTACGTGCGGCCAGGTTAGGCTAGGCCTAGTCCAGCAATTTGGGGTGAGATCTCATACTGTGTATGAGAGCCCTAAAACTTAAAACACAAGAAAATAGACTGACACATGAAACAACCGGTACAGTACATGTACACGCATACATGGTTCTTTTGACACGGTTGACTCAGCACTTGTTAGTGCTGACTCAGTCTATACCCAGCACGATATGTGGCAGAGGGGTACCCCCTTTTATCCCTATACTTTATACGCACTCAACACTGTTGTAACCTAACCCACCCCCCTTGAAACCTAAAAGGAATTCCTCAGATTCCGGGAACACAATGGTCAACACAAAAGAGGGGGTGGGGGGGGGGGGGTTTCTCTGCCACATATCGCGCTTCATATGACTCAGTGAACTGTGTAAAAAGATGTACATGTGTACGTGTACATCAATTCGCGTTTTTGTATCACCATGGATCAGACATGGCTTTGTTCTCGTGTACAAAATGGTTAGAAAGTCGAGCACGTTTTTCAAAATATATTTGAGTAATTTAGGTACAATCCAAAAATCTAATTCGTTAAATTTCTAATGGAGACCTATATTTATCTATAGAAATTACCCTTTGGAGACCTTTTCACTCCCATTGTCCCCATTGTGTTCAAGTCTCCAGAGGGTACCGTATTTCGCACCGTATGTACATACATTTGTGTCGATCTATAAAATAATGAGGACAGCCCATATAGGTTTGTGTACTTAACGAAAATCTCTCGATACTCAAACCATGAAAATGTTTTCGACCCAAAATTTCCAACATCACCCTAATATGTATTCCTCTCCATTTATTTTCATTATAACCTAACCCAAAACTACCTCTAGACACCCCCCCCCTTATGTGTATGTACATGCACATAGTATCAGTATCAGACCACTGAAAAGATGGACAAATGATGAACATGCATATAAGTCTAAACCATGTGCCATTTTGTGGCCAAATAGATGGCGGATAATAAACAAATAATAGATGTTTATGAGTGCAACGGTGTGAATATTTGCATGACTTGAAAGATGAAATGTTCCATTCAACGAGGCGAAGCCAAGTTGAATGGAACATTTCATCTTTCAACGAATGAAAATATTCTCACCATTGCACGAATGCGAAACATTCATTATTTGTTTTATATAACACCCAAGTTAAACTTTGTCATTTGATTGGAGAAACTATAAGAATAAACCAAATTTACAAAATAGGGCGTCTTGTACTTGTTTGTATATAAAACGCGTGCATCTCCGGTCTAGCGTGCAATAGATAAAAAATGGATGGGACAAAAATGCACGGTGAATAGAACTAAAAACGCACGGTCGTGACGTAGGCCATGCAATGGTTTGACTAATGAATGCCGCGTGACCTACAATCCTCCAATCAAATGACGAAGGTCTACTTGGGTGTTGTATAATTCTCAATGTGTTATATAATTCTCACATGTAAACCCCATGATTTAGTTTTATCATGAGCATTTAGAACATTGATTTGACGGCAGTGGTTCAAGGGTTGTTATTATACTATTACTATACATGATAGGCCGTGTACTCGATTACATTTGAAAGAATACACACGGCAAGTTTGCGGTAGCTATCGCAGCCACATATGAACTAGAGTCTAAAGTCCATGTGAAGTGGCTGCGATTGCTACCATAGTCTGGCATGTAGTACTTATTACAGTGATCATTGAATTGATAAGACAGGACACCGGCCGTCTATATATGTTCCCACATAGGCTTTTGTATGGAATTCCATTGCTGTCATTTACGCGGCGCATTTGTGGCAGTGTTGCTTGGGTCCGCAGCCGTTTCCGCCGTCAACGGCGCATAGTCGCGTCGTGCCGTCGCATTGTCGCGTCGTGCCGTCGCATAGTCGCGTCGTGCCATCGCGTCGTACCGTCGCATAGTTTTGTACTGTTTGTATAGGGCCGTCGGATAGTCGCGTCGTGCCGTCGCATTGTCGCGTCGTGCCGTCGCATTGTCGCGTCGTGCCGTCGCATAGTCGCGTCGTGCCGTCGCATAGTCGCATTGTCGCATTGTTGATTTGGGGTTCCTTAGCCATTTACGCCGTAAACGGCGCATAGTCGCGTCGTGCCGTCGCATAGTCGTGCCGTCGCATAGTCGCATAGTCGCATTGTCGCATTGTCGCATTGTCGCATAGTCGCATTGTCGCATTGTCGCATAGTCGCATAGTCGCATTGTCGCATTGTCGCATTGTCGCGTTTTGACTGAACTGCAAACACTGGTCACGACCAGTGTTTTGCCAGTAGGTGGCGCTGTCTGGATGGCGTTGCAGCTTGGTACCCAACCCTCCCTTTTTTATGTGTTGTGTTTATTGGGAAGCAGCGTAATCATACATGTCACTCACCTTTTTTTTTTTTTTTTTAAAACGATTCTCGGTCACCTGGGAAGGACATTAACGTGAAGGACGTGTAATACTGGGTTTTGTGGAATTTTCTTTCTTTTTCTGTGAGGCTATTAGGTTTTTTAATTCTAATGAAGTGCTTTTGCACTGACTAGAACTAGAACTGACTAGAACTGACCCCCAGATGCGTGTCTTACACACAAAAAAGGAAAAAAAGAGTTAAGAACTATACGCTCTGGAGAGACCAGTCAAACAACCACTTTCTAGTTTACGTACAATTACAGATCTATCTCTGTAGACCAGTCACAAATACAATCCATATGATACTTGTCAGCAGAACCTTTTCCGAGTCTAAAAAAAATTACGAAAAGCACGGAGGGGTTCTTTTGAAACTTGTACAAGAAACACCCCCCCCCCCCCCCCATTCCTACAGACTGCAATCTCGTGAAAAAAATGTGGCCTGAACTGACCTCCCATGAAGAGCATATCACTAGCAAAAAAAACTTAAATTAAGAATTACGCTCTGGGCGGGATAGTTACGCAACCACACTGCTGGCATACCAGCACATCATAAATTATACAGATTTATCTCTGCAGACCAGCCACACACCCACAATCCAATGATACTTCACGCAGCAGAACTGCTTCAGCATCTCCAAAAAAAATTACGAAAACGATGAGAAAATTTCTGACTTGTGACAACTCCCATAAACACCCTCCCCTTCCCACATAGAATGAGTTCTGATTCACTGCAGCTAACTCTAGAATTGATTAAAAAAAAAAAAAAAAACATTAACTGATCATTCCTTGAAGTATGCCTGCATAAACCGGTTTTTCTGTGCTATACCTTCTTGCAAAAGCACTCCATTAGAATTAAAAAACCTAATAGCCTCACAGAAAAAGAAAGAAAATTCCACAAAACCCAGTATTACACGTCCTTCACGTTAATGTCCTTCCCAGGTGACCGAGAATCGTTTAAAAAAAAACACAAACAAAACGGTGAGTGGCATGTATGATTACGCTGCTTCCCAATAAACACAACACATAAAAAAGGGAGGGTTGGGTACCAAGCTGCAACGCCATCCAGACAGCGCCACCTACTGGCAAAACACTGGTCGTGACCAGTGTTTGCAGTTCAGTCAAAACGCGACAATGCGACAATGCGACAATGCGACAATGCGACTATGCGACAATGTGACAATGTGACAATGCGACTATGCGACAATGCGACAATTGGACTATGCGACGCGACTATGCGACGGCACGACGCGACTATGCACCGTTTACGGCGTAAATGGCTAAGGACCCCCAAATCAACAATGCGACAATGCGACTATGCGACGGCACGACGCGACTATGCGACGGCACGACGCGACAATGCGACGGCACGACGCGACTATGCGACGGCACGACGCGACTATGCGACGGCACGACGCGACTATGCGACGGCACGACGCGACTATGCGACGACACGACGCGACAATGCGACGGCACGACGCGACTATCCGACGGCCCTATACAAACAGTACAAAACTATGCGACGGTACGACGCGACGGCACGACGCGACTATGCGACGGCACGACGCGACTATGCGACGGCACGACGCGACTATGCGCCGTTGACGGCGGAAACGGCTGCGGACCCAAGCAACACTGCCACAAATGCGCCGCGTAAATGGCAGCAATGGAATTCCATAGCAATGGAATTCCATACTTTTGCCAAGGCCTACGTGGCTAACTAGCTGGCTTGGAGATTCTGTGAAGTGCGAAGCGACTGGAGCTGGAGACCACAGCGCAGAGTTTGTGCAGCCACTAATTAGCCTTGTGCAAGACGTACGTTCGTCGATATCCGTGCAAAATTCACGCCCGCGCGCTGCAGTTTGCAGTGCAAAAATACAGCGCAAACAGCAACCTCAAGCGGCCATTATTTATGCAAATCAACTGAAGACGACCAAACGCGCCTTGTTCCAACCATTCATGAAATCTTATGGTTTTTTTATTTTGCGCTAGATTTCTAGCGTATGACCTCGTATTTGAATACAGATATGGTATAGACGGGGCAAAGATGTGGAGTGTCTAACTCACCTTGGTTAAAGGGATCGTATACGTTTGGTAATTACTCCAAAAATTAATGGCAATAAAAACTCACTTGGTAAGAAGTACAGCAGCTTTGGATAGTATAATGCATTTTTTTAAACTTTTCACTTCGAAGTACTGCGGTTCTGAAAAAATATATCACTTTTTATCCCATAAACAAATTGAATCTGAGAAGCGTTATTGCAGTGACGTTTCTCAGACTGTGTATTCCAATGCAGATTATTCTTTCTGTGTGGATATAACCGCTCCAGATTTTCGGCAATATCTCAAAATCGCTACCACCTTTTGAAATGAAATTTTTACAGGTTAGTTTTATGGTATATATCTATAACTATAGGATTGAAACAAACAGTGGGTTCAAATTACCGAACGTATACGATCCCTTTAATCCCGACGTCATCAACTTATGCAGCTACATTGCATGCACACAGCTCGGTCTTAACGCAAGGGTCATGTGAACCCGTACAATTCCGAGAAACATTCCAAGCATAGCTAAAATAGCTTTCGCATGCGCGCTGAGTCGTTTTTATTTAATGTAGTGTACACTATGTGCATGTGTGTTTCCCATAAAATGTACACGGCACCATTACAACAAAATGTGGTTTCTTACACGTCCGCAAAAGGCGAACAATTTCCTGGTCTATCATCGGTGCCATGGCAGCCGAAAAGTCTTCGCCTTTTGCGGACGTGTAACAAACCACATTTTTGCAATGGTGCCGTGTGCAATTTATGGGAGATACACAGCGTGGATTATCGTACAATACATTGAATGAAAACGGCTCAGTGATAATGACCCTCACCGATCAAGCTAGACAGTTTCAACCTATGTGTAATTCCTCAAAAGCCTTCGTTAAAATCACTCTTTACGAATCGAGTTACAGTTCGATCTCCGACATTTTGAGCATGACCGTGTTAGTGTTATGACCTTTCATCGCTCACTCTAAATATACATTTTATACGCAACGATCGACCAAAACGACTTTAAAAGGCAGCATAATGAGCACCACCCTTAACACTTCACACGACTGGTTGGAACAGGGCGTTCGGCCGTCTTCAGTTAATTTGCATAATAAATAGTGGCAGCGTGAGGTCGCTGTTCGCGTATTTGTTGAATCAACGTGCACGCTGTGAATGATTAAACTTTCACTCTACGTAGGCCTATTTGCATACAAATAACCAATTACGAATAATTCAACCCCAAAGCTTAAAGAAAACCGCAAATACCACTGGCACCGGCACTTGGAATCAGGATCAGGATCGTAGCAAGCTACATGGCTACAGGCGACTGTATTATTAAATAAACAGACACCCTTTTTAATTTAGTACATAAATTGTTTTGTCCCCGTGTATTATTTTAGTTAGTTTACCCCACCCCTTGTAGCCGATCCCAGAGATTGTGAGCTACTAACTGGAAGCTGCGGTATATTTCGGCCAAACAGACCCTGTTTTCTTGCTAAATGGTGGCAGCGATCTATCGCGCTACAGTATGATGGATTCTGACGGGTTTAGGATACCGTGCTGACATACAAATGTTTTATTAGTCTTTAAAATCTATCACCTCCATTTGCAGTATCCATCAGATCCATCAGATTCCACCAGTTTATGGAGGTATCCTGAATCCACCGAACTCTTCCAAAACAGGGAAAGAATTTTGATGGATTCAGGTACGTTAGGTTTAATAGTGTTGTAACTATTTGCCAGGCTGGGTTGGATCCATTGCTAACGCTCTGTTGGGCGGGGCAGCACCAGTTTCTTCGCCGTTAATTCGGCGCTTCGGTCCCAGGGCCGTGACCGCAACAGGACTGGTGGTGTACAGCGGTGGACTTGTGGCCACATCCTTCGTGCCCGCTCTGTCCTACGCCTACCTAACCTTTGGAGTGCTGGTCGGTCTGGGGGCGAACTGTGTTTTCCAGTCTGGGATCAACCTGCTGTTCAACTTGTTCCCTGATGAAAACTGCTCCCGTGCTATCTCGCTGGCTTTGCTGGGAACTTCTTTCAGTGAGCATTATTTTGTGTGAACAAAACTAGTTTACCTAATTATAAATATTAATTACAATTATTTGAATAGTTTGTTTTCCTGCAGAACAAAAACAAATCTCTGGCATGTTTTCGTATACAAACAGAGAGAGAGAGAGAGAGAGAGAGAAATGAGGTAGGACTTTTAAAGATGATACCCAATGTTCTTCAAAAATATATTTTCTATGAATGAGTTCTCAGTTTGTATGTGCGCTGCGATTTTGGACGTCTGCAACCTTCTAGGATTCATTTTTAATTAAAGGCAAAATTAACGCGTCATGCGAGAGCCGAAAGAATAACACTTCGGGCACAAATGGCAATTTTTTGAGTCGAACTGAGACTTCTCATGGGTATGGTGCAATTTGTCCTTATCACAACACAATGTCCACCTCTGGACATGATCTGGACATGATCATGATTGTAAAGTTTTGATTTACTTATTATTTGCCTTTCGCTAATTGCAAAACAGGTGTATTGTTGTTCGCGCCTCTTCTGAATTCGCTTATCGCGGCGTACCAGTGGCGCAACGCGCTGAGAATTATAAGCGGTGGGGGTGTGGTGCCGGGCTTAATCTTCAGCATCTTCATCTCAGCAGCAGCAGCTCCTATGGCAAAGACTTCTCCGAGAGTGGATCCAGACGAGCAGGAATCCGAAGGGGACTACTCGCCCCTCAGCAAAGAAGAAGAGAGCACACAGGAGACCGGTCGGAAATTCCGGCCAGGAATTGTCGGAATCTTGCTGAAGCTGGACACCTGGCTGTGGGGCCTGTGTTTGATTTTGGTCTTTCTTGGCTGGACGTTCGTTACCGTGAATTATGTAAGTTGTTGTTCGACTTATACATAGTTCGTAAAAATGAAAACGTGTCCTGAAACGGGCTTCCAGAGATACGGCTATACGTCTATATTGTCAGCCTGCTCACCCGTATATGGCCGAAGACCTATACCGATAGACAATAGCCCTATGAGATTCGGACGCGGCCTAATTCGGCTCATGCTATCTACAGCAATACCTTTTTTTGGGGTGGACACGGGGCCAGCCTACCGTGAGTCATTTTAGTGACTAACTGCCCGACTCAGCTGGAAGGCAGGATACCCGGTACAGGCTCATCACTTGTTGGCACATTGAATGTTTTCTAACCACGGGTATACTATAATGACGAAACTGCAAAAAAATGAAGAATAGATACACAGATACGACACGTACATATAACCAACAAGCGCTACAAAATACTTTCTAAACTTACTTTATCCTTTAAGTGTGTTTAGATGATTCTTTTGTTGCCAACCACTGCTTTAATTTGTGCTCTTGTTGTGGCAGCCCATACAAAAATGGCGCCAATATTTATAAACAAAAGGTATATTGCTCATGGCGTTGTGAGATGTAGAACAAAATGACCAGCGTCATCTACTGGCCATGCAGTACTGATACGGATTTGAATACTGAATTTTACACAATTAAAACTGTAAGGCTCTGGTCAAAATTGTGTCCCTTTTGTTTTTGTTTTTTGGGGCAGGCCAGCTTTATGGAGCATGACCTACTCTTCACAAAAAACCAAGTGACCATCGCCATCGTACTATTGGCAGTGGGTGATATTGTGGGCAAGATTCTCCTCTCTGTCGTCGGTGATCATCTTCCCTGTTTGAAGCTCTATGTTGTGGTGGCCGCGTCTATTCTCGGGGCACTTGTCTCTGGGTTGATGACTAAATTGCGCACAGTCCCACTTGTGTATACAGTTTCACTATGTGAGTATGTAGTCCCGTGGATTTTTTTGGCCAATGCTTGACTTCAGCGAGCGCGAATGCAATTACAGTGTGGGGTCTGGGTCCCTAGATGCTATGTGGTGCAATCTAAGGTGATTTCTGGCCACTTTTTTTTTTTTTTTTTTTTGCAATGAAAAAAGATTGCTCAGCATCTTATAGGGTGGGGGAGGGATTTGCAACCTTTGCAACCCACCCTCCCCCTCTTTCGCCAGTGTAGCTAAGCCTACGGTACAGCTGGTAGAAGTTCACAGTGTCTAATATCGTATCGTATCCTTACGCGTCGTAACTCCGACGCATCGTGCGATTCAGTTTACAAAACATATCATAACTGTGCGATCGACGCGTCCGAGTCACCAGATCAAACTACCCACCTTCACGGCAGTTGATATTAAGCGAGGCATTGTAAGTCAAACGGACAGGGGCCGATTTCATAAAACATGTAAGCACACTAATTTGCTTAGCACAAAAATAGTTTTGCTCAAACAGGTTACAAGCCAAAACTTCATGTGCTTTTAATGCTAAGCAAAAAACAGCTGAATATCAGTCACAAACAATTATCACCTGAACATTTTGATTTGTAACCCTCCAAGGAAGAATTGTTATGCTAAGCATAATTGTTATTGTGCTTAGGCCTACATGTTTTATGAAATTGGCCCCTGACTTGTTAACTGATTTTTAATCTGACTGGGGATTTATTGGATTATTACTTATTCTTATTTCGCAGTTATGGGCTTATTTCGTTCCGGATCGAACGCCATGTCCTTTCCTGCCACAATGGAGATATTTGGCGAGTATGGACCGGATATCGTCTCTGCATTATCCATGATGCCTTATGGTATAATCTTAATAGGAGGACCAATTTCAGGTACAGGCAAAAGGCACGCAAAAAATACCGGATTGACAAAACATAATATAGTCTGGTTCCCCAGGCGCGGTTCTAGAGCAAGGCCGTGTCTGAAACGAGTGTCTAGACGGATCTACGGTCTACGTCTACAGCTACAGCTCCGTCCACGTAATAGGCGCTAAGGTAAACTTAATTCGGACGCAGCTACGGTAGAGCCTACGGTTAGTTATTGCGCCCCCAAGCGATGCTTGAATTAGTGTTTGAAATATTACGATGTAAGAATTTACAACAATTATCGTCTGCTAGATATTACGCAATGTTAGTTTACAGCCAGTCGAAATACCTGATGATATTGACGTATTTGTCGATCTGTTAGTTTTAATTCAATGCACTATCATTGAAAACTAACTAACATTTGCTCAAAAATAACGTTAGTGCTGCCGCTATTTTGTTTTGCCTGAGCTAGACAACTTCTTTTACGGCTAGATTTTTGTGACGTTGTAGCCGTAGCTGTAGATCTAGACGGCATTCCGGACAGCGCTACAAAATGGCCGACGCAGACAATAGCCATAGCTGTAGCTCTAGACACCCGTTTCGGACACGGCCAAGTCTTTTAGGGAGGCTCGACCCTTCGCAGTGACGTCAACTTCTAACTCTCGCAGATCCAGTATACGTATTTTCAAGAATGTAATGTACTTTTTATTGCATTTTTGGCGGGTGGGGGAGGGGGGGGGGGGGGGGGGGGGGGGGGGGGGGGGGGGGGGGGGAGGGGGGGGGCGTGGGGGCAACAGGCTAGACCCCCGCGGAACCGCGCCTACTGGTTCCCTCACCAGACGAGCCTGTATCACAACATATTGCAGATTAGTTAACCGGCACATTCAAAAGTGGAGTGTATATTCCATATTTTTAATAATATAAAAAGAAGATATTAAAAAAACGACCACATCCTAGTCTCAACGGACAACTCTGCATTCGGACACAAGCATGATCACGTGGCGCCATGGTTTGAATACCAATGAAATTCTAAATTGTGACTACATAATTTTATGTACTTTCAACAGAGCGCAAAATGTTCAGCCTAAGAACATAATTTATATACAGGCTGTGTTTTAGTATCTCGCATTATAATTAAACAAACGCGGCATTTATTTGTTATTTTCTTTATATTTTAGGTGGCCTTTACGACTTGACAGGAGACTACACACTCAGCTTGCTCGTCATTGTTGCCATATTTGTTTGCTCTGCGATCGTCGCATTGGCGATACCATTCAGAACACGAATTCACTCATTAGTCATCAGTGCCGCGTTTTGGCGCTAATGTGACCGTAAACATGTTTCTCGGGTTCGAGGCCGTTTTGGCGCTTCGGTTACACTGAAATGACGCCACTATTCAGACAAAAGTTGAACCGAGACTTGGGATCGGTTCACTAACGTTTCAACAATTTAAAACGGCGGAAAGGTAAACAAGTTTAGCATACGACGTTATACGTTGATGTTATTCACTATCATTTAATCATCCTTTTTATTTTTTTTGTATTTTCTTGTTTTAATTTAAAGTTGTAATTCCTGTATTCCTGTAAGTTTTAATATTTATCGAGATTTGTTTGTATGTTAACATTAGAGTAAGGATTGACAGGCTTTCGAGTCACAGTGTTTTATTATACTTTTGTCAATCCTGGCCAGCTGGAATTGGATTGTTTTTGTTTAGTTAAATATGTTTATTTTGTGAATTGTTTGTTGTATGTTGCTATTGGCCGAATAAATAATAATAATAATAATAATAATAATAATAACACAAAAGGGATTTTAAAGTAGGATACACCATTAATTTTAAACATCGAAACATTTTACTACCGAATTATTAAAAAATATCTTACTTATTTGAAAGTAAATAATGATTGTAAGCATCCAGCAAAACTATTGCGCTAGATATCCTATAATAAGAACCAACATAAGAACCACTGCCCGACGCCGGTTGAAACTAACGCCGTTGTTCTTGATTTCCTCGGCATCCGTTATTGTAAAACTTCGAACAGGGGCCAATTTCACGGAGCTGCTAAGCACAAAAATGTGCTTAGCATGAACATTTGTCCTTGGTAAAAACGAGGTTACAGACCAAATTTTCACCTGATCTTTAATGTTTTTGATTGATAATCAGCTGGTTGTTTGCTTAGCATGAAAAACACGTAGAATTTTGGCTGATAACTTGTTTTTAATGAGCAAGACTTTTTTGTGCTAAGCAAATTTGTGTACTTAGCAGCTCCGTGAAATTGGCCCCTGGTCATTAAGGAATAATCTAACGTTAGGCAAAAATGCTGGAAAATAACTGTCCGACTTGTAACGCTAAATCGTGCAACGTCTGTTCATACTTCCGCCATGTTTGTTTACAATGTGACGTCACGAACAGTTGTTTTGGTTCAGAGGCGTTTAATTTTTTGGAGCACTGGAAACACGTTTCACGTCATGGCTAGTGACGTCAGAAACATTTGCTCCGCAAGATTGTAGTTTTAATTGCATATTATTAAAACACCAAGTCAATTAAAAACTAAAGAAAACAATAAATTTCGGAAAGTTTTGCAACAAATTCACCTTTTCGACATCTTTAATTTCACGTGGCAACCGACCCTGACTGTCGGTTCAACTTTGGTCAGAACAGTGATCGTTCTAGGATGCGTGATCACGGCGCAACCAGGCACACCAAAACTCTCAACCAATGACCGACGACCGAAACAGTTCTTGGTTGTGCTCGCCAAAACAGGCTCCTGACAGTGACGCCGGGAAAACGACGTGCTTAACACTTGGTGGCAGCAGACTCGGTTGGTAAATGTGCGCTCAGGGAGCAATACACCAAATACGCGCCAGTAGGAAACAACGCAAAACCAGACAGAAACAGCGCCGTCGTAGTGTAGTGTAGGGTGTCGTAGTTTTCACTGGAAATTTAAGATTAAGACCCCTAGGGCAATTTTATTTTCAATTTTACTAGGTTTGACAATTTCTGGGCCCAGGTCGAAATGTAGCCCCCCCCCCCCGCCTCTATGCCAAATAGACACACAAGTAGGTCTTATTTGTGAATAAAATTCCCCCAGTTAGAAGACGCAAGTCACAAATACTTGATTTGAACAAATATTTTTACAATCAGTCCTATTTATAGGCCACAGAGATTCTGTCGGATAAACTATCTGAAGGATCACAAAATATTAATAAGCTCGCGCGTTGTAATTCACGGGAATTGTTGTGCATGTGGTGCACAAGGCCCCTCAATTTTCAATCAAACGGCAGAGAAAGGTATAACCTTGTGTTCATTTGAACATTTGAATCAGTTGAATGGAAACTGTTTGGGCACACCCTGGGTAAAGAAATGTAATGAATTTAATAATATCGCTTAATATAACCGAACACAACATAGCCGAGTGCATCATAATGCACAACATGGAAACAGGGCCACTGAATAAGTTTTGAGGTTTAAATGTGCACCAGTTTTAGTGTGCAGGTGTGTTGTTTATTGGGAAGGAGCGTAATCATACATGTGGCTTACGTTTTTTTTTATTATTAGAACGATTCTCTGTCACATGGGAAGGACGTTAAATTGAAGGACGTGTGACGGTGGGTTATTTTGTATGTGGAATTTTATTTCTTTTTATGTGAGACTACATGTATTAGGTTTTTTAATTCAAGATGAAGTACTTTTGCAAGAAAGTAGCACTGAGAAAAGAAATGAAAAGGGCGACTAACTCACTCTCAAAAAGAGTAAATCTAAACCACTCCAAAAGAGTGAAATGAAGGTTTTTTTTTAGAGTGAAAGCAAAAGAGTATGATCACTCTTTTGAGGAGCCATTAGAGAGGGCAGCTCTTTTTTTCTTATTCTTTTTTAGAGTTGTCCTTTACATGGCTCTTCGAAATAGTAAAACAAAAATTACAATTTTTCAAAGAATAGTAAAAGATTTCTGGAGTTAGTTTTACTCTGGAAAACTCAATTTCAATCTGGTTTGATAAGAGATTTAACTTTATAGAGAGTGAGCTAGTCACTCTTTTACGTTTAGTGAGTGCGTTTAGGCACCACCCCACTTATTTTAGTAGTCGAACATTACATGCAATGCTCTTTGATATCGATCATGTTTTTGGGCTGGAGGTCTACATCCAAATCCTCGTTCTCCACTGAGCTCCGTTTTAATGTCAATGAATCAAGAAAATGCCGAACAATAAGTGAAGACGGACGGAGTATGCATCAAACAACACGTTTCTGCTCGCCATCTCACAAAACAAATATTTAACAGTCGTAGGCTAAAAAGCCGAGAGAATCAAAAATAATGCTTAGCGCCTTATACGTACGTGCATATAAAAATGTTAATAATTACATGTATTGTATACCTTTTCATTTATTTATGAATTTCCGATTTCTTGTTTTTGTTTGCCGTTTTGCTTTGATTGGGATATGTGAGCAGAATAAACCCGTGCCACAATGAAATGTTTTAAATGATACTGAGATAGGCACACATACAGTATGACATACATACACCCAGAGATTTGCTCTTGTATAGATGCCAAGTGAAGTTGGCCATTTTAATAAATTTGCATTATATTTGGTGCAAGGCACACTGATATTTTAAGACATCTTAAATAATCTATAACATAAACTATCATTAATTTTTTTTCTCCTCTGTACTAAATATTAAACCAATTTACACCATGCTCAATAAAATGATTTACCCCTCTTATGGTTCGACAGCACAAATGTGAATGTCCGAGTCCAGCTTTTTGCACGTGTTCCTATGGGGAACACAATTCTGCCGACAGCTTCAATGTAAAAACTCCATACATGTACACACAAAGACAGTCATTTTTGTGCTGCTGAACAACTGACCCAAATAGTGAGAAAAATAAAGATTTCCTTGGAAACTAAAAAATAAGTCCCGTTAGATTTATTGAAGCACAAGCTCCAATTCAAAATTAACTCAAGTTCACATCACAAAAAAGCTCACAACCAATTAAATTCACAACAAATTAAATTCACAAGAGAAAACAGTAAATCACATGCAGTGAATTAAATGTATGTGTACATGTACATGCACATGAACATCAACACAGCCTTACAAAGTTGGAGGAAAATACGGTGGAGACGCGAACCCAATGGAAATGAATACGTGTAAAGGTCTCCACCATGTTTTTCACGAAATAGATATATGGATTTGACTCAAAATTATTCAAAAAATAGGGTTAGGATGTAGGTTAGGATTAGGGTATAATTAGGTCGAAATTTCAACCCAGAAAATTTATTGTCGTTTTAATAGAAGCAATTTTTAAAAATTTGTCGATTTTCTAACAATTTTGTACATAAGTACTAAGCGATGTCCCAACAAGGATACAAACATGCTAATTGTATGTTGGTAAATGTATGTGAACATGGTCTTGAAATATACTGGTCACTTTGTGACTGTGCTGTGGTGCTTAATATCCCATTATATATGCCAGGTTAAAATATTTGGACTGGAATTTCTGATGCGCCAATAACTTTAACAAGTATGCCAGGAGTTGACATGGTAGCTACTCTATTTTAGGCTGATTTGTTAATGTGAAGAATTCTAAGATTTTTGTCTCGAGTTAAATCCAGTAAAATACAAGGTAAAGATTCCATTAACACCCTAGGGCAATTTACTAGGATCCATATACCCATCCTTGCAAATTCCAACACCGTGGCAAACTGAGGTATGCATATAACTTAAAGACAATCAGTTTACGGGTCAAGCACCAATCCTAACAGATTCCAATAAAAACCTGTGTTGGAGTTTGACCGTATGGGGATTGTTAGGGTTAAAGGAATGTTTTTTTATTTTACTTTAATAATAAGAGGCCAAATTCATTGCAACACCCTTTTAGTCCTCTCTTAATTCCTTTTACACACCTCTTTCTCTCACACTTCCTTCAATATTGCTTCTATTTTGTTCCTTCCAGCTGCATCCTCCTCTTCTGATCGCCCTTCTTGATCTTTACCCACTGTGCACCACATCTCCAGCACTTTGTTCCTTATCACCTTCAATCTTTATATATATATCCACACTCATTTTGTCCTTTCCTCCGACTGCCGAATTCCTCCTTTGTATTCTTTCTTCGACCCTTGGATGCCTGTGTATTCCCTACTTTGTTTCTGTACCACTATCTCTACTGAAAACGGTTCCGATACTGTAAGGTTGCCTAATACTACAAAATACTATTAATTACTACTGGAGTTAACTGCATACAGTATGCAGTACTCCAACTACACTGGCCTATGAGAATTGTGAGTACCAGTACAGTGTACTGTACACCAAATGAATGCCTAGTACATGTACATGTACATGTAGTATACCATGTCAATTGTGCATTTTTATCGTTTAAAACAGCAACAGTTCTCAAATTCTAAAAAATGGTGCTTGACAAGGACAACTATAACCCGACAAAGTTTTAGCTCTGTGAATGCTGTAAATTCTAAGAAAATAATATTTAAAGATTTTGATTTTGAACCAACTATACTACATGTAATAAAATTTTCCAAAAGTGCATCTCTGAGACTTCTTTTATTATTTTCTTTAAAATGACAGGATGCCAGAAGGAATAATTTCACAGGGTGTTTAGAGTCATTGATACCTCTTTAATAAGTTTTTGAAACAAAATTTGGTAGGTCACTTTTTGGATTGGTGCAAAAGGTATATACTGATCCCTTTAACCAGTTCGCGCCAGAGGACGTATATACACGCAAAGTTTTCTACAGATTCAAATAGATAATGCATAAACACATCACGAGCAAAGTCCGTCAGCAGTGAGCAAAGCCGAAAATGCATGGGTGTGCTTCACGGTACCATCAGCCTGAACCCGCTTCGGATCGAGTTTTGTTAATAATAATCCTGCGCCTCGGCTCGGTGATGTTTAAATTCCTCATTTCAGGTCAAAGCTAATTACAGCTGCAGTTTTATTCATCTTCAATTCTCGGAGAGTTCAATATCTAGTGACAAAAAGATGATAGTTTATAGATAAATGTATACATGTATAAACATCTATATTTTTTTATAAAAGCAATAATAATACAATTTCTTTAGAAAACCTTTTTTAATTTGGATGCAGCAGCAGTTTAATTTAAAGGCACTTTAACATTTTCAATAATATCAATTATGTGAATACATCAACAAAATCATACCAAACCAACCTTTAGTTCCAGATGACCCATTTGTACATAAGTTCCATAAACCCATTTGTACATGTAACACCATACACATTCAGCCATGGTAAAATATCAAGGTTGCCTGGTCTACAAATGGTACATTGAATGTGTACACAAAACATATACACATGGCTATCTACCACATGCAGTCATGTACAAATTAGTCATCATCGGCAAAGTTGTTTAACCCTAACCCTCCAGGGTATTTTGGCTAGAAACCCTGCCAGACACATCAGATTGCATACTTTGTCACATTGAATTGTGTGCAGAGTGCAGCAAGGTCAAGCATTCCCCTCATCAAGGGTTTTCTTTTTACTAGAAACCCTGTCAGATGCAGCAACATGCACCAAACTGCCTCAGGATCTGTGGTCACTCAATGTGGCAGGATCATAGAGCTATATTAAATTACTAGAGCGCTAACTAGAGCGCAGACATTTTGAATTCATGTGCGTGTTGTAGAACATAATAAAAAAAAGATGAATTTAATTTTGCAAGTGTACTCTAAATGCAACGCGCGTGCAAGTAGAACAGACACACCAAAATTTACGAGTGTCATGTCAGTGTAAAAAAATCACGGCTAAATCATCTGCAGCGCGCGGATACGCACGCACAATAGTGATGTTTGCGTTCATTTGCTGATCATGCGTTTTGGTTTTGTGCGTATCGGCTTCGGTAACGCACTGTTTAGAATAAAAAAGGCAGATATGCAAATAGCCGAACAAAAGCAGTACAAAATGTTGAGGTTTCCATATAGGTTTGTGCAGAAACATAGATGCGCCCAGCTCACATCCAGGTTTGTGCACAAACATGGATGCACCCAGCTCGCATCACTTTGTACACCGAGCCAGAGCTTTAGTAATTTAATATAGCTCTATGGGCAGGATCCATCTCTGGCACTGTTCACTGGGGACCAGTGCTCAATAGTCTTGGACTTTTAGTGAACAGATGGAGTAGTCTTTTCCACCTGATGCAATGTGCTGCGTCTGGCAAGGTTAGCGTTAAGAAGATCGGGAAGGTGTTGTTTTGATTAACGCTGAGTTTCCAAGGTTGCGGGTTGATACACTGGTGCATCAGACTTGGGTAGTGGCTCTTTTCCAAGGATAATATCAGCTGCTTTCTCTGCAATCATGATGGTTGGAGCGTTGAGGTTCCCACTGGTGATGCTTGGCATGATGGATGCATCAACGACTCTCAGATTCTCCACGCCTAGTACCCTCGTTTGGCTATCTACGACGGTCATGGGATCCGATGTGCTGCCCATTTTGCAAGTGGAACATGGGTGATAGGCACTGTCTCCCGTCTTCCGGACAAACTCGTCAAGATCTTTGTCACTCTCAGCTGCAGCCCCTGGCTGGATTTCAGGACCTCGGAAAGGATCAAAAGCCTTCTGATTCACGATTTCGCGGGCAAGACGAACACACTGCCTCATCTCCCAACGATCGATCTCGGTCTCCAAGTAGTTGGGCTGGATGATCGGGTGCTCCTCGGGGTTGTTGGATCGTAGTTTGATGTAACCTTTACTAGTGGCCCGCATTGGGCCTACGTGGGTCTGGAAGGCATGGCAGTAGCCCATTATACGTCCATGATCAATCACAACGGATGGGAGAAAATGGAGCTGGATGTCTGGGTGTTCCACGCCTGGTCGACTCCTTATGAAGCCACCTGCTTCTAAATGAGGTGTGGCACCGAGACCACTTTGGAACAAGAACCAGCGCAAGCCGATTCGGATCATATTGAGAGGAAACTTCCACTGAGCTGTGTAAAGCGTGATTGGCTTGGTGCACTGGTATTGCACGTAGAGGTCCAGATGGTCTTGAAGATTCTGCCCAACTCCTGGCAGGTGGGCTACAACAGGGATGCCATGCTTACTGAGCTCATCCGCATCACCAATACCTGACAGCATCAGCAGCTGGGGCGAGTTGATAGTACCACTGCACAAAATTACTTCCTGCGATGCCTGAGCTGTGGTCTTCTGTCCCTTTTGTAAGTATTCCACGCCTACAGCTTTTGTTCCTTCAAACAGCAACCGCGTTGTAAGAAGCTTTGAAGTGACTGTCAAATTCCTGCGTTTCAAAGCAGGACGGAGGTAGGCACTAGCAGTGCTCCAACGGAAGCCTTTATGGACACTGAGGTCCATATAACCGAAACCTTCTTGTTGATAGCCGTTCATGTCGTCTGTTGCCGGATAACCAGCCTCAACTCCTGCATCTATGAAAGCCTGATAGAGTGGATTCCTAGATCTCCCCCGGGAAACATGGAGTGGACCATCTCCACCTCTGTATTCATTTGGCCCGAGTTCGTGGGTTTGTGCACGACGAAAGTAGGGAAGGCAGTTTGCGTAGGACCAGCCCTCAGCTCCTTCTTTCTCCCAGCGGTCGTAGTCAAGGGCATTACACCTAACGTAGCACATTGCATTTATGGAAGAAGACCCACCCCAAACACGCCCCCGAGGCCAGTACATCTTTCGGTTATTCATATGGGGTACTGGCTCTGTGGTATAGTACCAGTTATAGGTGTCCGAGGAGAGTGGGTACATCAGGGCGGCCGGCATGTGGATCTTCCAGGAGTGGTCCTTGGGTCCCGCTTCCAGGAGTAAGACATTGTTGGTTGGCTCTGCGCTGAGTCTGTTGGCTAAGACGCAGCCTGCAGACCCAGCACCCACAATGATATGGCTGTACTCGTTGTGATTGGCCCACAACCTGCTTGTGGAATGGATGGCTCGTGTTGCAGGGATGCGGACTTCATGGTTGTGTTGCCATGGAGACATCATCCATCTTGGAAGACTCCTAACAAGAGCAATTCTTGATGTATTCATGGTGCTTTACATGGATGACCTTTCGGGAAAAGAGAAAAAAATTACTAAATAAAATGTTTAGAACCAAAATTCTGTATGTTCGAATTTAAAGGAAACATGTAATAAGGTGTTTTTTTTGCTTAAATCAATAAAGTATAATGTTGACAACAACATTATGTGTGTGATTGTGTTTATTTGCTGTGATAAATGGGGAAAATTTTAGAAAATTTTGATCAAACCACTCCGCCCCTCGAAGGGAAGTCTTATTAACATAAAACTTTGCGAGGGGTATGACGAAAATCGAGGCAGAGACTCGCCGCGCTGCTACCCGGCCTATCGTATACTGACTGCATTGCGACAAGTGTCCGTCATAACATGTTTTTTCATTCTAAATCAGGGTAAAAAAACAATTTTCAGTCATACCGACTAGGTGTGTAGCTACTAGGTGTGTAGCTACTAGGTGTGTAGCTACTAGGTGTGTAGCTACTAGGTGTGTAGCTGCTAGGTGTAGCATGGAGTAAGCCTTCATTTGTTTCCGGCTGATCCTAAGCATCGGAGGATTTAGACAGCCAAAGTAAAGCTTACCAGAGAAGTGGTCCGAGCCTAGTGATTTTCTGCCCTCTGCAGCGACCATTTTGAGCGGTCGTGCTTCAACCTAGAGCACCTAGAGGGACCTCATCTTTATTTTCGCTCGAGTCTGTGTCTGAATAAGAAATACTGTGATTCGAATCAGAAGAATCAGTACTGTTTTCTTCCGATTCACCCAAAACCGGGGAAGAACTTCCACAATCGTCCATGTGAAATTCAATTACGTGATTCGTACACTGTGGGTATACATCAACACACAACAATGTGTGCGACCTGAGTGAACCTGGCCGCGTATTCGGCCTGATATTCCAGCCGCGTATTCAAGTATACGGAGGCTGGAATACGCGGCTGAAATATCAGGCCGAATACGCGGACAGGTTCACTCTGGTTGTGCGCGTACGTGGCAACGCGAACCCGTCTTGTACCTAGACATCGCGTACTGACTATCAAGAATTTGTCCGGGTTCTGCCTCGGTTTACGTCACTCATTTTGAGTGGCCGCAAAATTTAAAAAAGGGGGGTCAATTTATGGACGGCAAATTACCAAACTAAACTTACACTAGAACCAGTTTTGCTTTTTATTCACATTTAATACACATAAATCTATTAATTTAAAACAAAAATTGCGTAATGAAAATGTTAGAGTGCATGTTTCCTTTAAACAATATGCTACAGATTTGTAATTATTGTACAAAATCTTTTGTCATCATCATTGTTTAGCATATAACCCCACAGGTAACTGTTCTATTGGCAATTCTAACACACTAAGGAGTTAAGGTTAAGATTCAAATTCTCTGGTTGAACTAGGGCAAAAAGCCTCGACTCGATCTACACCTTGCAATACAACAAATCTTACCAACATGCACATGTTGTACCAGTACAAAAATAATTACACACGAGTTAAACATACATACCCTTCGCAAATGGAAACGAGTCTGAAATTTTGCTTCCAACCACAAGCAAAAACTTCTTTATATGGTACAGATAACTGCTATCAAAATTGCTTTGTCAAAAATCCCCAGGGTTGAAAACAACTCTGTCAGTGTCAGGAGTCTGCTATAACCATCAGTGTTGCACAGTACTTGCAACAACTACATGTAGTACCTGCTATGTATTTAACATTACATAAAACTTGTAATGTCTGACCTTTAACTTGCCCAGAAATGTCAACAACTTGACTTTTAGTATGAAAATATACCTGTTATCATTGTATCTTTATTTGTCAACACTGTATTATCACACTACAGGGTGGTCCAAAAAAAACTATACCCAACTTTGGAGGCCATTTTCTCCTGGATAATAAAATATTTTAGTATATCATTTGTTGAACTAACTGAAATGAACAAAACCAGAAGCCTATCTATTAAAAAGTATTATTTATCCATTTTAGTGTAAATAAAAGAAGCTCTCGCAAAAACATTTGTCAAAGGACTATCGCGTCATTACATTATTGTGTCATATCATATTCAAACATGTTGATGCATTGACAGCTCCCGTGGAAAAGCCATTTTTACACATACTCGCTAAAAATAGGAATATCTCTAAAAATATTAATGTAATATCTTCCCTATTTTCACCAATAATGCTCAACGATATATATGCTTTAATAATATGCAAACCAAATTACAAAAATATTTTATCATCTAGGAGAAAATGGCCTCCAAAGTTGGGTATAGTTTTTTTTTGACCACCCTATATACTCGAGTGTGTCATAAATATGTACAGGTATGGGTCTGTCCACAGATAAGTGGTTCATTTGTGTGTGTGTGTTAGAACCATGGAGGAATAAGAAGGAATTCCTCCATGGTACTTGATAGATAAACAGGGCCATGTAGAACATTTTGAAAAAAAATAATCTATTAACATGCAACTTTTGTCACATGTATTGGGGTCAGTCCCAAACCGGGGTCCATTTTTTCCCAAAATTTATTTGGTCCACATTTTGTTTGCAATTGGTCGTACATCTGTGAACCATATGAAGCACGATATGTGGCAGAGAAAACCCCCCCTCTTTTGTGTTGACCATTGTGTTCCCGGAATCTCAGAAATTCCTTTTAGGTTTCAAGGGGGGATGGGTTAGGTTACAATAGTGTTGAGTGCGTATAAAGTATAGGGATAAGAGGGGGGTACCCCTCTGCCACATATCGTGCTGGGTATACTGTGAACGGGTGCGAGCCAGCTAGTCTGGTTCCCTGACCGGACAATTCTCTGACCTTTATGATTCTACGGTTTCATATGAAGTAGGTTCAAGGAAGCAGTCTACAAGAAGAGCATTTCTAAAATATTTTTTTCCCAACAATGTTTGCTATAAAATACTACCGGTATTATCCCCCAAATACACTTATTTCTGAATTTTACATCAAAGGCAGTTGTTGTTCGGTATGCTTACTTATAAATACCAAAAGCTGTTACTTGTTAGAAAATCCGAGCTTAATATTTTGTGACTGAAATTTGTATTATAATTTTTTTAGCTGTTTTTTTTATGGCTGGAAAAAATGCATCTCTCTAATAACAATGGTGCCACTGTTATAAAATCATTGAACTGTTTGCATAGTGGAGGGCATTACACAGGGTTCAATGGTCTAAACCAAACACCCACAAACTGGTTTTGTTTGGTTGGCAAGCAAATAAACCTTTGGCCAACAAGCAGATTTTCCCTAACACATGATAGCATCTTTTTTCATCCTGAAAGCTATTGTGGCAGGGTGCATGGCCTTTGTCCATTTATGTGTATAACTTTAACCATCCCAAATCCTCCAAAATCCTCTTAGTAAAATGCAGGATTTTTGCAGGATTGAGGTCACTTGGAAGTCGATGCCGCATCGGAGGAATTTGCAGGATTGAGGGCGTTTGGGGTTTTAGCCACTGGAGGACAATGCAGGTTCCAGGTCATAAGGCCTATAAACAAATGCTGGATAATTTTGGCTCCTTAACCTGTTAATTACCGACGTCTATAAATTGCTCTGTTTGAAGTAGGGTCAGCATGATATGGTCAAGCGGTTAATTAAGAGCATGTTCAGTAAATATTAGTACTGAACCTAACAGTAGCCTACTATAAAACCTGCCAAACTCCAACTTGTTTAAGCTTGATTGACTTGGTACAGATGGGTTTATGCATTGTAAAGTGCGTTTATGAATTAGAACTAAGGGCAACAATAGGGACAGGTACCCCGGAGGTCCTGTCTTTACAAATTGAAGGACCCCACAGACTAATGCTATGTAATTCGAGATTTCTAAGCGGACAAAGGAGAACAAAGGAATTAAGACTGAAGTCGAACAATAGAGGTACAAGTACACACAGGGGGTGTACATGTACCAATACACTTACAGTTGACCAGGAACTGGGCTGTGACCATGGGTTGGCTCATCCACAAATAAATGCCTGTAAATACCCCAAGCTCCAATTTTTTTACAAGTCTCATGCCTTTCTGCCCTGAACCTGCACAGAGTTCAACAGGGTCTCCTGGGCCTTTTGTTCTGAGTCAAACAAAGTTGCTAAACCTGTCAAAACCTAGCAAACCTGCAGTTTTAGTTAGATGGGCTTGGGGTAGTTAGGGTATAAGCAAGGCACTTAACCACTATTGCTTCGTCCTTCGGATCAGACGTAAAGTCGTAGGTCGTTTGTGTTGTGTAATGCACGTAAAAGAACCCTAAGAAGAGGGGTTGGCCTCGGTGCTCCTGGCAGCGATGATTTTTTTCTGCAGGTAGGTTGGTACATAGTGTACATTTATTAGCCAATCAGAACACAGATGGTGTTGACATCACGCTGGTGAGTAGCCCGCATCCATACCATGGTGGGGTCACTGAGGTCATCGATGATGTTGGAGTTGTTTGGGATCTAACTAGGGTTAGGGGTTAGGGTTAGGGTTAGGGTTAGGGTTTTGGGGTTAGGGTTAGGGCTGTCCCAGACAACTCTAACATCATCGATGACGTCAACACCATCTGTGTTCTGATTGGCTAATGTACCAACCTAACTGCAGAAAATGTTTTCGCCTCCTGGCAGTGGCTGCAAAGTATGCTGCAGCACCTTGTAAAATAACCTTACAAAGGTGCTACATAAAAGATTTTATAATCTCATAAACCTGTCTTTAAAAATCATAGAGCGCCTTATGTGCGCTATAAGAGAACTGCCTATTATTTTTATTATTACAAAAAATATTAACAAATTCTAGGATTTTCTAGCATCTGGAAAGAATGTAATTTGCTACTTCAGTGGTTGTGTACAATGTCAATGAAGAGTCAAGAAAATTTACAAAATTGGAAATATTTCTTAGTCCCAGATTCATGTCTTAATTTCAACAATTTTTGCACTGATTGATCTTTATTGAGATGATTGTGAAGTAAACAAAAACAGCGTCAGGTTGCAAATTTTTTTCCCAGCATCGAAACGTGTATAAACACGAAACAGGTGTTTGTAATCATATTTGCTCTCTATTCATTTTATAATTTTACAACAAAAGAAAACAGTAAAGGACTATTTTTGTGTACATTGCCTTCATGGGAAAAACTACATCTGCTGCATCAGAACAGATTGCTGGCATGACCTTGATGATAATTACCATTTACACATTGTAGAACGCATAGACAAAAACTCTGGGTTAAAATTATACCCTAACATGTTCTTTTAACAATAAGATAATCTCTACATATGCCCGCCTTTTCTTTTGAAAATTGGCTGATCATTTAAAGGTAGGATACACCATTGGTAATTGCTTGATTTTTCACGAATGGGTAGATTTGGGGGTTGTATTTCATAGTAAATATCATTTAACTGACCTGTCCGAAGTTTTACAATCATGGATGCCGAAAAAAGCACGAAAAACAGCGTTTGTTTTCAACCGGCGTCGAGCAGTTTTTCTTATGTTATAAATCTTTGTTGTTTCGCGATCGCCGTCCGGCGATCGCAAATTTTTCTTTATAAAATTATATATTTTCGGAATAATTACAGGATATCTAGCGCAATCTTTTGCTGGATGCCTAGAATCATTATTTACTTTCAATTAAGCAAGATATTTCTTAACAATTCGGTAGTAAATATTTTCGATATCTGCAAATGGTGTATCCTACCTTTAACATCAACATGATGATCAATACAAACCTACTTCTATAGGGATGATTGTCACTTTTAAAACTGAATCTTCGACCATTGAAATGACAATAACTCCGCTCCGCAGAATCGTATCTCAACAATCGAGGTGTCAATATACACAGAACAAAATTATGCACTGGGTTATTTTCTTTGATTCATCTATACCCTTTCGGGTCGTTAATTATTGGCTCATTTTTAAGTGTCTCGATACTTTTTGTGATGAGTTTATTTCATTTGCACACAATATAAACATAGAAATATCAGATTTGAACATGAGCTAGGAGTAGGAAGCAAAAAAAAATATTAGCCAAACTCCTATCGGCTCTTAGGGCCTATTGTAAAAAAACAAACATGTTGGGGTATAATTTTAATTCAGAGTAAGCTCAAGGTCGCGTGATCCACAAGGTCAAATTTAAAGTCAAATTAAAGGTCAAAGATCATTAAAGGTCAAAGATCATTAAAAGTCGAAGATCATTAAAAGTCAAAGATCATTAAAAGTCAAAGATCATTAAAAGTCAAAGATCATTAAAAGTCAAAGATCATTAAAGGTCAAAGATCATTATTAAAGGTCAAAGATCATTAAGGTTAAATTATTTATGATAATACGTTTTCCAATGAAATCCAAATCAGCAAATTTGGTCAACAGGGAGGTAGACCTTTATGTCATAAAGGTCTACCTCCCTGTTGACCAAATTTGCTGATTTTGATTTCATTGGAAAACGTAAACATCATAAATAATCATAAATTATGAATATTGGAGGCCACACCCATTTTGGTCAAAATAAAAACAAACAAACCGTAAACATGTACACACAAATACACACACAAGACGGAACCATTTAACCCAACAAACAAACCGCTCTCACCGCTCCGATGCTGAAGAGGTTATCACTAATAACTTCAACAAGTCTACAGACAGTACTGTATTTAACGAGCAGAAGGTTCAGTGTTTCCTACATCCATATCCATGCAGCGCAATGATGAACGCGTTTACTCACTTGTTGTTGTTGTTGATCATGTATCGTCAGACCCTCTAAATCCACGCGGTCCTATTTCTACGCATTTACATTTGATTTACGTTGGCAACATGCGCGCGTGCATGAGCGTTAGGTGCGCAGATTACGGAGGGTCGAGGATACATGTAGATAGATTTGGCGTGTGCGATGATGCGGCGTACTAACTACTAAGTACTACCAAATGGAGAAATAATTTCTCCATGTAACTACACGTTTATACGGTTTAGCGCATTGATCTCCCTTAATCCATTATAATAGACTAGTAATAGTATTATGGAGATCAATGGTTTAGCGACAGCGCCCATATCCATCCAAGCATGTCATACGCGAAGAGCGCCCTCTGTGGCCCTGCTCAATGCATTTCAACCTCGTTCTCAGTAGATTGAATCTAAAATAAATATTGTGTCTTTGAGTTTCAAAGAAAATGATTATAACGCTGCATCATGGGACTCTGTAGATGAGGATGACATATTTGCAAGACGGGCATTCAAGAGATCGAGATTATTATTTTGTTGATCCAGCGTATACTAGTTTGCAGTTGAAATTTCATTAACAATAACAGCGAATTCATGTAACTGGAAAAAGGTAAATAATTATATTTCAGTAGGCATATAGTAAAGAGTACTACTAATTAATATCTTGGTGTTTTTAGGTTTAATACAAATAGTTTACAGAAAATTGACAGTGCAGGATAAAATTGTTTACAGTTGCCAAGCCGACTGTTTTTCTGCAAAGGGTCGACAATATAGGCCCTACTGGTTGCCCAGATTTCGGACATTCTTTTAAGTTATTTAACTGTTTTTGTTCAGGCACATATATTATCTTACTTCAGGCACATATATTATTACCATGAGACAGCTTATTAAAAAGGACCATCTGTCAATTGTCATTCAAGTTCTTAGACTAAAATAACAGGTTCTAATCAACAAAAAAATCAAAACAGAAAATAAATTACATAACATTAACACATTATCACATAACTAGACCGAGTTTAATACTGGCCTCTAGTTATCGCTTTTTTAACATTTGGACATTATCTAGAGGCCGAGCCAGACTAATAACACATTTTTGAAAACTCTTAAATGTGGTTCAAAATATCGCCGAAATCCACCAAAATACTTCACAAAATACCTCTAAATTGTCTAAATAGCATTCCATATGTGTCCGAGCTGAGTTAACGAATCAAGGAAATTCGACGACAGTATTCGAGCGAGTACTGCACACTTGTTGTTCGCCATGATTTTGAACGATAGTGCTTGCCGACCGTACAACTATACGCGAGGGTGCTTTGCGATGTCACAGGTCAGTGTGTATCGTGTTCACCATATGCGCGTGACGCGATACTGACCTGTGACATCGCAGAGAACCCCCGCGTATAGTGGTACGGTCGGCATGCACTTTGGCAGTGACGTCACAGGCAATCATTCCACAATGCTCGTTCAAAATCATGGCGAACAACAAGTGTGCAGTACTCGCTCGAATACTGTATTCGAATTTCCTTGATTTGCAGGTCAAGAATTGATCGTGAATACCTTAGAAGTTCGTTAACTCAGCTTGGACACATATGAAACGCTATTTAGACGATTTAGAGGTATTTTGTTAAGTATTTTGGTGGATTTCGGCGATATTTTGAACCACATTTAAGAGTTTTCAAAAATTAGTTATTAGTCTGGTAGCGCCAGATGATGTCCAAATGTTAAAAAAGCGATAACTAGAGGCCAGTAACTCGGTCTAAGCACATACTTGTATAAGTTGTAATTCATATGCAAGTTTACTATTAAGAAAAGTGTATGCACCTTGACAAATAACAAGCGATATTTCCGATCCATCTGTGTCTCTAACTTCCAGTGTTACTTGCTTAAAACTACAAGTCGGTCTCCTTTTATGTCAGTCGTTTTGAGAAAATGGGAAGACGGGGACTCACCAATCAGCTAGGCTTACAAGATTGAAATTGAGCAGTCGTCATGGCTGAGGATATCGACAGATTTATTCAAGAGCAGAAGAGCAAGCTTGCTCGAGAACGAAACGAAATGCAGCAAGAGAGTGCTCGAAAGGTACGCAATCCGCATACTGTTGCTAACGATGGCCAATGAAAATTAATTGAAGCCTACTAGATTCACCTTTGTGGATTTTTCCATTAACCCTAACCCTCCCAAATCCTTCTAAATCCTCTTGTACAAAATGAAGGATTTAGAAGGATTGAGGTTATTAGGACATTGCAGTGGAGGAGGATCCAGAAGGATTGAGGGCAGATGGGGTTTTGCTATGGGAGGGATTGAGAAGGATTGAGAAGGATTGAGGTTATCGGGCTGTATTTGACACAAGAGGAAAGAGAAGGATTGAGGTTGTATGCAGCTTGCCCAAAATAGGATCCAGAAGGATCTAGGTTATGGGGGAGGGGGCTTGCATTTGTGTACATTGTAATGGCATGGGGAATGCATGCTTCTGACTTGGTTATTTTTAGGGCTTGCATTTGTGTGCATGGCAAATGTGTGTACTGGAAGTAAGTCTATACTGCAAGGTCAGTGGGTCAGTGCTGAAAGGGTCCCTGGACAATGTATGTTTATGTATCATCAATAGGAAACACATGTGCATACAATGGAATTTCTGTGGCCCTTGTCCTGGTATGAAAAGGTCATTGTACTGGGCACTTCCATTTGTTTGAGGGTAATTTGTTGGATAAGTAATCAGTTTACACAGACCCCCCAAAACATCCCCCAGCAGGCAGGAGGATCTAGAAGGATTCAGGATACTAGCAGAATTGAGAAGGATTTAGAAGGATCCAGGTTCCTTGAGCTTTTAACTCTTTACTACAGAAGGATATAGGAGGATTGAGGTTATGTCTTAGCCAAACGAGCCGGGAGGGTTAGGGTTAAAGGAAGGGTACACCATTTGCAGATATAGAGAGAAAAAAATTACTACCAAATTAAGAAATATCTTACTTATTTAAAAGTAAATAATGATTGTAGGCATCCAGCAAAATGATTGCGCTAGATATCATATAATTGTTCCGAAAAATTGTATTAAAAAGAATAAGAAAAATTGCGATCGCCAGATGGCAATCGCAAAAAAACCCAAGAACAACATAAAAACAATTGCCCGACGCCAGTTGAAAACGAACGACGCTTTTCTGGCTTTTCTTGCTTTTAACTACAAGTACAGTAGTTAACCCTAACCTCCTAGGCTCTCGCACTAGAAAGCATATCAAACTTTAACAACTGCACACAGGTTCAGTAATTATTGGTACTAAACCTAAATTTAAACAGTACTAAACCTGCCAAACTCCAACTTGTTGAAGTTTAATTGACTTAGTACAGATGGGTCTATGCATTGTTCAGTGTTTAGGATCAGGGCTGTGATGACTGGC
Source organism: Crossaster papposus (assembly GCA_037893245.1). Lineage (NCBI taxonomy): Eukaryota > Metazoa > Echinodermata > Asteroidea > Velatida > Solasteridae > Crossaster > Crossaster papposus. Next base: position 156,842 of record JBAIAA010001081.1, read on the forward strand.
CATTGGTTCTGTGTGTTGGGCTATGTTTGAGTAGGGACACACAGGGTGTACACATCACACGGATACAGTTGACCAGGAACTGTGCCGTGAACAGCCTGAGCTTACCCACGAACAAATGCCTGTGCATTCCCCAAAAATCCAACATTTTTACAAGTCTCGTGCCTTACTGCCCTGAATCTCAAAGAATTCAACAGGGTCTCTTTTGGCCTGTTGTACTGGGTCAAACAAAGTTGCTATTATTTATGTTTGGTATCAGACCTGCCAAAACCTAGCAAAACCTGCAGTTGGAGTTTGATGGGCTTGGAGTAGTTAGGGTTAACCTGTTTTAGTATGCTATTTCTTTTAATTCAAACATTTTTCGATTGCATTTTGTGCAGGTCCTCGAACCAGCGTCTACTAGCAATAGAGGAGCTGGCATCAATGGCTTCAGGGAAAACATTCCTCCAAATGACAAAGGTAGATAAGGGCTCATTCCGTGTCATATCACTCCCAACAAAATTTAAATGTACACCCCCCCCTTCTAAATTAGTTGAGATTTGTTTTATAGGGTTATTTTGGGTGAAACAATAACCCAAACTGTTCAAGTTTTGGCGACATCTGACCAGCTGTTTTCGTGTTACTGCCTGCTAATTTGTGTGACGATTTGGATCCAAATGTACCTGGCCGCCACTATTAATAGGACCATAACTCTCTTTTACCTGTTGGCCAAATTTATCGATTTTGATTTCTTTTGAAAGGTAACACTTATAAATAATGCAAATTTTTGCATAATTATTTATGTCCGAGCAATTGAATTTGAAGTTGACGTTGTGGATCAAATCTGATCAAATTTGTTTTTTAGATTTTGCTTTTTAAAAATTCTCTAGGTTACGTGAATCAATTACATATGTGCCCTAACCATATCTCTCCTGAGGTAAGGATTAATAGTAATAAAACCCTGACAACCTAATTATGAGATAGAGAGGTTTGAAGTTCAGAAAAGTGTATTATTTCTGTACACAATTGTTTCACAGAATCCACCAAAAGAAACACTTCTGGATGACGGATTATGTTCAAATTTGGGAAGACTGTAGATTAATAGTTTGTGATTCAGGAAAACCCAAAACCTAAAAATGGTAAAATGCATACCGAAATGACTTCATGAATACTTTGAAAACACAGTGTCTGAGTTTGTCCGGGTTTCGTTGAAAAAGTTTTCGTTGGAAAAGATCACAAATGGAGCCGGCCCTGGGTTGAACTTATACCCCAACATGTTTAATTTTTTTTTATAATACATTGTATATCACACAATCTCGTTGTATAATATTTTTATTATAATAGTTTTCTTTTACTTTGTATACAGGGTGGCATATAAAAAACAGACAAGAATACTTCCACTACCCTAAGGGCCAAAACTAACAATGGATGGAGATCTTTCTAGATTAAAAATGATACCAAGATATCTCAATTTGGGCCAGTAGGTTTAGCTCTAGACCCTAATTTGTGAAGCACGTTAGGGGGCCTTTCGCACCGAGAAACCACACATGGCACAATTTAGTTATTTCTCGGTGCGAAAGGACCACAAATTCACTTTACAAAATAGTATCTGGAGCTAAAACTGCTAGCCCAAATCAAGTTATCTTGGTATAACTTTTCTTCTAGAAAGATTCCCCGTTCATTGGTATAGGTAGTTTTGGCCTCAGGGTAGTGGAAGCATGTTTGTTCGTTGAGATATGCTTGTCAGTTTCTTTTGGGCCACCCTGTATAGCTAGCTCTAGCCCAGGTTGGACGAAGTTCTTCATTGCATTACGACTGACGTCCAGGGTATCAATGTATTCTGCCATAGCGAAAAAATTTACAACAACATTTGTTCATATTTTTACCTGATGAAGGAAGCCAAAATCTCGCTTATGTATTCCTTGTGTCTGGAACTACAGATTGTCATGGGTTATTAAAAGTTAATTTGTCTTTAGGCAACTTATTTACAGCAAATAAATTGCAAATCCACACTTTTGGACGTGAACACCATGAACAACCTCTTTCCAATCCCTACATGCTTGCGCGGGTACCCGCGCACGCATGTAGGAATTGTAGAGAGTTCGTACATTATGTGACCCAGCACGAGTAAATGAGACACTTTGCGGCAAAAATAAAAATTGAGATTTTGATTTCATCATTTAAAGCTTGTTTAGCTTTAAATAATGAAATCAAAATCTCAAATTTAATTTTTGCCTCCAAGTGTCTCATTTACTCGTCCTGGGTCACATATGTTTACCCGTCATCTGTTTTGAATTCTGGAAAAACAGTGCGTGTATACACGTCATCCGACGCGAACTAGTTAATAACAATATGTTTGTGAAAGGCAAAACCCTGTATTGAACATTTAGAACGCATAGGAATTTTTTATGACATTGTATTCCAATGCCACTGTAAGTAGATTTTAGTAAATTGTTTATTTAAATTTTCAAAGCTCTACCCGCAGGTAGCCATGACAACCTGAAAAATAGGCTTGCGAAAGAACGACAGGAGGAGTACCAAATGTTTCTAGCTGAGGTTTGTCAGGATTTCATTTGAAATCTTTATTTTTTAAAACTCTCTACATATACATGTATTCACGTTTTTGTATCACTTTGGAGACATGGCAATGTTCTCGTGTACAATGTTCTCGTGTACAAAATGGTTAGAAAGTCGAGCACGTTTTTCAAAATGCTCCCATTTTAACCAATTTTTTTTCCTGGGCTGAAATTTCGACCCAATATACCCTATTCTATACCCTAACCCACATTCTAACCCTGTTTTTTTAGTAATTTAAGTAGTTGACCGTACTTCAACCGTAGTGTCGTGGTTACTACGGTCCACATTACGGTCAAGTAGGGTCAACTATGGTCCACGTTATGATCAACTAGGGTCAACTAGGGTCAACTACGTATATACATGTACTAAGCTCACAGTACGGTACAGGCATCCAAGGTGACCGTAGAAATATTTTCAACATGTTTAAAACTTTTGGGCTAACTACGGCCAAATCATGGCTTTCCTCAAGGTCTAATGCTGCGTTCCAATCGCGTCGTTTTTATCGTGTTCACCGTGAATTGGATGTTCACGAGTGGGTTACATTCCAAACGCTACTCACCAAGACGCACGCGCACAGTCCAGTTAAGCGTGCGGTAAGGATATTCTTTATCGCGCAAGAACTAGGACGTGAACCAACACGCATGCGCGAGTATTTCATTCGTTTATGAAGTCGTGAACATGGAGAAAAAAATTCCACCTCGAGTTCACCACTGGTGAACACGAATTACCAGGCGTTATACGACTCGTGAACTCGTGAACACGATAAACACGACGCGATTGGAACGCAGCATAAGTACGTTCAGAACTACGGTCCACTACGTTTAACTACGTTTAACTACGACAACTAGGGTCTACTACGGTCAACTACGGTCAACTACGGTCACACCATACTACGTTCAACTACGTTCAGGACTGTAAGATGTGACCACTGCTTTAACGGGTGGTAGATGAGGACCAATGGGATGCGTTGGTCACTATTGGTCACTATTGGTCATTGACATTGAGTCGTCTGCAAGGCTAAAAATACCTTTGTGCATGCCACAAAATGTCCACCCCGTCAGACGTAAACAACATTAGGTTGGATTCCTTTCAACTAGATGTTTGAAATATGATACAAGTAAACAATTCATAGTGTGAACTTTTGGCGGATTTCAGAGCGTATTGTCCCTTTAATTGACGTGCCCAACAAAAATTGCAATAAAAAAACAAAAACTATTTTTTATTATGTCAATTTTTCAATTTTTATTGGGACATTGTGTTGTTGCATTTATTTTTTGATTGAATATTTAAAAATTTTGGGGGGTTGCTAAATACAGAAAGAGAAACGGTCTACTCAGCGATCACAGCCCCAGGTCCCGGTAGACGGAGCATCCTTAAACATTCCAAACAGAGAGTCAGAAAAGGTTAGTTCTCGTTCTTACAATCTTCAAATATTCCTTCATGAACTGCCATTCACTATCCAATGGCTTCAACGATGTTCACTAGTTAACCAGTTCGCGCCGGAGAACGTATATAAACGCAAAGTTTTCTCCAGATTCAAAACGGATGACGCATAAACACGCCACGAGCAAGGCCGGAAATGTCTGTTAGCAGCGAGCAAGGCCGGAAATGCGTGGGTGTGCTTCCCGGTACTTTCGACCTGAACCCGCCTTGGATCGAGTTTCGTTAAGAATAATCCCGCGCCTCGGCTCGGTGATGTTAAAATAATCCCGGCGCGAACTAGCGCGAACTAGTTAAGAATGCCAACCCATGCGTTATTAGGCAGCCTTCTCAAACCCACGACCTTCAGCAGTAGATTTAACAAAAAGGTGCATAACTTTAATGCGTAGGACTTGCCCAACAAACATAGCTGCACAATCAACTTACCATCGATTTCACAAAACTTAGCATGGCTGCGCAACGTTTTAAATAATACAAACATCTTGGACGAGGACAAGAACATCGTTTACTACGGCTGTTTGAGTAAAATATTGTGTTTTTTCACAAAATAGTAGTTGAATTACCTCCACTCGCCATTTTGAAGAAAAGAAATCTTGATTTTTAACGGAACCATGCAGTAATTCTAAAAGTTAGTCATGGGTAAAATAGCAAATCATTCACTTCAAACAAGGCTGTGAGTGTCTTTATAAGTTGTGCAACAACAGGCTTCACAACGGCCACAATTTGCTCGTATTAAAATAGGACATTTTCGGTCGCTGCGCCACAATTGATGCTACCTAAATAGATTGGGCAAGTTACTCCTTAACCCTAACCCTGCCAGACACAGCACAGTGCATCAGGTACAAAAAGTCTGGTGCACTTTGATGGATTTACATGTAGCTGTCAACAACAGTGTATAAACAACCACGGTCTAAGACTATGAGAGCTAAAACCCATTGAACAATGACCGAGATGGATCCTGCTGCATTATGTAACCACAGACTCTGAAAGCGGTTTGACCTTGAGATTTATGACCTGATGGATCTGTACCAACTGAGCTATCTTGCCCTGGCATTCTGGTGTTGATGACTTCTGACTAGTGCCCTCGACAACGATACTGACAATTTGGGAGACCACCAACATAAAGCAAGATAGCTCAGTTGGTAGAGTGCCAGTCCAGTATTCCGGAGGTCAGAAGTTAGAGTCCTGCCTTGCCATTTTTTGGTTAACTTTTTATGAGATTTATAATAAATTTAATGTCAAGTTGTGAACTGCTCTTTTGGTTGTCGTAGGCACATGCAAACTAGATGAATTATTCTGTTCGTCGTAATTGGTCTTTATTTGTGCATTAATTTATTAAATAGGACCGGTCAAAAATGGCTCGTAACAAGGAATACAATGAATTCTTGAAGAATAAAGGTGGCAATACGTCACGCAAGCCGCGAGTTGGCAATGAGGAATTATCACCAGGAATTGTAAGTTGAAATTGCGAAGCTGAGGAGTGGCCTAACCCTTACCCTGCTAAATGCAACAGAATGCACCAATGGTAAACAGTTGTTGCAAGTTGTTGCATTTAGCAGGCAACGCATTTCTCCTGGTATTATGCATTTTGTTGCACCTGGCAGGCTTGCTGGTCGGTATACCAGCATAACCCTACACAATGCAACAGAATCCACTGGTGTAGTTGTTGCATTTTAATAGCAGGGTTCTATTTCAGCTGTGTTGAATTCTGTTGCATTTGGCAGGGTGCTTTAAGCGAAATACCCTGTGGGGGGTTAGGGTTAATAAAGGGACACCCCATCCTGAAATTGACACAAGTTTTATGTTTTAGATTAACCCTAAACCACCTCAATCCTCCAAAATCTTTATTTTTATTCAAAAAAACAAAACAACGCCAGTGAAAATAAACGACGTTTTTCTTGCTTTTTTCTTGGCATCCATGATTGTAAAACTTCAAACAGGTCCGTTAAAGGTAGGATACACCATTTGCAGATTTATTTCCGAATTATTAAGAAATATCTTACTCGTCTGAAAGTAAATAATGATTCTAGGCATCCAGCAAAATGATTGCGCTAGAAATCTTTTAATTATTCTGAAAAATATAATTTTATAAAGACAAATTCGCGATCGCCGGATGGCGATCAAGAAAAAACACAAATAACATAAGAATAACTTCTCAACGCCGGTTGAAAACAAACGCTGTTTTTTTTTTGCTTTTCTCGGCATCCATGATTGTAAACCTTCAGACAGGTCAGTTAAACGATATTTACTATAAAATACAACCCCCCAAATCCCCCCATTCTTGATAATTCAAGCAATTACCAATGGTGTATACTACCTTTAAATGATATTTACTATAAAATACAACCCCCCAAATTCACCCACTGCAAATTTGTGGCACAAAAAACTCTGTGCTTTGACGTAACAAATTTTATGTTTGCTTTTGCGCTGAGTAATAAACCGGGCTTTAGGGCGAAAATTCATGTTTCTATTTTCTGTTGTACTATATGTTTAATACCAGGTGTGTTTCTGCAATGTTTGCGTATTTCTTTGAAAACTTGACAGATGTAGAAGCTCATATTACCCTAGAAAACCTAGAATAAGGAGACAGTAACACTTAGAGAGACATTTCGGTTTTCTCCCTAAGTGTCTTGCTATTTGGGAGTTACTTTTGCTCTAGAACGACAGATTGGGGTCTAAATAGCATAAATCTCAAAGATCTTAGAGAAAAGGGTTAGGGTAAACAAGTTAGGACGGTTTTAAGTTTGTGTACATCCCTATGGGATTGTCTCATAAAGTGTCGGTGGTTTTTTTTAAAATTATTATTACATGTATTGCAATTTTGCAGGGAGACAAATCCAAATCTAACTCTTTAATAATCCACATTCGTACATGCTTGAGGACTTCTGTTTTTGTCCTAATCCTAATTAATCGCTTATTATTGATAGACGCACAGAGGAGGCCACATAAACCCAATAACTGGTGAAGCGATGCCCGTGGCAAAACCTACCCCACCTGGCCAGTCAAATGGCCATCCGCCCTCGAATCTGAGAGCTGCAGCCCCATCCCAAGACAGACTCGCGGACTCGCAGATACGACAGGAGGCGGCCTTCCAGACCCCACGCCCCATACCGAGAGACTACGACGACAGACCCCCTCCCGGACCCCCGGTGGGACCTCGGAGGGGTTGGGGAAGCCCCCAGCCCGATTACGATGACATCTTGAGGAGGAAACGAGAGGAGGAGGCCAGATATAGGTAGGTAGACTCATTTATCTTATTTGTTTGTCTCGCTTGAAGAAAGTTCACTTATTTTTAGAGACTATGCTATCATTATTTCTGTACGTACACGCAGTCTGTCCGTGTGTTTGTGGTATTTTCATTAAAGTTTTGAAAAAATTGCTCTTAACCAGTTCGCGCCGGGATTATTTTAACATCACCGAGCCGTCGCGCGGGATTATTTTTAACGAAACTCGATCCGAAGCAGGTTCAGGCCGCTAGTACCGGGAAGCACACCCACGCATTTCCAGCCTTGCTCACTTTTGACAGACATTTCCGGCCTTGCTCGTGGCGTGTTTATGCATCATTCGTTTTGAATCTGGGGAAAACCTTCCGTTAATATTCGTCATCCGGCGCGAACTGGTTAAATCATATTGTAACCTTTATGTGAACTTGTCTCGTTCAAAAAACTTTAAGTTCTATTGCAATCGTACATGGGTCAAAACTTGCATGTGAGGGTGATATAAAAGGTCATTTGAGGTCAAGTTGTAAAATAGGACATTCGCGAATGGTTCGAAAACCACCCTTGTTCATTTTATTTCAATCTTGCTGTATTAAATTGCTTTCAACATTTTTGTTTGAATTTGTTTAAGTTGTTTGTACTTTTGTCAAAATAAGCAGTTTTAGTTTCATTGTTCTGATTTAGTTTCTATTGGAACTCAAACTCCAAGCATATCCTTAATAGGATACTGAGATGTTAACCAGTTCGCGCCGGGATTATTTTAACATCACCGAGCCGAGGGGCGGAATTATTTTTAACGAAACTCGATCTGAAGCGGGTTAAGGCTGAGGGTACCAGGAAGCACACCCACGCATTTCCGGCCTTGCTCGCTGCTGACAGACATTTCCGAACTTGAACTTGGCGTGTTTATGCGTCCTCCGTTTTGAATTTGGGGAAAACTTTGCGTTTATTTACGTCAACCGGCGCGAACTGGTTAAGACCGACTTGTGGTGTCCTCTCCTTCTTTATTGTTGTGCCTTGTTTACAGTCCCCAAATGAAGCCATGTGTGACCAGCTCCACAAAAAAAGGGTGTTAAGTTGCATTGTGCATTATCATGTAATAACTCACGCAACGTTGAGAGGGTGAACATTTGGTCAAAATGTGATTTTCATTTTTTGTCATTAATGACATCTTCAATATCTACAGCTTTTAAGTTTCATTCACAGAAATGTAGATTTTGATGAATAAATCGGAACAAACTACCATTTTGTCTGCATCGCTCTGTTGTAGTACATCAGAGCCGGCTATTTCAAAGCCCGTTTTCTCAGTTGTGTATTTTCAACTCCAAGGAAGTAATCAATATGCAAACATGTCATATCTCCAGAACGGGAGGAGCTATGCTACTCCATTATTTATATACCAAATGGAAGCTGACGTTGTGGCCTTTCCAACCATATAATATATAACTCAATTTCGTTTTTGCGACTTTACCCATTTTTGTGGAGCGGGTCACATATATGTTTTTATAGATATGGAGTGTGCATTAGGCTCCAAGAATGCCGCTGGAATAAGAGTCTTCTTTTCATTAATTTCAACAATTGTTGTTTGTGTTGACAGACGATATGAAGATGATTTAGACTACTACCCACCTCGCGGAGGCATGCGTCCTTCCAACAGCGATCCTTATCTCAACAGATACCCCCCTGAGGTACTGCACAAGATGTTTTTTGCATTATGATGTTCTGTCCTGGTTGTAGTCATGTTCATCACAAGTCTCTCGCGAGTCTCTTACGGGTCCGACGTGCGACCCTTGCAGAACCCTTGCGCGTCTCTTGCACATCCCATGCGCGTTCGTCGCACGACACTTTCTTATTTCTTGCTTGCCCCTTGCACGTCCCTTGCGCGACGCTTGCGTGTCCCTCCCACATCCCTCGCTTGTCACTTCCACATCCCTCGCTTGTCACTTCCACATCCCTCGCTTGTCACTTCCACATCCCTCGCTTGTCGCTTCCACATCTCTTGCTCGTCCCTCGCGCGTCGATTTTCTACTATGACAAAAACTGAGTTACAGTGGATATTACATGTGTGAAAATAGTAAAAATAAACATGCACAACCTATTGATCAGGAAACGCAATTTTGTCCACAGCACTCCTTATTAGATCATTGGAAATCACCCATATTCTTTGATTTCTTCTATTAAATAACGGCAAGCCAGACGGAATAGTTTTACCAAGTGTTTAGTGCCAGTATAATCTGTAATCCAAATAGCTTTATGATAATAGATTTAATGGGATCAATGCAGATGATCCTGCATGCCTTTATAAAAATGTCAACATTTAAGGTTTTTAGTTCAAAATATAAAACTGAATTTTTTTCTTGCCCTAGGACGGACGGTATTCCCGAGCAAGACACGACTATTACGACCAGGAATATGACAGAAGGTAATATCAAGTTCTTGTTTCATACAAATGTGGCACGTTATCGTCAAGCAGATTTGAATTATTGATCCCGATTGGTCGCTCCATGCCAACAATAGTGTGGTATTAGCCCACATATCGCGCTACTGTACTGCATGCACGCATAATTGGATAACCCTTGAAAAGTTCCGCTTGCGTGTTCCATCTTGACCGTGTGTCAAGTTTGCTGGAAGATAAATTCACTTCTCCACATCAGAGTTGTAATGAGTTGTAATGAATCGAGTCAAATCATTTTAAAGAACTGACTCGAGTCTAGTCATTAGGTCAAGAAGGTCGAGCCGAGTCACAGTGTGGAGTCGAGGCAAGGCGAGGCGAGGCGAGTCGTGTATCGTTTGTTTATCAGTCCAAGCTGTAGTTATCCCTAGTTTGTTTTGATGATTCTTGCATTTTGATCTGTTAACAGGAGAGTGCGATTCAGCGACGAACGCAACCCAAACGACAGGTGAGGATTGTGTTGGTCTTCAGCCTGGGCCGTTTTACGAAAGGACAGCTTCGCCTCCGTCTTTGGCTTCATTTATGCAGTTTGGCAATGGTGATGGAACCCAAGACGGAGCCTAGGCTGTGGTTTGGAAAACGGCCCTAGTATCTTCTTTGTACAGTCAAACCTTGATATAGCGGCCATCGACGGTGCCGGTTTTCAGGGCCACTATACGCAAGTGGCCACTATAGCAAGACGTACACAAGTATAGGTGTGCTTGTACGTACAGGTGTGCTTGTACGTACATGTACACACACATGTGTATATTGGGCCAGGTCTGAAATGAGTGTCCTACGGCTAGTTATTGCGCCCTCAAGCAATGCTTGAATTTGTGTTTGCAAAATGACGATGTAAGAATTACAACAATTATCGTCTGCTCGATGTTACACAATGTTTGTTTAGAGCCGGTCGAACTACCTGATGATATTGACGTCTTTATCGGTTTGTTAGTTGCAATTCAAATCCCATCACTAAAAAATAATATAAAATTTGCTCAAAAATTAACGTTAGTGCTGCCGCCATTTTGTTTTGCCTAAGCTAGATAATTTCTCTTACGGCTAGATTATTGTGATGTTGTCGCTGTAGCTGTAGCTCTAGACGGCATTTCGGACAGCGCTAAAAAAATGGCCGCCGTAGACAATAGCCGTAGCTAAAGCTCTAGATACCATTTCAGACACGGCCTAACTTGATCACCTTGGAATTATACAAGAGAGCAAGGCAGTGCACTCGTGGTGTAGGATCACTTTTGTCATTGAAACCAATGAATGGACAATTTGGGATCGAGCGTGTTCGGTCTGCTTCTATTTACCCGAGTGCTGTTCTTCTATGCAGGGGTTATCCATCTCCTGGTAATAACACACGCTATGACAGACCCCCGATGGATAGACCCTCAGCAAACAGACCCCCCGGGGATGGCAGGGATGTGCTGAATGAACCCTCAGCATACGACTGGGTATGTACACCTTTCAATGTGTCACAGAAACTTTTTTGTGGGGCATCAATTCTTTTCGCACATTGCATTAATGGGGACAATCCATAGGGTTTGTGTGCTAAGGGTAATCTCTCTAGTCTCAAACTCAGAACACTCTAAAATTTTCAACATCACCCTAATTTGTCTTCTTCTACATTTTTTTGTCATTATACCCTAACCCAATTTTACCTTGTTATACCTTTACTGAACACCCAACGCGCTATGGGGACTCGAAAATGTCCACACTACTCGGTCTGTTTTTTTCCAAACAACAGGAGCCAATTTCACGAAGCTGCTAAGCACAATTTGCTTATCATCCAAAATTCTACATGTACGTGTTTTTCATGCTAAGCAAAAAACCAGCTGATTATCAATCAAAAACAATAAAGATCACGTGAAAATTTGGTCTGTAACCTTGTTTTTACTAAGGACAAATTTCATGCTAAGCAAATTGTTGTGCTTAGCAGCTTCGTGAAATTGGCCCCAGAACCTGTCCCCACGACTAGTGGAGGCTAGAACACTATAACTAGTCCTATATTCTGTGTGATTGTATCTCTGTGTATATGTATGTTAAGTTTTAGGTCAAGTTTTAGGATTTTAATGAAACTTGGATGCAGTGACCCTTGGGTGGGAAGACACAATTCTTCATCAGATTAATGCGGTCAAAGGTCATGTAGGGGTCATTAAAGATCATATGTGATGCGATCAAGCAAAATCAGTCGGAACTCGGCAATTCTTGTTTTGAGATAGGGCCAAAATATGTTCGTAGGGGTGGACAAATCAAAATTGTCTTTTTTACAAAAACAGAAGGGGAAATATTTTTCTTTTACATGATAATACTCTTTTAACCAAATTCAGAAGGGAAGTGATACAAAAACATGATTTTTCCAGTTTCTTTATTTTTATCGTGCTAGTGTTCAAATGGTTGTAATTTTTTTAACCAAAGGTCGTATTCACATGGGGTTTTCACTGAAATGGAGCCTGAAGTACGCTACAAAAGAATATGTAAAAATCCCCCAAATGACGTGGGCCTACTTCAGACTGATTTTGCTTGATCGCATCACATATGTATGTTAAAGTTTTAGGTGAAGTTTTAAAAATATGTTTACCAATGTGTAACTACATTCTTTCATAGATTTGGATAATTCATGATTCCAGTACGTCGCTCACATACTTATTGAACAAAAAAGACACATCAGAAAAAGAAAAAATAAGAAAACAAAAATTTAATCCAAGCAAAAACAAAAAACTGCTCAATTTCACAAAATTTATCTTGGTCGGGAATTGCGCTCTCATAAGAATTGAGTTACATTTACTCGGCATATTTTGATTTGGCCCTGTAATTTTATGACGTTTTGTGTGGGAATAATACTTGTGCATTTCGTTTATATCGTAAACAGAATATTAGCCGTGGTGGACGCAGTCGGACTTTGCCTGAAATAGACAGGTAACATTTTTTCTCAGTCCATTTCTAAATTTAAGTCGTTGCTTAGAAACAGATTTATATGGCTGTTTTGTAGGCAGCAAGGTGTGTGCATTGTTTTTTCGACTCCCTTTTTTGATGACAAGGCTCGAATCTCACCTGGTTCGCAACAGAGATTGACTTTCTCAGTTCAATACTATTAAAAAATGACATATTTTTTTGTATCGTCCCTCGATGTCAGTTTTTTAAACTAATCGATATATCGGAAATTCAATATCGAGTGTACTCAATATATCGATTATTTCCTGTGTGCAAGATGAAGCCTAAAAACAGTGCTCAGTATACTGAAGACGGACTGTTTAATAGGGTTGCATATATACCGGTTTCGGCTTGATCTTCCGCGCATGTTGTCGGTCCGAACAATATCAATGTGTATTGGTTTTACAACGAAGATGAGTCCGGTAAATAAAAAAGGAACCGGAATAAGATTAAAACTGCTGCAAACTGCTTACTGGCCGGAATGACCTGAAATATACAAATCAAATCAATTAAGAGGGCCTAATATTTTGATCTTAACAAGTTCTTCTTCAGAGACAAAATGGCTGTGTACATGAAACAAAATTATAAAGGGGGACATACAAGCATGATGCACAACATGGTTGGGAGAAGAAACACAAAAGAAAAATAAAGTCAAGTGGAACAACAAACAAAAGAAGGATAAGGCTAAGGGAATATAAGATGAGGTCAGAGTGGGTAGGATCAAAGACAGACCAAGAGGGTAAAGAGGTGTACATTTGGGTGAGAAAAAAACCTACAAAACCTGGTGGGAACTGGTGAAATACACTTGAGGTTTGAGGGCTGAATTTATTAACCAGTTCGCGCCGGAGGACGTATACAGGTAAGTTTTTCTCAGATTCAAAACAGATGACGCATAAACACGTCACAAGCAAGGCAGGAAATGTCTGTCAGCAGCGAGCAAGGCCGGAAATGCGTGGGTGTGCTTCCCGGTACCATGGGCCTAAACCCACCTCGGATCGAGTTTAAAATAATCCTGCGCCTCGGCTCGGTGATGTTAATAATCCCGGCGCGAACTCGTTAACTTGCCAACTATTTTAAAATCAAAGACAAAGAGATGTTATACTATAGACAATGTCAGGCCTAAGGCGCGGTCTCATTAATGACCGACTGTTCGGCGCCCCAGGAAGTCTGGAGGATACCCAGGACCCAAGTTAACAAAAGACCCCTTGACAACCAGGTTTAACCGCGTCGGGAACGGTCATTTACATATCAAAGGACATGAATATTCCCGTTCTTCCCGCGGAGGCGCCGGGTCACCCTCAGCGCCCAGAAGGCTAATTTAAATATGAATGGTTCATTACGGGGCCGACAGTCCGCGAAATACCGGCCTGCCAAACCACAAGTATTTTGCGGCATTTGGGAGTATAATACTACTAGAAATGCCGAGACAATCAACGTACGAGTTGAATAAAAACAACTTCTCAGTGAATTTACGTGTACATAATGAATGCACCACCAAATAAATTGTGCACGTACGTACCTTTTCAAGTAATTAGTTCAAATTCGCCGAGGTTCTAAAGGCGGATTCATACCTACTTACTTCACGAGAATGCCAATGCAAAACAAACTTCATGTCATGAGAAGACATTTTGCTTGAGAATTGTGTTCTACTTTTGTGAATTCACAGCGCGAAAACTTGATGAAGGGAAGGGAAGTCCAAATAATAAATACCCTGTTGGGCTTAATTCATTGAAATAACATCAACAACCACTTATATGTGTGGAACAATCGGGGGACAACAATACTAGACAGGGTTTCCCCTTAACTTTTTTTTTCACTAGCCGGCCGGGCCAGTTGTGTTGACTTTTTAGTAGCCCGCCAGCATTTTCATTGGTCCGCCTGGTTTTTTTTCAACCTTTTAAGCTACCGCGGCACTGCTCAAAGGCAATGTAATACAATAGTGTTACATATATAGCGTGGTTTCGTTATTAACTGTGTCTTCTCCTCACCCACCCACCCCCCCCCCCCCCCCCCCCCACCTACTTACCCACATCAAAAATAAACCATCCCATAAAAAAAACACGTCCAATCTTGTTCTTCCTTCTAACAATTTCTTCTTTTCATTGGGTGTAATTGTATGCCACAAAGTGACATTTCCCAGCCTATTGAAATTCCAAAGTAATGGTCGGCCACATGTTGGCCCGTTTGCTACAAATGTAGTATATTTTGTAGGTCAGCTTTCAATCATTCTCTGGATTTCTTGCCCCTATTGGAATATATTCGGAAAATACTCCTGAATAATTCTCCCGTGGTTTTACTTTATTCCTCTTGCACTATAAGGCGTTTATTATGTAAAATTACACCACGGAAACATTATAAATTAAAACATGTAACAAGCTCTCTGAATTTCCACGAAATAGATCGTTTTTGTTAAATACAAAAAGAACGGAAAATAAATCGTATTAAATTTCCCCCTTAAAACTGTTAGAAGAAAGTTTAGGAGCTCAAAACATTTAGGTGTTAAGGTTCCGTTTATTCTTTTTCTCTTCCTTTTTTAAAAACAATGAAACCAGAAATAAATGTTTATAAACTTCGCATTTATTTTGCTAGCTTCGTAATTTAATGGTCGGGTGTATGTCGATTTTATTAGATTTCAGAAAAACCAAGTATAAATCGTGTTATTATTTTACCCCTGAAATCGGTTGGAGAAATTTGTGAAGTTCATTCACCGTCCACAGCGAATTCCTTCTATTTGCAAATGCACTTCATCCGAGAAATAAATAGTCCAAAATCCCCCCCCCCCCCTCCTCAGTCGCGTCAGGGAATAAAACAAATTTATTAAGAGAAAAAGCAATTTAACAGTGGTTTCCTTGACAACAATGTTGCTATGCAACCATCATTGTTTTGGGCGGCCCTAGTATTTGGGCCTTTATTATCTTCAGGCCGATAATCTCATTGGTGCTACAATTCCGTCTCCATGACAATTTGCTGTCTTGCACTTAATTCCCACGGTCATTTACTTGGCGATGGGCCAAGAAGTTTCCCGCTCAAAGCATCGGTTGGAGTTGTGGACGGCTGTTCACTGTGCAAGTAGTAGACATAGTAACAAAATTATATAATTGAGAGATAGCTTTCCTACATGTTACAGCATTGTCGCCATGTGTGTTTTTCTAATCATCCTAAAAATAACAATTATAAAATCAATATTTATTTCTAAAATTTCAGTAAACATTAATAAACAACGGATGTTCACAATGAATATATATTAGATAAGGCCTAACAGGGTATACTTTCGGATTGTGCAAATGTGGAGTAAGAATAAAACAACCGCTGATTATCTGTCCAGAGGCCCGCTGCAGTGTCGAAAAAACACATACGATCTGCACCGTACCATCAGCATCGGGGAGAATTAATTTGCTTTAATTTAGCAACTTGGAGAAGAAACTTCTGTTCTGGAAGCTGTGCCACACAAAAATTGTCTGTTAAAATTAGTTGTGCGCTTCCCGTATCTTCAATTTCAGAGTGCATACATAAACTGTCGTCGTGTTCTCCGAGCTACATGTAGCAATATTGCCGCTTGAAATATTGCGTGCCAGTGGGGATTTCCCGAGGCCGTTTTTCAAACCCCAACTTCGTCTCCACTGGGGCTTTGTTCATGTAGTTTGCCAATAATGATGGAGGTCGTACTGGGCCTAGGCTGGGGATTGGAAAACGACCCGTGTGTTTTTAGTCCCGAGTTGTGCAATGCATGACGTGCGTGGATTGCGTGCGTGGATCACTGGAAAGTTCGGATCGTGTAAATTGGCCGTTTCGTGTATAATATCGCGAAAAGTTTTTTTTTCGTTTAGCAGTTTGAAACAGAAAGATGGATATATGCAAGATAAAGGTATCAGAGGAAATAGGAGATTGTAATCTTCTTAAATGATGCAAACTTTAAGAAACATTTGTGATTAATGTTGCAGTGTCTGTTCGTGAAAACGGTGAAAGAACATGTATTTATTCGTTCCTTCGTGAAAACGAAAAACACACTTGGGGATACATTTTCCCCAATCCCCTAAAATAATACCCCTTCAAAATAATAAATAATACCTCTTAACAACTTAAAACCAATGCCCTCTTTTCTTGTTCGTGACATGCATGTATGTTCCTTTTAATGTCGCCAATAACCAGTTTGGTACAGCTATATTTGGTCAACTATTCTGTATTTTGCACAATTTATTTGGAAAGGCAACATTCCAAACCTAGCGTGCAGTCTGCGTGTTTCCTGTTCGTATGCATGAGGTCTGTAGTGGGATCATGTTTATTCATTTCACCATTGAAGCGATGACAATAGCGCACAGCCAGCCTTGCTCATTAACCTCGCCGCGCTTGAGCGCACACCCCGTCCAGTTCGCGGATTCCCGTTCTCCTTGACAACGACGGACCGATCGGGAAGAACGGGGTAAGAACGGGGCAAAAACGCACAGTCTTTAATGAGACCGCGCCTAAGTGGTGTTGTTGTTTTTTTTGTACAGGCAAAGGTCTAACGGTAGCAGAGCTGACGATTACACTGACGGCAAATCACCCAGAGCCAAGTCAGCGACATCAGCCAATGAGGAAGTAGGCATGGTAATAGGTAAGTGTAGCTCTTGATTTAAGGAAGCACTATGATGTGTCACAACTCAAGGTTTGACGTGTAACGCATCGCAAGTCGCATTGTGTCATACGGTCCATTTAACCAGTTCGCGCCGGAGGACGTATATACACGCAAAGTTTTTACCTCAGATTCAAAATGGGTGACGCATAAACACGTCACGAGCAAGGCCAGAAATGTCTGTCAGCAGCGAGCAAGGCCGGAAATGCGTAGGTGTGCTTAGGTACCATCGGCCTGAACCCGCCTCGGATCGAGTTTCGTTAAAAATAATCCCGCACCTCGGCTCAGTTAAGGTTACAATAATCCCGGAGCGAACTGGTTAACGAAACTTATGAAGTGTTCAACGCATCGCAAGTTCCTTGAGAACGGTTTGAAACATGTCTTAAGTTACGGTGTCTTTGGGTCGGATTAAAATGAAATGCGTCTTTGTATAGACGGTTTTATGCCATACAAATCATGTAAACAAGACTAGAACACTAATACAATGTGTAGGAAATTGTAAATGGAACATTCGCTGTAGTCAGTGTGAATAAACCTTGAATATTAATTTCTACTAGCGCGGTTAGCGCCAAATTGGTTATCGTAAGCGCGGAATTCTGTGGTTAACAGAGCCATGAAATTGGACCCTGATAACTCTTTGCTGAATATCAGACGACTATTTACTGCGCGTTGAATAAATACATGTTGCAGTCACTGTTTTAAATACATCTACGACACGTCGCACTTGCATGTACGATGCGTTTTATGTAATAATTTGCATGACGCATCGCAGTTGCCACGCATCGCAGCGAATGCATCGTATTGAGTTATTATGAGTTACGTGGAATTGGTGCAGGTTTTCCCAAAACACTGGTGCTGTGTTGTTACAAGTTACAATAGGACTGTTGTATTATTTTGCCAATCAATCCAGTCCAGTCCTCCGAGACCCGAGATTTTGCTTGGACGAGATCCAGGACCGAAACCGAGACCGAGACTGAGACCTAAAAAGAAAAAAGTCTCGGGACAGTCTCTTGAGACGATTCAAGACCGAAACGAGGTCTCGGGACCTCTGTTACTGGTTCAGGTGCCATTTATTTTCTTGTTCTTGGAATTGGACTTTACATCAGCATTAAAGGTAGTATACACCATTTGCAGATATCGAAAATATTTACTACCAAATTATTAAGAAATATCTTACTCATTTGAAAGTAAATAATGATTCTAGGCATTCAGCAAAATGATTGCGCTAGATATCCTGTAATTATTCCGAAAAGTAGAATTTTATAAAGAAAAATTTGTGATCGCCGGCCGGCGATCGCGAAAAAACAAAAATAACATAAGAATAACTGCTCAACGCCGGTTGAAAACAAACGCTGTTTTTCGTGTTTTTCTCGGCATCCATGATTGTAAAACTTCGGACAGGTCAGTTAAAACGATATTTACTATAAAATACAATCCCCAAAATCTACCTATTCATGATAATTCGAACAATTACCAATGGTGTATTCTACCCTTAAAGGTAGGATACACCATTGGTCATTGCTTGAATTATCATGAATGAGTAGATTTGGGGGGTTGTATTTATAGTAAATATCGTTTAACTGAGATGTCCGAAGTTTTACAATCATGGATGCCGAGAAAAGCACGAAAAACAGCAGTTTTTTTCAACCGGCATCGAGCAGTTATTCTTATGTTATCTTTGTTTTTTCGCGCTCGCCGTCCGGCGAATTTTTCATTATAAAATTATATTTTTCGGAAGAATTACAGGATATCTAGCACAATAATTTTGCTGGATGCCCAGAATCAACATTTACTTTCAGATAAGTAAGATATTTCTTAATAATTCGGTAGTAAATATTTTCGATATCTGCAAATGGTGTATTCTACCTTTAATGCACCCTCACGTAATTGTCTCAACTAGTCAGAAACTATCAACTTGCCAAGGTATTTATTAATAATTTGTTTAATAATCACAGGAAAACAGGATACGGCGAGTGCTACAAGGCGGAAGAAAGAGCAATATCGAATGGAACTAGAGCACCAGATAAAGGAGGTACAAGAAGCGAAGAAGAGGTATGATTGCTCAGTTATGGAGAATCCAAATTCCTTCGTCCCTGATGTCAGCAGTTTTGCGCCAAAATAATTCACTCTTTCCCATTTTATTGCTAGATGGAATGATGAATTTGCCAAATTAAACGAAGACAGGTTCGGGGTACCCGATGCTATTTATGATTAGAACCAGCCTCTTGACCTCCGGCTAGCTCGGTGGTCGAGTGGTAAGACGTCTGCACTAGAAACCAGGAGGTCAAGGGTTCAAGTCCCACCCAAGTGCTTTTTTTTTGCGGGACAACACTGAGTATATGTCTGTTAACCAGTTCGCGCCGGCATTATTTTAACATCACCGAGCTTATATCATGGACATTTCAATCATGTACATGTATATAACTTCTATTTTTGTGTATTAATTGATTAATTTAATTTAATTAATTTAATTTTTTTGCAGGGAGAAACAGAAGGAATTACAAATGAATGCGACTGCTGCCAATGACCCAGCCAAACAGGTGTGAAATTTTTTCCCAGACCTTTGTCTTAAATCAGACTTTTTGAATAAAAAAAAAGACATTGTTTGTTTAAAAGATGTGCATCTTCAGACATATTTTGTTTTTTAAATTGAAAATCTCGCGCCTGATATTTCGTGCAACAGGCTCCAGGCTATGCATCATCCCGCGGTCCCTCAAGAAACCTGGTCCCCAACCAACAACCCCCCCTTGCCCAGCAGCATCAGCAAGCCGGTTCCCAGCCAGCGGGCTACCAACCGTCGTTCCTCAACCAGGGTCAGTCCGCTCATCCCCCTGCATCTGCCCTGGGTTTGGAGGAGGCTATTGCCAAGGCGCGGCTGGGCGAAGCTCCCATGATCGAAAGGTAGAGTCACCCTAATACTAGTCTTGTGCCCTTCTCAAACCTTCGAGAAAAAAACAACGCTTCCACTCATTAGCCAGGCGGATTGGTGCACAATATGTGACCTGTCACCACAAAATGAGAGTAAAGTCGGAAATATTGAAAATTGAGATCTTGGTATTTTCAAATTCTTGAGAAAGAGAGCTTTCCAATGGTACATAACACTTGGGGGTTTTGCGATAAATACTTTTTACAGCACTCTAGAAAGTCATGGGTTTCACAAAACGTGTTTGTGAGAAAACTTACTTTAAACATCTTAAACAAAACATGCAAAAGATTACAAAACAGGACAAGTAAGGTTCGGTTGAGCATAGCAACGGCTATGTTCTAATCATTATTTCTTCATGAAATTTTTCACACATACAAACTATTGTATAAACAACAAAATATCAAAATGTTGAAAAATGTGGGATACTTACGAGGACCTGATTTGCATATTTAATTATCGTGTTAATTAGACTACTAGTGGTCTTTAATCCAAACACTAACTACGCAAACACTACGCAAAATCGCGTAATTTAAGAGGTTTTCGATCATCTGATCTCACCCTCAAAATTGCAATATGTAGAGGAGGACTTGGGCTTTCCAAATTACTCAAAATTACAAAATTGACCACCCGTTCATATTTTGACTTTGGATGGCCATATCTCTGAATCACATTGAAAGAAGTGTTCACTTGTTGATTAAAGCATGGGAAAAAAAGTAGTATTCTGATACTTCTTCAGCGGTTGTAAACAATTTTGGGAACATTTTCGAAAGTATTTCCTAACAAAATTGGAAATGTTTCTTAGATCCCAAAATCATTTGTTTTTTTTCAACATTTTTTGCACCGATTGACTTTCATTGCGATGATATTATGAAGAACAAAAAAGTAGCGTCTGTTTTTTAACATTTTTTCTAAAGCATGACATTTGGCACACAGTCAGAGTATGTCATGAGTAAAGAAATTAGGTGTATGGTCATCACAGATTTAATCTTTAAACAAATATATAGGTAGAATAACATGAAATGTGACCTGGCACCACAAAATGGGTGGAAAGTCTCAAAATAACAAATTTACATCATTATATTTCTAGAAAGAAGAAGTCCTAAGCTTTCAAATGATGTATTGTGTGTTGCTGTAGCTTATTCCTAGCCGTCGCTATACTCTTTTGAAATAGCTGAAGTCATGCTCCCTTCTTTTGAGAAATCGGAGTTCAAAGTTCGTGACCCGTGCCAACTATACTATCACTCGGTGCAATTCAGCCACCAAATAACACACTAGAGTTGTAATTGAGCTATACAATTTTGGGATATGATAAAGATTTGTTTGTATGTAAAAAACGTTAACAACTCTAAACCGACATCTTACTTGAAAAATTGACGTTTCGGCCAATAACTCGTTTTGGACATGTGTGACTTTCCCCTCATTTCATGGTGCCAGGTCACAAATGGCAGCCATTTTGAAAATTTTGATAAATGCTTGTTATTATACCATTTCTTCATTACACAAGTCTGCGATGGTCCTATAGCCAAATATCTTTCTCTTGACATACTATGATTGTGTGCCAAATTCCATGCGTTACCATTTTGATTAAATAGTTTGTTCACCTATTTGCCTGACTACTTAAAGTTAGCTCCTGCACTTCAAATTCCTTTTTGGGTAATCTTAGTTGAGTATGGATAACCCTTGTTGAGTATGGATAACCCTTCAAATCCCTGCACAGTTCTTCTATGTGGTTAAGCTCAGGGCAAGCAGGCAGATTCGGTCATGCTTCACTGCCCTTCCGCAGTGCTCTGTTTTTTTGTATAGTTATTTTAACAATTCATATCGCTTCACCTGAAACTGACCTGCAGGGTTTTAAAGTGCTGTTACCATCATGCTATTAACCAGTTCGCGCCGGGATTATTTTAACATCACCAAGCCGACGCACGGGATTATTTTAAACGAAACTCGATCCGAAGCAGGTTCAGGCCGCTAGTTAAACATCTAATCAAGTTACTTCCCAATAAATCATGCGGTTTAGACCCCCTTCCAACTTGGCTTGTGAAGTCCTGTTTAGATGAGCTGATTCCTTCGATAACTCATATCATCAACCTCTCCCTATCATCTGGCATTGTTCCAGAGTCCTTCAAAACTGCCCATATTACACCAATACTGAAGAAGCCAAGTCTCGACCAGAATGACCTTAAAAACTACAGGCCAATCGCCAACCTACCTTTCATCGGGAAAGTCTTAGAAAAGATTGTGGCTGCCCAGTTGAGAACATACCTGGACCAGCACAATCTGTTTCCATGCGCTCAGTCAGCATATCGCCATTATCATTCAACCGAGACAGCTCTGGTGAAGGTTCTGAACGATCTCCTGCTTGCAATTGACAAAGGACTGGAAGCCGTTGTGATCCTATTGGACTATTCTGCAGCATTTGATACGTTAGACCATGTCGCACTTTGTCAACGCTTGGAGGCTGAGTATGGCATCGCGGGAACAGTGCTACACTGGATACAATCATACTTGAATGGTCGAAGTCAAAAAGTCATTATAAATAAGTCACTTTCCAAACCATTTCCCATCCCTTATGGCGTCCCGCAGGGTTCTGTTGTAGGACCCCTCATGTTCATTTTGTACTCTGGTCCACTAGGAGAGGTTATACAAAATCACAACGGAATCCAGCATGCCGTTTACGCAGATGACACCCAAGTTTACCTAATCTTGAATCCCAATGAGCAGTCTAAGGCCATGAATCGTCTCAAGGACTGCATTGAGGATGTAAAGAAGTGGTCCATATCCAACAAGCTTCAGCTAAACGAATTGAAAACTGATATGCTTCATATTACTTCGAAATTCCGGAATTCTAGTCAGCTACCCGACCTCCAACTAAACACAGGACAAGTCAAATGCTCTCAGAGCGCACGCGATCTAGGAGTTTTATTAGACAGCAACCTCACACTCCAACAACACATCCGCAACACATGTAGATCTGCTTCATGGGGAATTAGCAAAATTGGAAAGATCCGAAAATTCCTCGACAAAACCGCTACTGAACGTCTTGTACACGCCTTTGTTTCATCCCATCTCGATTATTGTAACAGTTTACTCGCTGGTCTCCCCAACTCTCACATAGCACCTCTACAACGAATTCAGAATACTGCAGCTAGGCTCGTCACCCGCACCAAAAGGACTGAGCATATAACCCCTGTTCTACAGTCGCTTCACTGGCTCCCGATCTACCAACGCATCTGCTTCAAGGTTCTTCTGCTTGTCTATAAGATCACACACAAACTTGCCCCAACTTACCTTCAAGATCTTGTATCCCTTCGCTCAACATTAACATCCTCATCTACAAGACGATTACGTTCTGCATCAACTTCTCACCTCCAGCTATGCCCAAGTACCCGCACCATGACAAGATACGGCGATCGTGCTTTTTCCTCAGTAGCACCAACTCTCTGGAACAACTTACCTCTCAACATCAGAGATGCCCCTACCATAGACTCTTTCAAATCAATGTTAAAGACACATCTATACACTCATTCCTATCATACTTAACGTATTTCCTGTTTTGTTTTGTTAGTCTGTAGTAAGTTTTGTATTGTTTTTCATTGATATATTTCTTTTCTCAGCGCTTAGAAACACTTGTATTAAGCGCTATATAAATGTTATTTATTATTATTATTATTATTAGTACCGGGAAGCACACCCACGCATTTCCAGCCTTGCTCACTGCTGACAGACATTTCCGGCCTTGCTTGTGGCGTGTTTATTCGTTCTACATTTTGAATCTGGGGAAAACTTTGCGTTTATATACGTCACCCGGCGCGAACTGGTTAACACACGCCATCTTATTTACGATAACGTATTTCTTTTAACCATTTCATGTAACCATATCTTGTAAAAAAGAAATTTAAAAAAAACCCAGTCTGTCCCGATCCATAGGCCGGATTTTAATTCTGGTTTCAGTAGCATGAAACGACGGGGAATATTTATATTTCCCCAGATGGGATTCTAGTCCATCGCAGGTTGATCCCAGCTAATGCCAGTACCCATTTATACTCCTGGATGGAGAGAGGCAAGTGGGGATGTAGTGGCTTGCCCAAGGACTCGACATACGGCCAGTAACTGGATTCGAACCCCCGACCCTCTGATCATGAGTCACGAACCCAAACCACTGGGCCACACTCATTTCTTGTAAGTCTGAGCCCTACCATTTTCATTTATTTTGTTTCTTCCTGCGTTAGGCCGTTTACTCTGAACACCTACCAACCTCAACTCAGTGCATCCTCCACCGATCCATACATGTACTACGGTGTGAGGAACCCTATGGACCCTGATCCTGGTAAGTACCTCGCATCCAGGTGAGTACCTCGCATCAGGATAAGTACCTCGCATCAGGATGGCTAGGGCTGTGCATCAGAACTAGTTACTCCAGTACCCGACCGTTGATATCAGGGACTGGCTCCAGATTATGGAACCGAGTATCCGTAACCAGCTTTACAAATTGTAACTTCTCGGATAGTCTTTGTTGCGAGACGACCTAATCGCAGTATGCAGTGCACGTAGGTAGCCGATGCGACGCCATCTAACATACGCCGTAGACCACGCCTTGAACTTCGAATAAGACGTCTTGGCTAACTGATATAATCGCTCGAAAAATAACGAGCAGAATTGTGTCGCATTTGCATGTGTGTATGATGCTGCGTGTATAATCGCGTGACGTGACTGTGTAAAATATCTCCCGAATGACCCCATGCATCACCCCTGAAGTGGACGTAATCATATTCTAGAATTTTCATCCCGATTATCACCCCATACTACTTTATATCCAGTTGAGAAAGTTTTTTTTTACAATTGCGGTCTTAACCCTAACTTTCTAGGATGTGTGAAAAATCGTATTGAAATGGAAGGATTTGAGACTGTTAGGGTTAAAGGTAGGATACACCATTTGCAGATATTGAAAATATTTACTACCGAATTATTAAGAAATATCTTACTTATTTAAAAGTAAATAATGATTCTAGGCATCCAGCAAAATGATTGCACTAGATATCCTGTAATTATTCCAAGAAATATAATTTTATAATTAAAATAATAATGCGAAAAAAACAATTATAACATAAGAATAACTGCCAGACGCCGGTTGAAAACAAATGCTGTTTTTCTTGCTTTTCTCGGCATCCATGATTGTGAAACTTCGGACAGGTCTGTTAACTGATATTTACTATAAAATACAATAACTCTGTTTAATACCGCTTGGAGTCTGGGTGTTAATAATTACCCTCGCCTTCGGCTCGGGTAATTATCAGCACCCAGACTCCAAGCGGTATTAAACAGAGTGATTAATACCGACCGAACACACATTTATTCCCATTCATTAATACCTTTTTTGTGAAATTTAGCCAAAAAAGCCCCGAAAATCAGGGAAAATTGTCGCAAGTAAATTTCGGTGTTTCGCCATTCTGTGTGTGTCAAATGACATGTTTCCGCCTCTGTTGCTCTACACAATACATGCAATAAAGCGTATTTACTATGAACCAGACTATTACTGCCATTGGCAACCTCGTTCCCAGGGTGTCGAGCTGTACGCGCCCAACACTACCCTTTCTTACTATTGGAGACGATGTACGGTTGGAAATAAAGTGAGCCCTGGGGACGGGTATAATGCGACATCGCGTGACAGATTTTGTTGCCAGCTGGTTTTAAACACTTCCAGCCATGTCTTTATCGTCCATTTAATACCGGCCACGTGACGGGCTCTCGACCAATAGGAATGCCTAAACTGTCCCAGGTATTTATGAATTTTAATTTAAGCAATTACCAATGGTGTATCCTACCTTTAAGAAATACCCCTTCAACTCATAATGCTGTCTTTGTTTCTGCAAATGTTATTTAAGCTTTTGTTTCTCTGTGGAAACGTCTCTATGTTCTCAAAAACAACATTTTTGGACTGTAAACAATCCTCTTCAAAATGCTCCTATTTCAACCACGATTAATTTCCTGGGTTGAAATTTTGACCAAATATACCCTATACTATACCCTAACCCAAAATTTAACCCTTACCCTAACCCTTTAAAACAAAAACAAAAATTCATGAATCTATTTAGTGAAAACCTTGTGGAGACTGTTCATCTATATAAATATCAATATATCCAGTGGAGACCTTTTGACTCCCATTGTCACCATCCTGAGCCACGCAGAGTTTAACGGGCTCTTGAATTATCGTCCTCAAACCCTACGGATATTCGCAGCAATCATTAAACAAGTCGGCCAATACATAATATGATTGTTCACCCCTGGTAAAATGACAATTTTATTGGCGTTTACGTAGCTTTTCAGTATAATATATAATAGCAAAGCTTTATTTCACGTTCTATACGTTAATTTCTACAATTATTTTGATTAACTTTAATTTCTACGTGGGAGGATGAAAATTTGTGAGAACACCTTAGATGTCAAAGCTAATGGACCAATAGAAATGCGCGTTGCGGAAGAAGTTCGGTAGGATCGGGTGAAAAAGCCCAGATGTTTTGACAGATCAGCTGATGATGGTTGACGTGTTTATCGCATGGTCTGTTTGTAACGGAGGCTCTGATTGGGCGCATGGATTTTTGCGCTAAATATCCACGGATCTTGCCCATTGTCTGCAGGGCTTAGACAACTATTAGTAGAAAGCTCGTAAAAGCGCTGCGTGGCTCAGGATGATTGTTCGCAATCTGTTCAGGTTTCCACAGGGTACCGAATGTAGAAACGCGTGTAGTAGCATATTCAATGACACCCCTATGATTCACACAATAGACGACAAAAGAATGAAAAGGCAATCACAATGAAATTATAAAGAGCATTGTGTCTCCACAAGGAATTGTATGCACAAAGTCTAATTATGCGAAACAAAGGAAGGAACAATGCCATGTCTCCGGAAGCAGTTTGTGTACATTTTGCTAATATTATTTGTATTTTTTTATTCATACGCATCATGGTTTAAATCGTCATGGTATTTGGTAAGATCAATTGCTTGTAATCATTTGTTGTTTCTGTCAAAACCTGTTTTGGGGCTAATTTCATGAAGTCTGCTAAGCACAAACATTTGCTAGCACAAAAAAGTCTTGCTCAGTAAAAACAGATTACCAGCCAAAACTCTATGTGCTTTCATGCAAGCAAAAACCAGCTGAGTATCAGTCACAAACAATATACATAACCTGAAAATTTGGTTTGTAACCCTGTTTTTGCCAAGAAAGAATGTTCATGCTAAGCCAATTTTGGTGCTTAGCAGTTCCATGAAATTGTCCCCGGTTTTGGTTGTCAATCTGTACATTTGTGAATTTGATCAAAATTTCCAAGTGGTTTTGAACGTGATCTTTGCTGTTCTGAGTGTTTTGATCATAGTGCTAAATTAAATTACTTGTAGTAGAATATGCCGACTCGATGTACAATGTACAAGTGCTGGGTGCACAAACCTATAGAAAATTCAAAAGTTTGTGCGGTTTTAGTACGGCTATTTGTACGTCAGTGTTTGTATTCTATACAGATGCGTTATCAAAACCGATACACCAAAAACTAAAATGCATCATCAGTAAAATGAGAGTTTCATATTTCTTTGTGTAAACAACACAAACACGTTCATTCACTGCAGAAGATTTTTGCCGTGTCGTTTTTTAACCGTCATGACGCGCTTAGGTTTTTTGCGTGTTTTGTACACTTCCAAAATTTACGTCATCGAATTTCATTATGTTCTACAAAGATGAACATAAATAAAAAATGTCTGCACGCAGGGAAAATTAATTTTATAAGAATGAGGAGTTTGGCACTCTAGTATTAAGTTAAATATTAGCACTATGATTTTGTTTTAATTTTGTGTTACTTTTAACTTTACTTTTTGGAATTTCAAAAAGTAGATTTTCAAAGGAAGTTTTCGTACCTACAGACTTGATAATTGATAATAACACTTCATCTCTTTTTCTGTTATGTTGCCTAACCACTTCGCGCCGGAGGACGTATAATATACACGCAAAGTTTTTCCCAGATTCAAAACAGATGACGCATAAACACATCACGAGCAAGGCCGGTATGTCTGTCAGCAGTGAGCAAGACCGGAAATGTTCGGGTGTACTTCCCGGTACCATCGGCCTGAACCCGCCTCGGATCGAGTTTCGTTAAAAATAATCTCGCGCCTCGGCTCGGTGATGTTAAAATAATCCCTGCACGAACTGGTTATGCCTACCGGTGGATCTTTCTCAAGATTGGAATTTTTATGTTGAGTTTACACTTTCCTATATCTCTTTCGAATACAGGCATGCAACTTTTGTTTCTGAGATCGGCTGATTTCCTCGTTTTCACCTCACCCTTATGCCATTGGGAATTGAAAAACACTGTACAAAGTTTTGTAACCATAACTCCCTGGTGTAATTTACTAGGAACCATACTTATCCTGACAAATTCCAACACCATATGTCAAACTGTACACACAAACTTTTGGATTTTGATTCTGGATGTATGCCTAACTCAGTGTAAAAGACTGTAAGTGTAGGGGTCCAGTACCCATCCTTACAGATCCTAACAGATCCCAACAAAAAAATGGTGTTAGAGTTTGACTGGATAGGGATTGTTAGGGGTAAAGATTGATTCCAAAGAATAATTCTTAAGATGTATGCCTGATGAAAATACATCTCTGATTCGAACCTGAGATAGAGCCCACATTTCCACAATGTTCTGTGAATTTGCCCCAAATCGCCTAAAATGTGACCAAAAACACGATTTGTATGCCTTGATGAATTTTCTTGCTGTTGGAGCATTTAGTTGACCATGAACTTAAGAGTTTGTAATAAGAGAAGGCTAGAAGCCGTGAGCAAGACTGCCAGCTAGTGATACTGTGAAATGTGGATGAAATTGGGTTCTAAGATCGTGTCCGAAACGGGTGTCTAGAGCTACATCTATATAGCTATTGTCTGCGTCGGCCATTTTGTAGCGCTGTCCGAAATGCCGTCTAGAGCTACAGCTACGGCTACAACGTCACAAAAATCTAGCCGTAAAAGAGGTTGTCTAGCTCAGGTAAAACAAAATTGCGGCAGCACTAACGTTAATTTTGGAGCAAATTTTTGTTAATTTTTCAATGATAGTGCATTGAATTAAAACGACATATACTACAAATACACCAATATCATCAGGTATTTCGACTGGCTGTAAACAAACATTGAGTAACATCTAGCAGACGATAATTGTTGTAAATTCTTACATGGTAATTTTGCAAACACTAATTGAAGCATCGCTTGGGGGCGCAATAACTAGCCGTATGCTCTACCATAGCCACGTCCGAATTCCATTTGCCTTGGCGCCTACGTACGTACGTAGACGTAGCTGTAGCTGTAGACATAGACTGTAGCTCTAGACACTCGTTTCGGGCACGGCCTAAAACTGCTCGGTGGATCATAGGCATCATTTTTCAAGATGGCAATGGGCTTCTGGACTACTTTTAGGGGCGATCATCTTTGGATGAAATTTTTTTACCAAAATTCAATTTGGTTAACCCCTCTAAAATTGAACATAAAATGACAGATGGTTAAATACGGCAAGCTTTATTGAGATGGGTGTCTGAATTAACACCTTGAAGATTTGTGCGTTTTTTGGCTAATCTTGAGAAGTGGGTTATTTATCATTGAGGGCTATGGCAGGTTATTTACTGGTGTGCACCCGGTTTTGAGACAAGTGGACAGTGGTCTTGTACTCGGACTTCACTGTGTTGACTCCCAACACTGCCACCAATTGAGACTGCTCCTCAGTCTGGAAATCTGTTTTCCAAACTCCAGCTTGCGTCTCAGTCTTTGGCTTACGGTAGCTCATGCAGTTTGGCAATGGTAATGGATCCGGAATGGAGCCTAAGCTGGAGTTTGGAAAATGGCCTTGATTTCAATTTGTTCTGCTCTTGTAAAGTAAAAGTTAATTCTTAATTTATTTCTTTTATTTTACAGCTGCCTTTGCCTATCGTATGATGCAACCACCAGTGTCACTAAACACAACGTACCCCTCAACCTACAATGCCTCACCAGGAGCTGGTGTGCTAGCAAACAATGCCCCTCAAGAAAATCTATCGCTCCTGGATGCCTCCAAGTAAGTCAAATTGTTTTATTTTCTGAATGGTACACAGCAATAGTAAAAAAAAACATTTTGATACTTTAAGGTGATTTTAAACATTTGATGGTGGACAAAAGATAACCCTGCCAGGCTTATAATTCATGCTTTGAAAATAGTTTTAGAATGACAGATAAGGGGATTATGTGCCTTTGATGATACAAACATGGAATACGACAGTCAGATAATTAAAGTACATGTATGTCATGAGAAAGATATTTGGCTATAGGGCCATCGCAGATGTATCCTTTTGAAGAAATATAGGTAGAATAACATGTAATGGCAGCCATTTTGGAAATGTTGAAAATCACTTGTTATTCTACCTGTATTTCTTCAAAGGACAAATCTGTGATGACTTTAACTTTCTGATGACATACTCTTACTGTGCGCAAAATTTTAAGTTTGTACACAAAAGGCAAAGTTACTCCAAATATTTTCCCTATCTGACCCAATAGTTTAATTCTTTAGGACATTTCAACCCTTTTCTGTTCTGGCATTTTGTTTTTTTTTATAAAGGAATATTTTTACTTCAGAATGAAATAAAAAGAAATTTTAAATTGGAAGTTAATCCAATTGTGACCAGCTCAACAAAAAAAAGGGTATTAAGTCGTGTTGTGCATTATCATGTAATAAACCGCTCAACTTTGAGAGGGTGAACATTTTGTCTAAATGTGACCTGCTCCCCAAAAAACAGACATAAGTGTTTTTTTGTTATTGTGAGATATTGTTATTTCCATTTAGTACACATCTTCAGCTTACCACTTTTAGGACACAGTTTGTCTCAATACATGCATGATTTTTGTACTTTCTCTCTCATCAATAAAGTTGATTTTGTTTAACCTAACTGAGGGTTAAAGTATACATATTCAAGAATAACAAAATAACAAAAAACAAAGATCAATGTCCGCCAGATTTTTCACCCCATTTCAACTTTAATGTGCTGTATCTCGAAATAGCCTGTGCAACTTACCGGTATGTCGGGTTTCGTAGGAACGGGTCACAAATGTGATTTTCATTTTTTTTGGTCATGATTGACATTTTCAATATCAACAGTTCCATTCACAGGTTTCATTCACAGAAATGTTGATTTTGATGAATAAACTGAAAAAAACTACCACTTTGTGTGCATTGTCTACAAAAGAGCCAACTATTTTTCAGAGCCTATTTTCTCAGTTGTGTAATTTTAACTCCAAGGAAGTAATCAACATGCAAACATGTCATATCTCCGGAGCAGCTTCTGAGCTCTATTATATGTACCAAATGAAAGCTGACATTGTGGGCTTTCCAACCATATAACTCAATTTCAGGGAGTTGACTTAAGCCCTGTTCGCACTGGACTTTTTTTGATAAAACCTACCGAGACGATGGGTACTTTTCCCATTTTAAGTCCAGTAAGGACAGCCTAGGACGTTTTCCTCCCAGTTACTTTTCCCGAGTCCAGTGGTTACTTTTACCGGCCAACTGCTGCCCGGGAAAACTTCCTAGGTAACTTTTCCCTAGACGATAAGTCCAGTGCAAACAGCGCGAGTCGGTAAAAGTGGCTAAGGAAAGCGTACATCCGGCCCCCTAGTGTGATTTCATGCTACACAAGACACAGCGCATGCGCTCTTTGCATTGTTTACATGCGTGCGCTGATGCATGCACATCGCATCGTGATCACATTCGCATGTGGTTCTGCAAAAAGAACAAAAACAGAAAAGAGCGTGGAGTAGTTGTACTAGTGTCGACGATGGCGTCAATGGTCGATCAGACAAAAAGCGCGCGTGCAAATTGGGTACACCGGGGTCAATGCAGAAAGGTCACGCAAAGCGCCCTCATGAGTCATTATAATGACAGCACAGCTACTTCCCCCCGCGGTCTCGGTAAAATTTTCCCGTGTCGAAAGTCCAAGTGCGAACAGTGGTAACATTTGACCATTTTTTATTTTACCATCATCTCAGTAAAACCTTCCCAAAAAAGTCCAGTGCGAACACGGCTATAGGGAGTTGACTCGGAGAATGAGTGCGTTTACCATACACAGAGAAAGTTGAACTGCCTGATTGTCGGACCATGCATGGCCAGACAGATTTTTTGTGTGATTTTTGTTCTCATTAGTTTATTACACCCAGTATTTTCAGGCACAGATTCTAGGTAAATTAATATTGCATGTCACATTAAAATCACTTTGAATTTAGTTAATAAAAATCACGCGATAAGTCAGACATTTTTGTCATGTAATTGTGAACACGTCCATTAATTTGTGCATATTTATACAACATGCATGCGACAATGATGCACTGGTACATGTGTATAATTGTAGCCACTTCACTAATATGTTTTTCTTTCTAGGACTGCTCAAATTCGTGGAGAGAGCTCCATCAGGAATTTTGTCGGAGACACCAATTTGAGCCCAAGAAGCTTGAACGACCCCAAATCCTATCAAGCGATGCTTAGGCAACAGGTACAGCTTAACATTTTAAGACTACCTTCTGGCAGTGGGGGGGGGGGGGGGGGGGGGTTAGATGTTAGATGGATTAAATCTTGGCGGGATTCAAATCTAGGCCACAGAGGTGAACATTGAAAAGAGAAAAAACTTTGCCAACTTTATTTCCCAAATTGAGGCATGGTACGTCAAAATCAGGCACATTTAGACTGTTTGGTTCTAAAGTAACATTAAAAAAAAAAAAAAAAGAGGTTTGCACAGCAAAGTGTTTTCAGGTGTCTTGTAGGCCCAAGCTTTTGTTCAAACAAAAGTTTCAATCGTCTTTTGGATTACACAAACAATGCAGATTTTATACTACGTTCCCCATAATAGGTTCATGTTCATTTATCTGCTGGCCTTATCCCAAGAGGAAAATTGTCGCTTCTCGTTGTGCACATGCGCAGTTGGAATACAGAACTGGCTTATTCGGCCTGGTTTTGACATAACACGTCACAGCCGCCTTTGTCTAATCACCAGATTTTTTTTCTGATGTGTGTATATGTCACAGATGATGGAAAAGGAGACAAAGAAACGATTCCAGAAGGAAGAGCAGGAACGCTACGATGCCAAGCTGGAGGCCCAGGCAGCAGAGTACAACCCCTGGGGGAAAGGTGGGGGTGGGGCTCCCATGAGAGATAATAAAGGCAAAATAGTTGGTGAGTATTGTTTATCACTTGGCAAACGCTTGCCATTTCCGGGCCTGTCGCGGGCCTGTCGCGGGCCTGTCGCGGGCCTGTCGCGGGCCTGTCGCGGGCCTGTCGCGGGCCTGTCGCGGGCCTGTCGCGGGCCTGTCGCGGGCCTGTCGCGGGCCTGTCGCGGGCCTGTCGCGGGCCTGTCGCGGGCCTGTCGCGGGCCTGTCGCGGGCCTGTCGCGGGCCTGTCGCGGGCCTGTCGCGGGCCTGTCGCGGGCCTGTCGCGGGCCTGTCGCGGGCCTGTCGCGGGCCTGTCGCGGGCCTGTCGCGGGCCTGTCGCGGGCCTGTCGCGGGCCTGTCGCGGGCCTGTCGCGGGCCTGTCTTGTGTCTAATTGCAAAAGAATTATCAGCTCTAAAATAAAGCAAATTCCAAATGAATGAAATCAACTTTGTCAATGTTTCTGTCATAGCCGATCTTCGTCAGTTGCACCAGCACAACGAGCAAGCCTTGAATAACCCAGCCGGTACCCATGACCAACTCTACGCTGATCAACCACACACGGAGAACACCAGTGCTGCTGCTGCTGGAACAGGTATA
Organism: Crossaster papposus; assembly: GCA_037893245.1. Lineage (NCBI taxonomy): Eukaryota > Metazoa > Echinodermata > Asteroidea > Velatida > Solasteridae > Crossaster > Crossaster papposus. The sequence goes on from JBAIAA010001081.1 coordinate 190,759, forward strand.
TGATCAGAAGTAGTATCATGTCCATCGCAAGTTTTGATTTTAAGTCCGTCACAAGTTCACCGGTAGTTAGTCACAAGGCATCATAAGTCGATCACAGGTTCGTGATCACAAGGCAATCATAACTACATCGTCAGTCCATGCAAGTCCATCACAAGGCATATATAAGTCATTACAAGACAACTGAAAGTTCATCACAAGGCAATCCTAAGTCATAATAAGGACTGCAAGTCGCTCACATGTCAATCACAAGTCAGTCATAATAGGTCAATCGCATTTTGCTCACAAGTCAATCACAAGCCATCACAAGTCAGGCAATCATAAGTCATCTCAGGTCAAACACAAGTCATCAGGTAGTATCTATCTTCTTTAATTGTAAAATTGGGTGAGGACAATAGTAGTAGCTTCGTGTCATAACTTATGGCTGTACAATAGTTGGAAATCGACCAGCAGTCGTTAGAAAAACCTGAATATTTTCAAACACTGCCCCAATTTATTCAATTTAGTTACCCCACATTTTTATTTACAATACTAGTCTGGTTTCCTAACCTGATAAATCCCTGATAAATCTGTTTTGTCTGAAGAAAGTCAAGAAACAAAATTTTTGTGTTTTTCCAGCATCTATGAACACAAAAATTTAGAACAGGTCAGCGTCACAATAAAATATGAATCCCTTAAATAATCTATTTTGTTTAATTACAGCAAAATCAGGAGGTGTTTTCTACCTTTTAACTGTTTTGTGAGTTTTCAATGTGTATGGTTTTCTCTTTTTTGTGTGCAAGTAGCAGACAGATCCCCCCGGCCTGGCGCCACTGACCAACAGCCAGTCACCACAGCATCCAAAGACCCAAAGGATGAATACAAAGAATACCTCAAACAACAGGTACCAGTACTGCTGACCTTTGACACTGCTAGACCGCGTCTGAAATTAGCAATAGTTGCCGTTTGCTTGCTATGGCTATTCCTCATATTCAACCGGCTGGCAAAAACGAAAGTCGTAATCATGAGACACATGGGGCCAATTTCATAAGGTATTTATTATCGCGGTACCTAAAGGTTGGATACACCATTGGTAATTGCTTGAATTATCATGAATGAGTGATTTAGGGGGTCTTATTTTTTATCGTAAATATTATTTAACTAACCTGCTCAAAGTTTTACAATCATGGATGCCGAGGAAGCAAGAAAAAACGATGATCGTTTTTAACCGGGGTCAGGCAGTGGTTTTTATGGTTTTGTGTGTGTTTTTTTCGCGATCGCCGTTATAGGATATATAGTGCAGACATTTTGCTGGATGCCTGCTATTATTATGTACTTTCAAATAAGTAAGATATTTCTTAATAATTTGGTAGTAACATTGATATCTGCGAATGGTGTTTTCTACCTTTAATGTTTTCCCTTAGGAAAGGTGATTGCTCACTAACTTTTCCAAATTGCCCTATATTTCATGATTTTCACGTTGATGAAAACAAATTCAAAATAATCATATGTGACCTGCTCCCACAAAACCAGACATAACTGGCTTTTTTTTAAAGTGAGATATTGTTATTTCCATTTAGTACACATCTTCTGCTCTTGTTTGGTATCAAAACCACCTTTATACCATACATACTTCAAATTTTATGAGGATTTTATTTTGATTTTTTTGGGAGATAAATTACCACTTTTAGGACACAGTTTGCCTCAATAAAAACAGGATTTGTGTACTTTCTCATCAATAAATTTTATTTTTTAAAACCTAACTGAGGGTTAAAGTTTACTTATTAAAGAATAACAAAAATAACGAAAAACAAAAATCAATATCCGCCAGATTTGTCGCCCCATTTCAACTTTGTATCTCGAAATAGCCTGTGCGACTTATGTCGGGTTTCGTAGGAGCGGGTCACATATACTAAATTATGCTAGAATGCACAGCAGAAAAACCAAAATTGCTTCTTCAAACTTCAGTGACAGCTGTCGGTTTATTTCAGGTGGAGGACAAGAAAAGGCGAGAGGTGGAACTGAAGGAGAAGATACGACTGGAGGAGGAGAAAGAGGAGCGACGTCTGGAGGAGCAGAGGGTGAAAATGCAGAGAGACTTCGAGTTGGAGCAACAGCGGATAAAAGAAAAGGAAGAAGAGGTAAGTTATTGACTTATAAATGAAGTTGGAGCTATCCTTGCTTTGCAGAAAGTGGAATAGACCGTGTAGGTTGACCCTAGGGGTATGCATTAACGGGTACCCTATTAAAAAACAGGTACCTGGGTACCTGTTACCCAGTTAAGCCGTGGTCCCAACCCGCCGTACTTGCAAGTGCGTGCTGTCTACTTGCAAAAACGTGGGCAAAATTTAGGGATCCGTATGTGGTGAGTACCGCCTCAGTACGGATTTGGGAGCACGCAGACACGCCGTAGCACTTTTAGTGCACGAGGAACTTTCGCTATGGATTCACCCCCCAGTACGGGTGACGCGCATGCCCTCTACAGCCAATGAGCGCACAACGCACTGACTCCGTGAGTCTTTTAAATTTTTTCCATGGTCAGTTGCTCTACGGACGGCGCACTTAGCACGTGCGTGCTGCGCACGTGGTTAAGTGCGTGGTCCGTGCTTACTTAGCACTTCCCCAGTTCAACTGTCAAATGAGCACGCAAAACTCACGTGGACCGTACCAAGTAAGCACGTGCTCCCCACTTACAACGCACATTGTGTGCACTGATTTCTGCAGTATATATAAAATCCGAGCCGACGGACGAGTACGTGCCAACATTTCCTCTCCATCGCACTTGGACACAGTTACAACATGCGAGTGAGTAAGGACACCGTACGTAAACAGCACGTGTAAGTACGGCTTCCGTACGATAACGAGGCAATCGCACGGAGATCGTACGTTGTAAGCACGGTGTAAGCATGTACAACTCGCTTACCACTTGCGCAACGTACGATGCACGCAACCGCTCACGGCCAGGCGTGGCGTGCGGGCCACGTACTTGCACCTTGCACAACCGTGCGGGTGACGTGCGTTGACGTACTCCCTGCTCTTGCCACCCCCTCCACACATTTTCAGAAAAACGTGGCGGCCGTGGCCTCCCCAAAAAAATTACAGAATAAAAATATGCACGGTGGATTGTGACCGGCGCTTTAGCGCCAAAGGACGTGTATACCTGCAAAAAAAACCAGAAAATTAAAGCGGACAAGCAACTCCAGGATATAAGCTTTCATTTGGTACATAGTACAGCTCCATAGCCCCTCCCGTTCCGGTGATATGACGTTTTTGCATATAAATGGGTTCCATGGAATTCAAAATACACAGCTGAGAAAACGGGCTTCGAAACACAACAAAACTAAGACAATACATTGGAACCATGCACTCTTAAAAGGTTTTGTTTCACTTTATTTATCGAATTCCAGGTTTTTGTAAATTAAATCTGAAACTTTGGATATTAAAGATATTCATTGAAGACCACAAATGAAAATCAAATTTTGACAAAAATATTTACCCTATTAACTTTAACAGGCCATTACTCATAAATGCATAGCGCGACTTATGTCACCTTTTTCTGGAGCGGGTCACATAATATAACTTAAAGGGATCGTATACGTTTGGTAATTACTCCAAAAATTTATGGCAATAAAAACTTACTTGGTAATAAGTACAGCAGCTTTGGATAGTATAATGCATTTTTAGAAACTTTTCACTTCGAAGTACTGCGGTTATGGAAAAAGATATCACTTTTTATCCCCAAACATTTGAATCTGAGAAGCGTTACTGCAGTGACGTTTCACAGTGTGTATTCCAATGCAGATTATTCTTCCAGCGTGGACAAAACCGCTCCAGAATTTCGGCAATACATGTATCTCAAAATCGCTACCACCTTTTGAAATGAAATTTGTACAGGTTAGTTTTATGGTATATATCTACATGTATAACTATATAGGATTGAAACAAACAGTGGGTTCCAATTACCAAACGTATACGATCCCTTTATTATAACTTAAGTGAGTTATGACATAATAACCTTTTTTGTGGAGTAGGTCACATATGTGACCTGCCGTGACATAATGAGGGAATAAATGTGTGTTCGAGAGGTTTTAATCACTCTGTTTAATACCGCTTGGAGTCTGGGTGCTGATAATTACCCTAGCCTTCGGCTCGGGTAATTATCAGCACCCAGACTCCAAGCGGTATTAAACAGAGTGATTAATACCGACCGAACACACATTTATTTCCATTCATAAATATTTTTTTTGTAAAATTCAGCCAAAAAGCCCCCAAAATCACGGAAAATTGTCGCAAGTAAATTTCGGTGTTTCGCCATTCTGTGTGTTTTCCCCTATCCATGTTCACGGGCCATTGTCAAATGACATGTTTCCGCCTCTGTCGCTCTACACAATACATGCAATAAAGCGTATTTACTATGAACCAGACTAAATGGCCATCACTGCATTGGCAACCTCGTTCCCAGAGTGTCGAGCTGTACTCTATTTTCACATGAACTTTTCAGGCTCGGTCAAGAGGTTTGCATTTATTCCTTTTTTTTCAATGGTTTAAATTTACAATTTATTTAAAAATAGTTTTAAATATAATTATTTTCTCATCCCAGATTTCCTGATCTCCGAAACCCACCCTTTTTTTTTTTTTTTGGGGGGGGGGGGGGGGGGGACTATTTATCTTCTTTCACAAAAGTAAATAAATCTAGAAATTATGACATCACAACAAAAATAGCGCCGAGAAAGCAGACGATATTTTTACATCAACATTTCAGGCTTTGCCAAGAAGATTATATTTATTAATCCATCTTGTATGGATTTAAATTACAACTCATTTAAAAAAGGGTTTAAACATAATTATTCTCTTTACCCCAAATTTTCCTGAGCTTTATAACCCACCCACTTTCGGGCAACAATTTAGCTTCTTTGATTAAAATAAATATTTATCGAAAATGTGACCTCACTCCAAATACGAAATGACGCGCAACCAGTCGCGCAACGCCGAGATAGGAATAATGTTGTCCATGTGCGGAGGCCACTTTTGTTGCCAACTGGGTTTAAACACTTCCAGCCATGTCTTTATCGTCCGTTTAATACCGGCCACGTGACGGGCTCTCGACCAATAGGAATGCCTAAACTGTCCCAGGTATTTATGAATGGGGAATAACTCCTGCCTTTGAATATTACACCATAGTAAAAGAGCAACTCATTTAATAGCTTTCCACTATTCCTATATTTTTTCGATAGCTCAAATAATTCCAAAGAATTGCTCTGCCTTATATCTTGCTTCATATGTTTTTTGTGGTGGTACCACCAAGGCTTGTGCGAGTCGCGCTCAGCTAATATGTGACCTGCTCTGCAAAAATGAGTCTGATGTCGCATAATACATTTTCAGGTTAAGGACTTCTTATTGTCTCAGAAGTGAATTTTTTTTCAACAAATCATTTTTGGGTTTTTAAGGAATTTTTTTTTCTCCGACACCTATTTTTTCAGAACTGAAAAGGTTGTTTTGATCCCTAAAGTAGATTTAAATAAGGTTTTTGTCATCGTCTAACCATAGCATCTAATGAAGCACTAAAATTATAAATCTTTATTTCTGTTCAAAGACATTTTTAATATAACTGAATTTTTTTTTTTTCAAACAATGGTAAAAGACAATGCATTACACTACAGAGTGTTGCCATATGTCAAATGAAAGCTTATTTGGTGCTCTTTCTGACCAACTGTAAAACTGTAAACAAATATTTTTAACACACCAGACTCATTTCACATATGCGCATGCTCTGGGCTCTTGACCCATGTTTTTTTTAAAGATGCCCATGTACCTCATCTTTAACTCTTTCAGTGCCCACTCCTTTTTAGCGTTTAAAAGGTAGAATACGTTAAAGCGATGGTGCCCTTTCATGGTAACCTGAATAGTATGGGTCATACTGGTACATGTAAGATTAATGGTACATTCGGAGTACATCCAATAGATTGAAAAATTCTATACCACTGGAAAAAGGATGCGTTCACATTGTTCACGGTCTTACTCATTTTGTTACCATGGCAACTGCTTTTTGTTTTACCTGCTACTTTTCAAGCCTACCCCATGCCCATGTACATGTAGTCGTGAACATGGGCATGTTATGTATTATGCAGCACATGGCCTAAGTGCTATGACCTCGTATGGTTGATTCATTACCGGTTCGCGCACGTAGGAGAAAAAAAAATAAAAAAAAGGGTTTGATGGACAATCATGGCGGTATTTACAGAAAGCTTTGGCGGTATTCGAAAGCTGTTTAAGCGTACCTTTGGCGACAATTATGTCATGCCTTAATTTTATGCCAATTTTTTTTCGCCATATCGGCGATATCAAGAAAAAAAACATCGACTACGAAAAAAAGGAAAAATATTGCCAGCCCTAGTATTCAGCACGGCTTCAGTTTTTACTTGGAAGATTTGATCTAATATAAAGTGATCTGTACTAGGGCTTCAAACAATTTGTTTTATTTTCATCTTGCACAAACACACACCTTTTCTGTTATCTACAGCTTGTCCTACCAGTATTTATATGTGCCGGTACATGAATACATGAATACATGTAGCAGTACTCAATGTATATGTATAAACAGAAACCGAACTACATGTACAGTATAAACAAATGATTTTCTCAAGGGGCAGTCCCACGCAAACAGTGTGACACTTGCGAGAGAACATTTGAAATTTCAAGTGCAAATAACATACACAAGTTCTTTGTTTTAAACAAATATTTGTTACAGGGTTACTACTACTACTACTGTAACTGGGGGAGGGGGAGAGGTAAGCGGTGGGGGGAGGTGGGTAAGCGGTGGGGGGGGGGGGGGGGGGGGGGGCGGGGGTGGTTGGTTGGTTGGTTGGTTGGTTGGTTGGTTGGAGGGGTTTGCGGGGCTGGCTGGCACCACCTCTGACGCGTTAGGAATTATATCATGCTTCTCTGTTTGCCCTGTCCACTATTAGGAAATGGGTATGCAAAATCCTGACTCAACAAATATTTCTTTCAGAATTAAGCTTTCTTGTTCCTGCCAACGTTAAGCTTTTGTACCAAAAAAGTTCATTATTCAATTCTGGAAATAACAATTCTAAAAAAGAATCGGTTTTCGTTCTGTTTTGTCATATTCAATGACACCTCTATATTTCAGGCATAAATATACTAATTTTGTGAAAATTCCCTGTAATAACAATAAATGAAATTCAAAGGTCTATTCTTTACTCCGTCGTCGTTTAAAGGAAATCTGTCAGTTCAACATGGCATTCTTTTGGCCAGATTTACGAAACATAATGCGTGTCAAAATAGTTTCTCTCAAACAACAGTATTGATGTTGTATTACAGTCTGATGCTGGGTCCAATGAGTAAGCTGTAGTGCTGTGCCTATGAAACCGTGAACGCAACGTGCACTTGTGATGTACAAACGTATTTGTACATGTACAAACCTATTTGTGCATCACCGCAGTTTGTGCATTACATGTTGGATTTGTTCGCCCGTTAAGAGTTCTCTCTCGTGTCCATGATAATAATTTGATGCACCATAACATTGGTGGCGCGCCTCCCCCGCCCCTGGATCAGTCATTGTTGTAGTCACTGTTTTTTAGAAGTGCAGTTGCGGTGACAGTCGTTTGCATATGGCATGGATGGGGATGTCGCATGGATAGTCATTGATCTCACCCAAGGCTGTCCACACCGTGGCACAATCTTCAGGTTTTATACCTTTGTAATTATTGTTGGGTTCACCAGGAGCCCAGTTCAGATCTGCACGCGGGTTGCCTTGACACATCCAAGAACCTTAAAAAAACACAAATCAAAATAAAATCCAATTAGACACTCTCAGGGCGGGCTCACCAGATAGTGCCGGAAAAAAATAGTGTCATTAAAACAAAACATACAAATTGAAAATTCTTCATTAGGGAAAAACAAATCCATTCTTCGAAGAGCTCATTAGGGTATGCATCTTTGGGTAGAATTTATAACAAGGAACTTAACCTGTTCATCCCTGAATTATTTTGACATTGAATGGGCCCAGGCGCGGGATTGTTTTTCGCGTAACTCTATCCGAGACGGGTTTAGACCAGCATACATGTATGTGGGTAGCACACCCTGATATCTCCAGCATCGCTTGCTGTTAGTCGGTCGCTGATGACGAATATTTTTGGCCTTGCTTATGACGTGTTTATCCATCATTTGTTTTTTTGGCATTTGCCATTTGCGCTTTATAGCAGCTTCATGAAATCGGCCCATGATCTTTCTGTCATCTTTGTCTTCAGTTCTTCTGCAAACGTCTCACCACATTTAAAGGGACAATGGACATTTGTTGTTTCGAGCAAGGGTGCTCGAAATTGAAAACGTGCTTGACAAACAACCTGATAAAGTTTTTAGCTCTGTGAATGCTGCAAAGTCCGAGAAAACAATCATCTAAGACTCAATTCAAAATCTGCTGAGACACAATTGGAATTGCAACCGCAATCTTCATTCAGGGCGCGTTCTCATACAGCCGAATTGCAGCGTCTCGCGTGCCACGCACTAAACAGACCAATAGTAGCATGCGACGCGCGTTGTTCGAATGCCGTGCAGGCACTATTTGCAAAAGTTCGTCTCTGAGACGCATCTTTGGACATTATGTTTGTTTTTTTCTTCAAAATGACAGCATGCCAGAAAGAATAACTTCAAAGGGAGTTTAGAATCAATAGCTTTACAATTAACAAGTAAGCTTTTCAACAGTATTTTGGTTGGTAACGTTGTCGGTGGATAGCCTCAACAGGTACAATCATATGGCAGTAATGAAACTCCATTCCAAGGTTGCTGGTATTACAGTACGTGCAGTTTGACCATAGACCGTGTAAGTCTCGCACACAAAGAACACAATGAAACTTTGGGGCACAGTCCAGCCACCGGTTATAGGACTGTTATGTGTGCTTGATTTTGTTTTCAATAACCATTTACCATAAAAACGGTCATAAATATAATTTTACAAAAACACTGCACGACTGTCAAAATTATTGAAGAAAAAAATAAACAACTGTTTGACCTGAGCGTACAAGTTGCAACGAGAAAGTCCCGGCCCCAAAAATCCCTGCACTAAATGTTGGTGCACTGACGTGTGCGATTGTTAAAATGTACATAATTTTCATGCGATGACCACCTTAAACTGCATGTAGTCTACGCTTTTAGAAAGACTAGCGCGTGAACAAGAGAACAATGGAACGACGTTTGTATGACGTTACTATGATTTGTTCTTTTTTTTCTAATTTGATAGGTCGTTTACATTTTGCGAATTAGAATTTTATTTAAACGGTTTTATCTACCTTTAAGTATAAAAAAGAACAGCGTCAAAACAAAGTATTTCAAGAAAACTACTAGCTTTTTGTTAAAGTTTCTTTTCGATGTGCCTTTAAGTTTGGTTTTTCGTAAAGTTTTGTGCGTTCTCAAGGAATTTCGGGTGGGAAGCCACAGTTCGTTATCGGATAACTGAGGTCGAAGGTCATATAGGAGGTCATTATAAGTCATGTACCGGTATGTTAAAGTTCGAAGTTTTTGAAAAAATGTATAAATCCTACATGATCTCATGGAATTTGGGAAGCCACAGTTCTTTATCGGATTACTGAGGTTGAAGGCCATGTAGGGGTCATCGGAGGCCATCGTTTACACATGCACATAAAAAGACACAAAACAAACATGGAAAAGGAACTTGAGTAACTTGCGAACCGAGCATCGCTTGTTGATGACGTACATTTGTGATGCAACATAAGTTGTATTTTTTCCCTTCATGGTGCTCTTAATAGACTTAAAGGTAGGATACACCATTTATACACCATTAAATTATCATGAATAGGTGGATTTGGGGAGCTGTATTTTATAGTAAATATCGTTTAACCTACCTGTCTGAAGTTTTACAATCATGGATGCCAAGAAAAGCACGAAAAACCGCGTTTGTTTTTAACCGACGTCGAGCAGTTATTCTTATGTTGTCTTTGTTTTTTCTTTATAAAATTTAATTTTTCAGAAGAATTACAGAATATCTAATGCAATCATTTTGCTGGATGCCCAGAATCATTATTTACTTTCAAATGAGTCAGATATTTTTTAATATATTGGTAGTAAATATTTTCAATATCTGCAAATGGTGTATCCTACTTTTGAGATCAACGTACCTTCCACTTTAAGATCGTTGCAATTGATCCAAAATGAATTCCCCAGGCTCAGTAGGAATGCAGATTCATCGTCTGACTCTGGCACCACCAAGACACTTCCCATCTTGCTGCACTCCTCTCTCGCCTCAAACCAAGTAAGGCGCTCAGCGATAGCTTTGTAGCAATTGCCACCCCACTGGATCCAATGAGAGGGACACGCCCCTCTTCTCCCTCTAATGGAGGCCGCGCACCCCTCGTTACCACCAGTGTATCTGATCATGAGACAGAGGCTTATCAAGCCAAGGATAAACTGATTTGGCAACATCATTTCTTAGTGTTGCCAGTACCTATCCTAGAGCTTTTTATTTCGATCACAGGAATATGTGCCGAGCCCAGAAACTATTGCCTAGAAAGGAAAGTTTACCAGCCAAAGTCGCATGCAGTGCATATTGCTGTTGGCTGGTTTGCTGCTGATTTCTGCTTAGTACTTCAATTTTACAACAGTGCTGCCAAACAATGCTCTTATTGTATGACTTTTTTCCCCTTCAATTGATAATTTTCTTTCCTCTTCAATTGATGATGTTTTTTCTTCTAACACTATCTCCTTGGCCCGCAGTTATTTAATTCCCCTTCAGTGACTAGGGTTGCTGCTAAAATTGATACTGTTTACGCTTTTACACTGTTTTTTCTTCATTCTTCAAGGTCTTAGTTGGTGGCGCGCATTACTATGGAAACTGCATTTTCTTCATTTGTTATTTTTCTCTGAGCCGACATGTACATACTGTGCACACAATTAACAGCAGTCCTGATGTATTGAAGTTTGTGCAGACAGCAGTCAATACCTTCAATCAGTCCTATTCAGCACTGATCTGGTTATTTACTTGAAGATTTGTTATTTGTGACCGTCCACGACAAAAGGGCTGTTAATTAGTAGGCATCTTGACGTTTTGAGATATTTAGACAAATGAAATCTACAAAAAATAAGGTTTAAAATGTTAACAAGTAACACTGAATATAACAATTCTTTGGTTTTTTCCAGTTTTTTACTAATTAAATGGTCCTTTTCTCAAAATAAGCTCTGGCAACTTTACAGCCCTTTTGTCGTAGATGGTCACATTTACTTTGATTTACCTTATTTATCTCTTTCCCCTATTAGACCCACAACTGTTGCAACATCTACAGCTATTCATGAAGCTCTAACTGAACAGAAATTATTGTGTCAAGTTTCTTACAATTCATAAATACCTAAAACAGTTTACCCATTCCTATTGGTTAAGAGCCTGACACATGGCTGGGTACATTATGTTTAAACGGCCAATAAAACGTGGCCCAGCCAGTTTTAAATGCTTATTTTGTGTCGCATTAAATTTGGAATTATGTAAATTTCAGTCCATGACCCTTTCATTGGTTGAAACCTCGCACAGCATGTGCAGTACAACCAATGAGTTTAAATGAGAGAAAAAGGTTTGTGGTATGCACTATGTGTTTAATTGTTTGTGTGGAGTTGTGTGGTTCAGAAAAGAACCGGTTTGTAACTCGATGCATGTTTTGAACAGTAGATTCTGCTCGTCCTCAGGAGAAAGTGTGCCGGACTTTATTGTGTGCTTGGATACTGCAATTTGATTGGCCCCCTAGAACGATCACGTGTCCGGTGTATACAAACACATGGCACATGCTATTGTGTGCTATTCTGTGATGTCAGCTGTATCATTGGTACCCTTGCAATTTTCACCTGCACTAATACATCAGCAAACTTTAGTGGGAGCAGTGAACTAGCTAGCAAATGATCTGCTTAAAAAAAAAAAGGTCTACCCGCCAAAGTCCTACATGGTTCATATTGCTGTAATTGGCTGGTTCCTTGCTGATTTCTGCTTAGCTCATCAATTTGCTTTTTTTTCAAGCCCTCTTAAAGGTAGTATACACCATTTGCAGATATCGAAAAAATTTACTACCGAATTATTAAGAAATATCTTACTTATTTGAAAGTAAATAATGATTGTAGGCATCCAGCAAAATGAGGGCACTAGATATCCTGTAATTGTTCCAAAAAATTGAAACCAAAATTCATTATCGCCGGACGGCGATCGCGAAAAAACAAAAACAACATAAGAAAAACTGCCCGACTCCGGTTAAAAACGAACGTCGTTTTTCTTGCGTTTCTCAGCAACCATGATTGTAAAACTTCGGACAGGTCAGTTAAACGATATTTACTATGAAATACAACCCCCCAAATCCACCCATTCCTGATAATTCCAAAAATCACCAATGGTGTATACTACCTTTAAATGATTTGATTTGTATATTTCAGGTCATTCCAGCCAGTAAGCAGTTTTGCAGCAGTTTTAATCTGATGCATCTTCTTGTTTTGTTCGAAAGCAGCTTATTTCTGTGAACAATGACGTATTGTCAGTGTTATTCTATTTCAATGCATCACTTCTCCTCACAAAAAAACCCCTAATATCAAAAACATCAATCTGCATTTCATTTACCATTTGAACCAGTTATATACCATTGCCTGTGTCATATTGCTAAGGATATTGATTGACATTACAATAGAAACTGTATTTTGTTCTTGTTGACAACATGCCCATGCATGTAGTGGCAGTCTTTATGTATTGAATTGCGCACATGCAACAGTTAACCAGGTCGCGCCCGAGGACGTATTATATTCGCAAAATGTTCCCGAGATTCAAAACGGTGGACGAATAAACACGTATTAGTGCTTAGCAGCTCCATGAAATCGGCCAGATCTTTCTGTCACCTTTGTTCAAAGTTCTTCTGCACATGTCTCACCACATTTAAAAGGACAATAGACCATTTGTCAGTTGTGCATTATTATTGTTTGAAGCAGCAAAAGTGCTCAAAATTTTACAAAGGTGCTTGACAAACAACCTGATGAAGTTTTTAGCTCTGTGAATGCTGCATATTCCGAGGAAACAATATTCTAAGACTTCAAATTTAATTCAAAATCTGCTGAGACACAATTGGAATTGCGACCGCAATCTGCATTCAGGGCGCGCGTTCTCATACAGCCGATTGCAGCGTCTCACGTGTCACGCACTGAACAGACCATTAAAAGCGTGCGACGCGCGTTGTTCGAATGCCTGCACTATTTGCAGAAATGCTGGTTATTTTCCTCAAAATGACAGCATGCCAGAAGGAATAACTTCAAAGGGAGTTTAGAATCAATAGCTTTACAATTAACAAGTAAGCTTTTCAGCAGTATTTTGGTTGGTAACGTTGTGGATAGCCTCAACAGGTACAATCATATGGCAGTTATGAAACTCCATTCCAAGGTTGCTGGTATTACTTAGTTTGACCATAGACCGTGTAAGTCTCGCACACAAAGAACACAATGAAAACTTCCGGGAACAGTCGAGCCACCGGTTATAGGACTTTTACATGTGGTTGATTTTGTTTTCAATAACCATGAACCATTAATCGGCCATAAATATAGAGGATAAATTCAAACCTAATTTTACAAAGAAACATGCACGACTGTCTAAATTATTGAAGAAAAATAGAAACAACTGTATTGCATGTTGGTGCACTGACGTGTGCGAAAGTCGAAATGTACATACATTTTATGCGATGACCACCTTAAACTGCATGTAGTTTACGCTTTTATAAAGACTATCGTGTGAACGAGAGAGCAATGGAACAACGTTTGTATGACGCAAGTATAATTTTTTTTGTTTTTTTTTCTAATTTGATATGTCGTTCACATTTTGCAAATTAAAATGAAAAATAATATTTATTTAAACGGTTTTATCTACCTTTCAGTATAAAAAAGAACAGCGTCAAAACAAAGTATTCCAAGAAAACTACTTGCTTTTTGTTGAAGTTTCTATTGGATGTGCTTTGAAGTTTGTTTTTATTGTAAAGTTTTGTACGTTCTCGAGGTCAACTTAAACACGCTCTTTAGTGGTATAGTTAAAACAAAAATATACTGTCACTGTAGACGGTATTAGTGTTTATCCATGCCAAGTTTACAAGTGGAGCTGTGGTGCCAGCCGTTTGCATATTGCAGGGTATGGATGTTCGCAGGGCTGGTCGACCCACTGAGGGTTGTTTACAGTAGCACAGTCCTCACCTTCCCAGTAATGATTGGGCTCTCCCGTTTCCCAATTCCTGTAGTTGACATTAGTAGATCCATCCTGGCAAACCCACGAACCTGTTGAACAAAGATTTATACTATTAATTTTTAATGGTGGGATTTAAAACCAAATTTTAATATTTAGTCTGAATTCTACTAATTGGTTACGATTTTGAAAACTAAATGATCAAAACTAACCTGATTTTTCTATTTTGCCTTACATTTTTTTGTGACACGACTTAAAAAAACAAAAAACTGCAACATCCTCCAATTTGCTTCATAGTCTCTGATTGTAAACTGCATTCAGTTACAATTTACAAGTGGTTTCTTTAGCCTGCCCATTTAGCAGTGAGAGTTCCCATCCATCTTTGCTACATTACAGCTCTGGGGTGTTTTGGTAAAGACCCAGTGGCCACTGAATCCTGCAAACTGTACCTAGTCATTGGAAGGGCATTGTATACGGCACTACACTCATCACTTTTTGTTGGCACTATTGCGAACTGGATAAGAATTTTTTTAAACCTCCGCTTTCTCCAACTACTAATTATTTTTACCAACTGTAATACATTTTCTAGAGCTAAATAAAGAATAAGAATTGTTGATTGTTCGTGGACAGTGCAACTCTACTGGCTTTTCTGAAAAGTTGATTCTCAAAGGGAGGCCAAATAAATTTCAGGGAATTATTCAAAACACTGTAAAGCAAAATGAAATTGAAACACTGCATAAATATTTGTTTAAGTAAAAAATAAAACAAAATTCATTAAAAACAAAATTATCGACGACTTCATCCTGAAAAACATACTATTGACAAACTACCCACCAAGTCTAAGGGCAATTCATTCAAAATGTTTTCACAAATCTCATTTTTGTTACACTTACCAGTCCTTCAATATGTTTCAGGTTAAATTTTTGAACAAAAATGTATAACTTAATTCTACATGCTCTCATGAAATTTTGGGTGGAAAGCCACAGTTCGTTATCGGATTACTGAGGCCAAAGGTCATGTGGGAGCTAGTCATTATAAGTCATGTACCGGTTTGTTAAAGTTTGAAGTTTTAGAAAAAATTCATAAATCCTACATGATCTCATGGATTTTTATGACACTTGAATGCGGTGACCCTGATACCCCAGTCACAATTAAAGCGGAGCCCGGGCGGCTTGTGCGATTTCTAGGCATCGGCCGGCGTGTAGAGGTCGGCAAAAGATCGTGCGATATGGCGGTCACAGTCACAATTAAAAGTGCCCCGTACGCTGCCATGACGGGGTCCGGGGGGTCGCCGACCGGCGATTGGCCGACTTTCTTGGAAATGGGGACGAATTATTGGCCCGTTTATCGGCTGGTGTCCGGCAGGCACTCGTCCGGTGCCCTGCTTATGTCCTTGTGATACCCCTGCGGTATCCGGCAGGGTGCCAACCAATTAGTACAGGTCGTACGGCGACCGGACGGGCATCTGTAGTGTGCCTGTCGAGTGGCCAGCGATCAACGGCCGGCGGCAGAAGCTCTCCTCTGACCTTCTTAATGGCCCTGTCACACTAGAACGTTTTAGGCCAACGCGTGAGTAGCTCGTTAAAAATAGTTGATATGCTGGCAAACGCTGAACTTCCACAGAAAAAGTCAAGTTGAACCGTGATTTCAGCGTGTCCATAACTCATTAATAACGGGTTCATAGCGTTTGCCAGCGCGTGAATAACGCGTTAGTAACACGCTCGACGACTGATGAACGACTGCCCAGCGCGTGAGTAGCGTGGTCCAACGCGCGCCAGCGTACGGCAACGACCACATGATTAGTTGTACAAAAAGATGACGCGCTACTACAGTAATGGCCCTGTCACACCAGAACGTTTTAGGCCAACGTGTTGAAATTTCGGCAACACGCGGGTAAACGCTGACCAACGCTAGGCCAGCGTTCGCAACGCGCTGAGCATGTTACCCACACGCTGGAACACGCTGTCACACGCTGAGACAAAAATACGTTTTTCAACATACCTAAACAAATTGAGCGTTAGCCAGCGTGTGACTGCACACGCTAGCAGCGCGCAAGAAGGCCGTTACTTACGCGTCGAACACGCTAGACGATCGTTACCAACCCACTACTCTCACGCTGGCGACCCGCTGTCGTATTTTTTATATAAATCAGTGATGTGTTCATTACACGCTGAGCGCGTTCCTCACACGCTACCTACACGCCGGCATACGCTATGAACCCGTTATCAACCTGGGGCCAATTTCACGAAGCTGCTAAGCACAAAAATTTGCTTAGCACAAAAAAGTCTTGCTCATTAAAAACAAGTTATCAGCCAAAATTCTACGTGTTTTTCATGCTAAGCAAAACACCAGCTGATTATCAATCAAAAACAATAAAGATAACGTGAAAATTTGGTCTGTAACCTTGTTTTCACCAAGGACAAATTTTCATGCTAAGCAAATTTGTGTGCTTGGCATCTCCGTGAAATTGGCCCCTGCATGAACACGCTGAAATCACGGTTTCACTTGACTTTTTCTGTGAAAGAATCAGCAATTGCCAGCGTATCAACTATTTTTAACGCGCTACTCATGCATTGGCCTAAAATGTCCTGGTGTGGCAGGGCCATAACCAGCGTGTCACAAGCGTACGCCAGCGTGTGAGTAGCGTGTGAGTAGCGGGTTGATAACGATCGCCTAGCGTGTTTGACGCGTGAGTAACGAATCTAAAACGCGCCGCCAGCGTGTGCAGTCACACGCTGGCAAACGCTGGAAATTGTAGCTATTTTGAAAAATAAATTTCCTCAGCGTATGACAGCGTGTCCCAGCGTGTGAGTAACGCGCTCATCGTGTTGCTAACGCTGGCCTAGCGTTGGTTAGCGTTTGCCAGCGTGTTGCCAAAATTACAACACGCTACTCACGCGTTGGCCTAAAATGTTCTGGTGTGATAGGGCCATTAAATAAGAAAATGCCTTTGATACCTCCACAACGCTTGCGGGCACAGCGCGTGTAGGTCGCCCGGTTGAGGGAGAGGTTGGCGTTTGCACACTATACTGCTACAACCTGGTTCTTGTTGCATTGGTGGCTAAAGAAGAGATGTAGTACTTGCACTATGAAACTTGTGTGATAAACTGTGTGTAGATGTAGATGAGCCGCTTTTTTTACCCTGCGAGCCCCGGCCGATGCATGACCGATTTCAGGCTGGGCGCCGGCAGGGCGCCGTCTGGCCCCCAGCCGATTTCCGGCCAGGCACCGCCAAGTCGGCCGGACGCCTGGCGGGACCCGGCCGGCGTGTGGACGGCGCCTGGCCGATATATTGATTGTCTGGGTTGTCCAAAATTTGGCTCGGCTCCCGCCCGACGTGTGCGATGCCCTGCCGGACATCGGCTAGGCATCGACCGATTTATTGGCGATCAGTTTGCGATGCGAAACGCCGCACCAGGTTTTAAGTCCGAGTTAAAAGTAACTCGATGCCCGCCCGATGCCAAAAAATGACCCGGCAACAGCAAGGAGTCCCGTGGGGCCCCGGCCGAAAATGCCTAGAAATCCGCCGCAAACTAATCGCAAACCCATCGCAAGCCAATTGTGACTGGGGTATAAGGTGGAAAGCCACAGTTCTCAATTATCAAATTACTGATGTTGAAGGTCATGTAGGGGTAATTAAGGCCATCGTTTAAACATGCATGCACATACTTTTTTTAAGAACATAAAACATACAGGGAAAAGGAACTTGTGGAACTTGCGAACCGAGGATCACTTGTTGATGACGTACATTTGTGATGCAATAAAGTTGTAATTTGTTCCCTTCGTGGTGCTCTTAATGAACTTAACATCAACATACCTTCCACTTTGAGATCGTTGCAATTGATCCAAAATTGTTTCTCCAAGCTCAGTAGGAATGCAGATTCATCGTCTGACTCTGGCACAACCAAGACACTTCCCATCTTGCTGCACTTCTCTCTCGCCTCAAACCAAGTCAGGGGCTCAGCGATGGCTTTGTAGCAATTGCCACCCCACTGGATCCAAGGAGAGGGACACGCCCCTCTAATGGAGGCCGCGCACCCCTCCTTACCACCAGTGCATCTGATCATAAGACTTATCAAGACAAAGATAAACTGTTTCGGCAACATCATTCCTAAGTGTTGCCAGCACCTATCGTAGAGCTTTCAATCACAGGAATGTGCTGAGCACAGAAACTTTTGCCTAGAAAGGAAAGTTTACCAGCTAAAGTCGCATGCAGTGCATATTGCTGTTGGCTGGTTCGCCGCTGATTTCTGCCTAGTACTCAGATGTTGCAACAGTGCTGCCAAACAATGCTTTTTTTGTATGACTCTTTTCCCCTTAAAATGGTAATTTTCTTTCCTCTTCAATCAATGATGTTTTTTTCCTCTTTGGCTTGCAGATAAAATAAATTTCTCTTCAGTGACTAGGGTTGCTGCTAAAATCAATCTACTGTTTATACTTTTGCACATTTTAATATTTTTTTCTCAATTTTTCAAGGTTTTTACTGGGCGGCATTACTGTGGAAACTGTATTTTCTTTATTTGTTATTTTTCTTTGAGCAGACATGTACCGTGCACACAATTAACAGCAGTCCTGATGTATTGAAGTTTGTGCAGGCAGCAGTAATACCTTAACACATTCAGCACTGATCTGGTTATTTACTTGAAGATTTGTTATTTGTGACCGTCTACGACAAAAGGGCTGTAAAGTAGGCATTTTGACGTTTTGAGATATTTAGGGAAACAAAATCTACAAGAAATAAGCTTTACATAGTTGGTGTTTATGGTTAGCTACAACAAGTACCACTGAATATGAAAATTCTTTCTTTTTTTATTGTTGTTCACATATTTTAATGGTCCTTTTCTCAAAATAAGCTCTGGTGACTTTACAGCCCTTTTGTCGTAGATGGTCACATTTACCTTTATTTACCTTATTTGTCTCTTTCCCGTATTAGACCCACAACTGTCAAGTTTCTCACCATTCATAAATACCTGAAACAGCTTACCCATTCCTATTGGTCGAGAGCCTGACACATGGCTGGGTACATTATGTTTATTGAAACGACGAATGATACATAGCTCAGCCAGTTTTAAATGCTTATTTGGTGTCGCATTAAATTTGGACTTCAGTAAATTCCAGTCCATGACCCTTTCATTGTTTGAAACCTCGCACAGCATGTGCAATACAACCAATGAGTTTAAATGAGAGAAAAAGGTTTGTGATAGCACTGTGTGTTTAATTTCTTTTGTGGAGTTGTGTGGTTCAGAAAAGAACCGGTTTGTAACTCGACGTTTTGAACAGTAGGCTCTGCTCGTCCTCGTGAGAAAGTGTGACGGTCTTTATTGTGTGCTTGGATACTGCAATTTTATTGGCCTAGAACGATCACGTGTCCGGTGTATAAAAACACATGGCACATGCTATTGTGCGCTATTCTGTGATGTCAGCTGTATCATTGGTACCCTTGCAATTTTCACCTGCACTGTTACATCAGCAAACTTTAGTGGGAGCAGTGAACTAGCTAGCAAATGATCTGCTTAAAAAAAAATCTACCCGCCAAAGTCCTACATGGTTCATATTACTGTTGGCTGGTTCCCTGCTGATTTCTGCTGCGGCTCATCAATTTGCTTTTTTTAAAAGCTTACTTAACTGATTTGATTTATATATTTCAGGTCATTCCAGCCAGTAAGCAGTTTGCTGCAGTTTTAATCTTATGCATCTTCTTGTTTTGTTCGAAAGCAGCTTATTTCTGTGAACAATGACGTATTGTCAGTGTTATTCTCTTCAATAGATTTTTTCAATGCATCACTTCTCCTCCTCGCAAAGAAAACCCCTATTATTAAAAACGTCAATCTTTATTTCATTTACCATTTGAACCAGTTATATACCATTGCCTGTGTCATATTGCTAAGGATATTGATTGACATTACAATAGAAACTGTATTTTGTTCTTGTTGACAACATGCCATGCATGTAAATGTACAATGTAGTGGCAGTCTTTATGTATTGAATTGCGCACATGCAACAGTTAACCAGGTTGCGCCGGAGGACATATTATATTCGCAAATTGTTCCTGAGATTCAAAACGGATGACGAATAAACACGTATTTGTGCTTAGCAGCTCCATGAAATCGGCCCCAGATCTTTCTGTCACCTTTGTTTAAAGTTCTTCTGGACATGTCTCACCACATTTAAAAGGACAATGGACCATTTGTCGGTTGTGCATTTTTATTTTTTGAAGCAGCAAAAGTGCTCAAAATTTTACAAAGGTGCTTGACAAACAACCTGAAGAAGTTTTTAGCTCTGTAAATGCTGCATATTCCGAGGAAACAATATTCTAAGACTTCAAATTTAATTCAAAATCTGCTGAGACACAATTGGAATTGCGACCGCAATTTGCATTCAGGGCGCATTCTCATACAGCCGATTGCAGCGTCTCGTGTGCCACGCACTGAACAGACCAATAGTAGCGTGCGACGCGCGTTGTTCGAATGCCGTGCCTATACTATTTGCAGAAATTTCCACAAGTGCGTCTCTGAGACGCATCTTTGGACATTATGCTGGTTATTTTCCTCAAAATGACAGCACGCCAGAAATAACTTCAAATGGAGTTTAGAATCAATAGCTTTACAATTAACAACTGAGCTTTTCAACAGTATTTTGGTTGGTAATGTTGTGGATATATAGCCTCAACAGGTACAATCATATGGCAGTAATGAAACTCCATTCCAAGGTTGCTGGTATTACAGTATCAGTTTGACCATAGACTGTGTAAGTCTCGCACACAAAGAACACAATGAAACTTCAGGGCACAGTGGAGCCACTGGTTATAGGACTCTAGTTCGTGAATTGCCATTACGACCGAGGATCCCCTTTTGTGTTTTCCTTTATTCCTGTACTGTAACCTAACCCCATTGCCTAGCGCTTACCGGAGCGATCGAGGACAAAGAAACCGTCCTTCGAGGATCTTTTGTTCCCTTTGTTTTCTTTTGTGTTTCGATCCTCGATCGCAAAAGGAAACAAGAGCTCTTACATGTGGTTGATTTTGTTTTCAATAACCATGAACCATTAATCGGCCATAAATATATATTATAAATTCAAACCTAATTTTACAAAAAAACATGCACGACTGTCTAAATTATTGAAGAAAAATAGAAACAACTGTTTGACCTGAGCGTACAAGTTGCAACGAGAAAATCCCGGCCACCAAAATCTCTGTACTGCATGTTGGTGCACTGACGTGTGCGAACGTCGAAATGTACATAAATGATATGCGATGACCACCTTAAACTGCATGTAGTCTACGCTTTTATAAAGACTAGCGCGTGAACGAGAAAACAATGGAACGACGTTTGTATAATGTTACTATGATTTGTTCTTCTTTTTTCTAATTTTATATGTCATTCACATTTTGCAAATTAAAATGAAAAATAATATTTATATAAACAGTTTTATCTACCTTTCAGCGTCAAAACAAAGTATTTCAAAAAAACAACTCGCTTTTTGTTGAAGTTTCTATTCGATGTGCCTTGAAGTTTGGTTTTTCGTAAAGTTTTGTACGTTCTCGAGGTAAACTTACACGCTCTTTAGTGGTATAGTTAAAACAAAAATATACTGTCACTGTAGACGGTATTATTGTTTATCCATGCCAAGTTTACAAGTGGAGCTGTGGGGCCATCCGTTTGCAGATTGCAGGGTATCGGTGTACGCAGGGCAGGTCGTTCCATTCAAGGTGTCTTACAACAGCACAGTCCTCGTGTTGAAGGTAATCATTGGGCTCTCCCTCGTCCCAATTCCTGTAGTTGACATTAGTAGATCCATCCTGGCATACCCACAAACCTGTTGAACAAATTTTTGTACTATTATTTTTAGCGGTGAGATTAAAATGTATAACTTCTACATGCTCTCAAGGAATTTTGGGTGGGAAGCCACAGTTCGTTATCGGATTACTGAGGTCAAAGGTCATGTCGGAGGTCATTAGTCATGTACCGGTATGTTAAAGTTTGAAGTTTTTGAGAAAATGTATAAATCGTACATAATCTCATAGATTTTTATGAAACTTGAATGCAGTGACCCTTAGGTGGGAAGCCACAGTTCTTTATCCGATTACTGACGTCGAAGGTCATGTAGGGGTCATTCTTTTTGAAGAACACAAAACATACAGGGAAAAGGAACTTGTGAAACTTGCAAACCGAGGATCGCTTGTTGATGACGTACATTTGTGTTGCAACA
Organism: Crossaster papposus; assembly: GCA_037893245.1. Classification (NCBI taxonomy): domain Eukaryota; kingdom Metazoa; phylum Echinodermata; class Asteroidea; order Velatida; family Solasteridae; genus Crossaster; species Crossaster papposus. The sequence continues at coordinate 213,155 of JBAIAA010001081.1, forward strand.
TAAGTTGTAATTTGTTCCCTTCGTGGTGCTCTTAATGGACTTAACATCAACATACATGTACCTTCCACTTTAAGATCGTTGCAATTGATCCAAAATGAATTCTCCAGGTTCAGTAGGAATGCAGATTCATCGTCTGACTCTGGCACCACCAAGACACTTCCCATCTTGCTGCACTCCTCTTTGGCCTTAAACCAAGTTAGGCGCTCAGCGATGGCTTTGTAGCAATTGCCACCCCACTGGATCCAATGAGAGGGACACGCCCCTCTAATGGAGGCTGTGCACGCCTCATTACCACCAGTGCATCTGATCATAAGACAGAGGCTTATCAAGCCAAAGATAAACTGTTTTGGCAACATCATTTCTAAGTGTGTCCAGTACCTATCCTAGAGCTTTCGATCACAGGAATGTGCTGAACACAGAAACTTTTGCCTATTAAAAAGGAAAGTTTACCAGCCAAAATCGCATGCAATGCATATTGCTGTTGGCTGGTTCGCTGCTGATTTCTGCCTAGTACTCAAATGTTACCACAGTGCTGCCAAACAATGCTTTATTGTATTCTTTTTCACCCTTTATTGATTAATTTTTTTCTTCTTCAATTGATGATGTTTTTTTTCTCTTTGGCTCGCAGATATATTTAATCCCCCTTCAGTGACTAGAGTTGCTGCTAAAATCGATCTACTGTTTATACTCTTGCACATCAAAAGGCCGTCTTTAATAAAAATCGTTAATTTGAATAATGCCTGTCAACTGTATCACTGCTCAAGTTCTTATTAATTGTGTTACCATGGAAACTGCTTTCACCTGTTATTGCTCAAGCCTACAATATAATATGCCCATGCATGTACATGTAATAACAGTTCTGATGCCTGAGCATTTAAATTCACACAAACAACTGTAATAAACAATGGCATGTGTATTTGACACAATTGTGCGGAATTCTGACAAAATGCAACACAAATGGGCCAAAGATTTATTTATGTTTGTAATCTTTGGCATGCTTACTAACTATATTTTGTGAAGAAATAATATGAAAAAAAGTGTTTTTATGGAAAAAGAATTTGAATTTTTTCATATAACATACACAAAACTTGAAACTTCAAAGGCCTTTTTTCCAACATTTTACTTTGGCGACATGTTTATAAATGCGAACTTTAAACAGCCATAACTTGTTAACGAAAGGTCCTATATGATTGAAATGCAACAAACATCACTGTAAAGAGAATTGTATCCTTCTTTCTAACAAATGAGAACCCCTATTTTAACATCTGACCAGTTCCGTCTTATTTTGACAGAGGCCCTGACAATATTTCGCTCCTTTAATTTGCTACTTCATGTATAAATCTACGGGTGCTTCGTAGGTTTTGATTAATAGCCTCTGCCCCAATACACAACTATTTTATTATCTAAAGCTTGTACACTTTTATATATTTTTAAAAAATATGTATATTCCCTAGAAAGTTGGAGTTGGCTATTCAAAACAAAAAAACTCACCCCGAACTAAAAATATACTTTAGTCAATTAATGCTTGCCTGGATTTCTCAGGCCTTTCAATCCTTACAATGTTCTCAGGGAGAGCATTCTACATGTATTGTGTAGAGTAGTGGGATATGAAGGACCGTTGATGGGCAGCGGTTCTAGATTTTATTTGTCTGATGGCGTACAGATGGTTTGTGGTGGAACTGCGCATTGATCTAGAAGACTGCAGGAGGACGTGTTTATAATACAGTGGCTAATAGCAACAGGGCACTTTGTTATCTTGTATCACTAATTTTTTTTAGATCTTGTAAAGATCAAAATATTAAGCTCTCTTAATTTATTTGATTTGTATATTTCAGGTCATTCCGGCCAGTAAGCAGTTTGCAGCAGTTTTAATCTTATTCATCTTTTTGTTTTGTTCGAAAGCAGCTTATTTCTGTGAACAACAACTTATTGTCAGTGTTATATTCTCTCCTCTTCCATTGATGTTATATTTCAATGCATCACTTCTCCTCCTCGCAATGAAATAGCCTATTATTAAAAACGTCAATATGCATTTTATTTACCATTTGAACCAGTTAAATACCTTTGCCTGTGTCATATTGCTAAGGATATTGATTGACATTACAATAGAAACTGTATTTTGTTCTTGTTGACAACATGCCCATGCATGTAGTGGCAATCTTTTTGCATTGAAATTCGCACATGCAGCAGTTAACCAGGTCGCGCCGGAGAAGGTATTATATCCGCAAAATGTTCCCGAGATTCAAAACGGATGATGAATAAACACTTAATTATTTATTTATTTTTTATTTATTTATTATTTACCCTGGGGTAACCTTCTCAGTGAAACACTGTTTTCCAGAGGGACCCAGCATGTATACAATTTTTTTTTTTTCAACGTAGTCGAGCCGATGGCACGTAAAGGCGCCTCTGGCTGCCGGCCACGACTCGTTAATGACTACGGTCAAATTATGCTTAGCAGCTTCATGAAATCGCCCCAAGATCTTTCTGTCACCTTTGTTTAAAGTTCTTCTGCACACGTCTCACGACATTTAAAAGGACAATGGACCATTTGTCGGTTGTGCATTTTTATTGTTAGTGAAGAAGCAAAAGTGCTCAAAATTTTACAAAGGCCGGTGCTTAACAAACAACCTGAAGAAGTTTTAGCTCTGTAAATGCTGCATTCTAAGACTCTAAAATTTAATTCAAAATCTGCTGAGACACAATTGGAATTGCGACTGCAATCTGCATTTAGAGCGCGTTCTCATACAGCCGATTGCAGCGTCTCGCGTGCCACGCACTGAACAGACAAATAGTAGCGTGCAACGCGCGTTGTTCGAACGCCTTGCCCGCATGATTTGCAGATATTTCCACAAGTGCGCTCTGAGACGCATCTTTGGGCATTATGCTGGTTATTTTCCTCAAAATGACAGCACGCCAGAAGGAATAACTTCAAAGGGAGTTTAGAATCAATAGCTTTACAATTACATGTAACAAGTAAGCTTTTCAACAGTATTTTGGTTGGTAACGTTGTGGATAGCCTCAACAGGTACAATCATATGGCAGTAAACTCTATTCCAAGGTTGTTGGTATTACATACAGTACATGCAGTTTGACCATAGACCTTGTAAGTCTCGCACACAAAGAACACAATGGAACTTCAGGGCACAGTGGAGCCACCGGTTATAGGACTTTTACGTGTGGTTGATTTTGTTTTCAATAACCATGAACCATTAATCGGTCATAAATATAGATGATAAATTCAAACCTAATTTTACAAAAAAAATGCACGACTGTCTAAATTATTGAAGAAAAATAGAAACAACTGTTTGACCTGAGCGTACAAGTTTCAATGAGAAATAAGTCCCAGCCCCGAAAATCCAGAGTTGTATTCCAGTCCCTGCAAGTCCTTGCACAAGTCCTTGCACAAGTCCTTTCACAAGTCTTTTCACAAGTCCTTTCACAAGTCAAGTCAAGTCACGTCACGTCACAAGTCAAATCACAAGTCCAGTCATAAAGCCACTCATAAGGAACTGGTTAAACAAATAAAGGAATGCTTTTGTCAAAGCTCATTTGAATAGCTTGTGATTTTAATTGGAACTGGAGGACTTATTTGTGATGGACTTGCAGGGACTTACAGGGAATTGTGATGGACTTGACTACATCCCTGCCAAAATCCCTGTACTGCATGTTGGTGCACTGACGTGTGCGAACGTCAAAAAATGTAAATATATTATATGCGATGACCACCTTAAACTGCATGTATTCTACGCTTTTATAAAGACTATCGCGTGAACAAGAGAACAATGGAACAACGTTTGTATGACGCAACTATAATTTGTTACTTTTTTTTTCTAATTTGATATGTCGTTCACATTTTGCAAATTAAAATGAAAAATAATATTTATTTAAACGTTTTTATCTACCTTTCAGTAAAAAGAACAGCGTCAAAACAAAGTATTTCAAGAAAACTACTAGCTTTTTGTTGACAGTTCTATTCGATGTGCCTTGAAGTTTGGTTTTTCGTAAAGTTTTGTACGTTCTCGAGGTAAACTTACACGCTCTATACTGGTATAGTTAAAACAAAAATATACTGTCACTGTAGACGGTATTATTGTTTATCCATGCCAAGTTTACAAGTGGAGCTGTGGTGCCATCCGTTTGCATATTGCAGGGTATAGGCGTTTGCAGGACTGGTCGTCCCACTGAAGGCCTTTTACAGCAGCACAGTGCTGAAAATGCCCGTAATTATTGGGCTCTCCCGTGTTCCAATTCCTGTAGTTGACATCAGTAGATCCATCCTGGCAAACCCACGAACCTGTTAAACAAAGATTTGTACTATTATTTTTAGCGGTGAGATTTAAAACTATTTGGTTTCGATTTTGGAAACTGTATGTTCAAAACCAACCTAAACCAAAAATAAGCCTTCATTTTGTTGTGATAGCTTAAAAAAAAAGAAAAAAAAAGTCATGTACCGGTATGTTAAAGTTTGAAGTTTTGAAAAAAATGTATAAATCCTAAATGATCTCATGGATTTTTATGAAACTTGAATGCAGTGACCCTTATGTGGGAAGCCACAGTTTTTTATCGGATTACTGAGGTCGAAGGCCATGTAGGGGTCATTTGAGGCCGTTGTTTACACATGCACATACTTTTTAAAGAACACAAAAAATACAGAGAAATGGAACTTGTGGAACTTGCGAACTTAGGATCACTTGTTGATGACGTACATTTGTGATGCAACATAAGTTGTATTTTTTTTCCTTCGTAGTGCTTTTAATGATGGACTTTAAAGTAGTATACACCATTTGCAGATATCAAAAATATTTACTACCGAATTATTAAGAAATATCTTACTCATTTGAAAGTAAATAATGATTCTAGGCATTCAGCAAAATGATTGCGCTAGATATCCTGTAATTATTCCGAAAAGTAGAATTTTATTTCGGCGATCGCGAAACAACAAAGATAACATAAGAATAACTGCTCGACACCGGTTGAAAACAAATGCTTTGTTTTTCGTGTTTTTCTCGGCATCCATGATTGTAAATAACCCCCCAAATCTATCTGTTCGTGATAATTCGAGCAATTACCAATGGTGTACTCTAGTACCTTTAACATCAACGTACCTTCCACTTTGAGATCGTTGCAATTGATCCAAAATTGTTTCTCCAGGCTCAGTAGGAATGCAGATTCATCTTCTGACTCTGGCACCACCAAGACACTTCCCATCTTGCTGCACTCCTCTCTGGCCTCAAACCAAGTCAGGGGCTCAGCGATGGCTTTATAGCAATTGCCACCCCACTGGATCCAAGGAGAGGGACACGCCCCTCTAATCCCTCTAATGGAGGCCGCGCACCCCTCGTTACCACCAGTGCATCTGATCATAAGACAGAGGCTTATCAAGCCAAAGATAAACTGTTTTGGCAACATCATTTCTTAGTGTTGCCAGTACCTATCCTAGAGCTTTCGATCACAGGAATGTGCCGAGCACAGAAACTTTTGCCTAAAAAAGGAAGTTTACCAGCCAAAGTCGCATGCAGTGCATATTGCTGTTGGCTGGTTCGCTGCTGATTTCTGCCTAGTACTCAAACGTTACCACAGTGCTGCCAAACAATGCTTTTATTGTATGACTTTTTCCCCCTTCAATTGATAATTTTCTTTCCTCTTCAATTGAGGATGTTTTTTCTTCCACCACTATCTCCTTGACCCGCAGTTATTTAATTCCACTACAGTGACTAGGGTTGCTGCTAAAATTGATACTGTTTATGCTTTTACACTGTTTTTTCTTCATTCTTCAAGGTCTTAGTTGGTGGCGCGCATTACTATGGAAACTGCATTTTCTTCATTTGTTATTTTTCTCTGAGCTGACATGTACATACTCTGCACACAATTAACAGCAGTCCTGATGTATTGAAGTTTGTGCAGGCAGCAGTCAATACCTTCAATCAGTCCTATTCAGCACTGATCTGGTTATTTACTTGAAGATTTGTTATTTGTGACCGTCCAGGATAAAAGGGCTGTAAAGTACGTAGGCATCTTGACGTTTTGAGATATTTAGAAAAATGGAATCTACAATAAATAAGCTTTAAAATGATGTGTTACAAGACATAGTTGGTATTTATGGTTAGCTACAACAAGTATACACTGAAAATGTATAAATCCTACATGATCTAATTTTTTTTTAAAGCAGCTATATCTATGAACAATGATTCATTGTCAGTGTTATTCTCTCCTCTTCAATTGATGTCATATGTGACCTGTCACCACAAAATAAGAGTAAAGTCGGAAAAATTGAGAAATTGGTATTTTCGAATTCTTGAGAAAGAGAGCTCTCAAATGGTACATAACACTTAGGGGTTTTGCGATAAATACTTTTTACAGTGCTCTAGAAAGTTATGGGTTTCACAAAACGTGTTTGTACTTTAAACATCTTAAACAAAACACGCAAAAGATTACAAAACAGGACAAGTAAGGTTAGGTTGAGCATAGCAACGGCTATGTTCTAATCATCATTTCTTCCTGAAATTTTCCACACATACTCACTATTGTATAAACAATAAAATATCACAATTTCGAAAACGTGGGATATTTACGTGGACCTGATTTGAATATTTAAATACCGTGTTAATTAGACAACTAATGGACTTTAATCCAAACACTAACTACGCAAACAAATATTAAAAATACAATCTGCATTTTATTTACCATTTGAACCAGTTAAATCAGTTATATACCATTGCCTGTGTCATATTGCTAAGTCATATTGATTGACATTACAATAGAAACTGTATTTTGTTCTTGTTGACAACATGCCCATGCATGTAGTGGCAGTCTTTACGTATTGAATTGCGCACATGCAGCAGTTAACCAGGTCGCGCCGGAGGACGTATTATATTCGCAAAATGTTCCCGAGATTCAAAACAGATGATGAATAAACACGTATTTGTGCTTAGCAGCTCCATGAAATCGGCCCCAGATCTTTCTGTCACCTTTGTTTAAAGTTCTTCTGCACACGTCTCACCACATTTAAAAGGACAATAGACCATTTGTCGGTTGTGCATTTTTATTGTTTAAAGCAGCAAAAGTGGTCAAAATTTTACAAAGGTGCTTGACAAACAACCTGATGAAGTTTTCAGCTCTGTGAATGCTGCATATATTCCGAGAAAACAATATTCTAAGACTTCAAATTTAATTCAACATCTGCTGAGACACAATTGGAATTGCGACCGCAATCTGCATTCAGAGCGCGTTCTCATACTGCCGATTGCAGCGTCTCGCGTGCCATGCAACTGAACAGACCAATAGTAGCGTGCGACGCGTGTTGTTCGAACGCCGTGCCCGCACTATTTGCATAAATTTTCACAAGTGCGTCTCTGAGACGCATCTTTGGACATTATGCTGGTTATTTTCCTCAAAATGACAGCACGCCAGAAATAACTTCAAAGGGAGTTTAGAATCAATAGCTTTACAATTAACAAGTAAGCTTTTTAACAGTATTTTGGTTGGTAACGTTGTGGATAGCCTCAACAGGTACAATCATATGGCAGTAATGAAAATCCATTCCAAGGTTGCTGGTATTACAGTATGTGCAGTTTAACCATAGACCATGTAAGTCTCGCACACAAAGGACACAATGAAACTTCAGGGCACAGTGGAGCCACCGGTTATATAGGACTATAGTTCGTGAATTGCCATTACGACCGAGGATCCCCTATTGTGTTTTCCTTTATTCCTGTACTGTAACCTAACCCCATTGCCTAGCGCTTACCGGGGCGATCGAGAACAAAGAAACCGTCCTTCGAGGATCTTTTGTTCCCTTTGTTTTCTTTTGTGTTTCGATCCTCGATCGCAAAAGGAAACAAGAGCTTTTACATGTGGTTGATTTTGTTTTCAATAACCATGAACCATTAATCGGCCATAAATATAGATGATAAATTCAAATTTAATTTTACAAAAAAACATGCACGACTGTTTGACCTGAGTGACAAGTTGCAACGAGAAAGTCCCGGCCCCAAAAATCTCTGTACTGCATGTTGGTGCACTGACGTGTGCGAACGTCGAAATGTACATAAATGATATGCGATGACCACCTTAAACTGCATGTAGTCTACGCTTTTATAAAGACTAGCGCGTGAACGAGAAAACAATGGAACAACGTTTGTATAACGTTACTATGATTTGTCCTTCTTTTTTCTAATTTTATATGTCGTTCACATTTTTCAAATTAAAATGAAAAATAAAATTTATTTAAACGTTTTTATCTACCTTTAAGTAAAAAGAACAGCGCCAAAACAAAGTATTCCAAGAAAACTACTTGCTTTTTGTTGACAGTTCTATTCGATGTGCCTTGAAGTTTGGTTTTTCGTAAAGTTGTGTACGTTCTCGAGATAAGCTTACACGCTCTATACTGGTATAGTTAAAACAAAAATATACTGTCACTGTAGACGGTATTATTGTTTATCCATGCCAAGTTTACAAGTGGAGCTGTGGGGCCAGCCGTTTGCATATTGCAGGGTATAGGCCTTTGCAGGACTGGTCGTCCCACTGAAGGCCTTTTACAGCAGCACAGTGCTGAACATGCCGGTAATTATTGGGCTCTCCCGTGTTCCGATTCCTGTAGTTGACATCAGTAGATCCATCCTGGCAAACCCACAAACCTGTTAAACAAAGATTTGTACTATTATTTTTAGCGGTGAGATTTAAAACCAAATTTTAATATTCAGTTTGAATTCTACTATTTGCTTTCGATTTTGGAAACTGTATGTTCAAAACCAACCTAAACCAAAAATAAGCCTTCATTTTGTTGTGATAGCTTTAAAAAAAAGAAAAAAAAGTCATGTACCGGTATGTTAAAGTTTGAAGTTTTGAAAACAATGTATAAATCCTAAATGATCTCATGGATTTGTATGAAACTTGAATGCAGTGACCCTTAGGTGGGAAGCCACATTTTTTTATCGGATTACGATGGCCATGGGGTTATTTGAGGCTGTCGTTTACACGTGTGCACATACTTTTTAAAGAACACAAAACATACAGAGAAGTGGAACTTGTGGAACTTGCGGACTGAGGATCACTTGATGATGACATACATTTGTGATGCAACAAAAGTTGTATTTTTTTTCCTTCGTATTGCTTTTAATGATGGACTTAAAGGTAGTATACACCATTTGCAGATATCGAAAATATTTACTACCGAATTATTAAGAAATATCTTACTCATTTGAAAGTAAATAATGATTCTAGGCATTCAGCAAAATGATTGCGCTAGATATCCTGATCGCGAAACAACAAAGATAACAAGAATAACTGCTCGACACCGGTTGAAAACAAATGCTTTGTTTTTCGTGTTTTTCTCGGCATCCATGATTGTAAAACTTTGGACAGGTCAGTTTTACGATATTTACTATAAAATACAACCCCCCAAATCTATCTATTCGTGATAATTCAAGCAATTACCAATGATGTACTCTAGTACCTTTAACATCAACATACCTTCCTCTTTGAGATCGTTGCAATTGATCCAAAATCGTTTCTCCAGGCTCAGTAGGAATGCAGATTCATCGTCTGACTCTGGCACAACCAAGACACTTCCCATCTTGCTGCACTCCTCTCTCGCCTCAAACCAAGTCAGGGGCTCAGCGATGGCTTTGTAGCAATTGTCACCCCACTGGATCCAAGGAGAGGGACACGCCCCTCTAATGGAGGCCGCGCACCCCTCGTTACCACCAGTGCATCTGATCATAAGACAGAGGCTTATCAAGCCAAAGATAAACTGTTTTGGCAACATCATTTCTAAGTGTTGCCAGTACCTATCCTAGAGCTTTCGATCACAGGAATGTGCCGAGCGCAGAAACCTTTGCCTAGAAAGGGAAGTTTACCAGCTAAATTCGCATGCAATGCATATTGCTGTTGGCTGGTTCGCTGCTGATTCCTGCCTAGTACCCAAATGTTACCACAGTGCTGCCAAACAATGCTATTTTATTGTATGACTTTTTTCCCCTTCAATTGATAATTTTCTTTCCTCTTTAATTGATGATGTTTTTTCTTCCAACACTATTCTCCTTGGCTCGCAGTTATTTAATTCCCCTTCAGTGACTAGGGTTGCTGCTAAAATGGATACTGTTTTATGCTTTTACACTATTTTTTCTTCTTCATTCCGGCCTCAAGGTCTTAGTTGGTGGCGCGCATTACTATGGAAACTGTATTTTCTTCATTTGTTATTTTTCTCTGAGCCGACATGTACATACTGTGCACACAAGTAACGACAGTCCTGATGTATTGAAGTTTGTGCAGGCAGCAGTCAATACCTTCACTCAGTCATATTCAGCACTGATCCGGTTATTTACTTGAAGATTTGTTATTTGTGACCGTCCACGACAAAAGGGCTGTAAAGTAGGCATCTTGACGTTTTAAGATATTTAGACAAATGAAATCTACAAAAAATAAGGTTTAAAATGTTAACAAGTAACACTGAATATAACAATTCTTTGGTTTTTTCCAGTTTTTTACTAATTAAATGGTCCTTTTCTCAAAATAAGCTCTGGCAACTTCACAGCCCTTTTGTCGTGGCTTGTCACATTTACCTTTATTTACCTTATTTATCTCTTTTCACTATTAGACCCACAACTGTTGGAACATCTACAGCTATACATGCAGCTCTAACTGAACAGAAATTATTGTGTCAAGTTTCTCACAATTCATAAATACCTAAAACAGTTTACCCATTCCTATTGGTTAAGAGCCTGACTCATGGCTGGGTACATTATGTTTAAACGCCCAATAAAACGTGGCCCAGCCAGTTTTAAATGCTTATTTGGTGTCGCATTAAATTTGGACTCCTGTAAATTCCAGTCCATGACCCTTTCATTGGTTGAAACCTCGCACAGCATGTGCAGTACAACTCATGAGTTTAAATGAGAGTCTACCAGTCTACCAGCCAAAGTCCTACGTGGTTTATATTGCTGTTGGCTGGTTCCCTGCCGATTTCTGCTCTCATCAATTTGCTTTATTTAACCCTAACCCCCTAGGCCTTACTTTGGGCTAAAGAACTGCGTACTACAGAATAACTACTTAGTATTTTGTAGCATTAGGTCTCTCCGTGACTGATGATTGGGTGTGTACTGACAGAGTACATACTGCCAACTACAAAATACTAATAGTGGCAATACAAGTCAGTAATACTTACCTGGCAAAAAAATGCAGTAGTCCAGCCTTGACCCATTGTGTCCCAAAGACAATTTTTGCTGTAGAGTTTAGAACACCTTACACAGCATACATGGGCCATGCACACTCAGCAAGCAGAGGGACCCAATGCTAAAAAGTACTACGAGTGCAATTAGGGGTGAAGTACCCAATACTAAAAAAATTACTACAGGCATTGCACACAAGTCAGTGAGAGTACTGCATACTACTTTTTACTACTAATAGTAAAAAGTAGCATTAGGTAGGGTTAGGGTTAAAGCCCTCTTAACTGATTTGAGTTGTATATTTCAGGTCAATCCAGCCAGTAAGCAGTTTGCAGCAGTTAATCTTATGCATCTTCTTGTTTTGTTCGAAAGCAGCTTATTTCTGTGAACAATGACGTATTTTCAGTGTTATTCTCTTCAATTGATTTTTTCAATGCATCACTTCTCCTCCTCGCAAAAAAACCCCTATTATTAAAAACGTCAATCTTTATTTCATTTACCATTTGAACCAGTTATATACCATTGCCTGTGTCATATTGCTAAGGATATTGATTGACATTACAATAGAAACTGTATTTTGTTCTTGTTGACAACATGCCCATGCATGTAGTGGCAGTCTTTATGTATTGAATTGCGCACATGCAACAGTTAACCAGGTCGCACCGGAGGACGTATTATATTCGCAAAATGTTCCCGAGATTCAAAACGGATGACGAATAAACACGTATTAGTGCTTAGCAGCTCCATGAAATCAGCCCCAGATCTTTCTGTCACCTTTGTTTAAGGTTCTTCTGCACACTCTCACCACATTTAAAAGGACAATGGACCATGTGTCGGTTGTGCATTTGTATTGTTTGAAGCAGCAAAAGTGCTCAAAACTTTACAAAGGTGCTTGACAAACAACCTGAAGAAGTTTTTAGCTCTGTAAATGCTGCATATTCAGAGAAAACAATATTTTAAGACTTCAAATTTAATTCAAAATCTGCTGAGACACAATTGGAATTGCGACTGCAATCTGCATCCAGAGCGCGTTCTCATACAGCCGATTGCAGCGTCTCGCGTGCCACGCACTGAACAGACCAATAGTAGCGAGCGACGAGCGTTGTTTGAACGCCGTGCCTGCATTATTTGCAGAAATTTCCAAAAGTGCGTCTCTGAGACGCATCTTTGGACATTATGCTGGTTATTTTCCTCAAAATGACAGCACGCCAGAAGGAATAACTTTAAAGGGAGTTTAGAATCAATAGCTTTACAATTAACAAGTAAGCTTTTCAACAGTATTTTGGTTGGTAACCATGTGGATAGCCTCAACAGGTACCGGTACAATCATATGGCAGTAATGAAAGTCCATTCCAAGGTTGCTGGTACAGTAGGTGCAGTTTGACCATATAGACCATGTAAGTCTCGCACACAAAGGACACAATGGAACTTCAGGGCACAGTGGAGCCACCGGTTATAGGACTGTTATGTGTGGTTGATTTTGTTTTCATGAACCATGAACCATTAATCGGTCATAAATATAGAGGATAAATTCAAACCTAATAAAAAAAAAAATGCACGACTGTCTAAATTATTGAAAAAAAATAGAAACAACTGTATTGCATGTTGGTGCACTGACGTGTGCGAACGTCGAAATGTACATAAATTATATGAGATGACCACCTTAAACTGCATGTAGTCTATTCTTTTATAAAAGCTAGCGTGTGAACGAGAGAGCAATGGAACCGCGGTTTGTGCATTAATTAGATATTGGGTTTGTTCGCCCGTGAGGTGTTCTCGCTAGTGTCCATGAAGGGAATGAGATGCGCCGTGACGTTGGTGGCGCGCCTCCCCCGCCCCTGGATCAGTCATTGTTTTTAGTCACTGGTTTTTAGAAGTGCAGTTGCGGTGACAGTCGTTTGCATATGGCATGGATGGGGAAGTCGCATGGATAGTCGTTGATCTCACCCAAGGCTGTCCACACCATGGCACAATCTTCAGGTTTGTCACTGCCTATAGCTATGTGCAAATTGTCGGGTTGACCAGGACCCCAGTTTAGATCTGCACGTGGGTTGCCTTGACACATCCAAGAACCTTGAAAAACACAAATCAAAATAAAATCCAAGAAGTGAACAAGAGATAATCCTGTTATTAACAAATTAAATCATCAACGTCACTTGTGGCCCAGTTAAGATTGGCACGAAATCAAAAATTAACTGAATCCTCCCCACTATACCCAGTCATTTAGAGGGCGTTTTATGCGGCACCTCACTCGTCACTGTTCGTTGGCATGATTGCGATCTGGATAACCGGATTTTAAAACCTCAGATTTTTCTCACTACTAATTTTGTTTACCAACTGTAATACATTTTCTAGAGCTAAATAAAGAATACAAATTGTTGATTGTCCATGCATAGACAGTGCAACTCTACTGGCTTTTCTGAAAAGGTTGATTATCAAAGGGAGGCCAATTTTTTTCGGGGGAATTATTCAAAACATTGTAAAAAAAAAAGGAAATTTAAACACTGCATGAACACTTGTTTAACCAGTTCGCGCCGGATGACGTATATAAACGCAAACATTTCCCCAAATTCAAAACGGATGATGCATAAACACGCCAAGTTCAAGTTCGGAAATGTATGTCAGCAGCGCGCAAGGCCGGAAATGCGTGGGTGTGCTTCCCGGCACTATCAGCCTCAACCCGCTTCGGATCGAGTTTCGTCAAAAATAATCCGGCCCGTCGGCTCGGCGATGTTAAAATAATCCCGGCGCGAACTGGTTAAGTAAGAAATGACTAAAATTTCACTAAACAATGTATGGATGACGACGACATCGTGATGTCATTGTTATTCAACATACTATTGACAAACTATACCCACCAAGGCTGAGGGCAATCGGACTTTTCAAATGTTTTACCAAATCTAATTGTTGAGTCACTAAACAGTCCTTCAATCTGTTTCAGGTTAAGTTTTTGAGAAATAAAATGTATAACTTCTACATGCTCTCATGGATTTTGATGCTTTTTGAGTGGATGCAGTGACCCTTGGGTGAAAAGCCACAGTTCGTTATCACTGAGGTCAAAGGTCATGTAGGAGGTCATTAGAAGTCGTGTACCGGTATGTTAAAGTAATTTTTTTTTTAAATGTATAAATCCTACATGATCTCATGGATTTGTATGAAACTTGAATGCGGTGACCCTTTAGTGGCAGCCACAGTTCTTTATTGGATTACTGAGGTCGAAGGTCATGTATGGGTCATTGGAGGCAATTATTTACATACTTTTTTTTAAGAACACAAAACTTACAGGGAAAAGGAACTTGTGGAACTTGCGAACTGAGGATCACTTGTTAATGACGTACATTTGTGATGCAATATAAGTTGTAATTGTTTCCCTTCGGTGCTCTTAATTGACTTAACATCAACATACCTTCCTCTTTGAGATCGTTGCAATTGATCCAAAATGAATTCCCCAGGCTCAGTAGGAATGCAGATTCATCGTCTGACTCTGGCACAACCAAGACACTTCCCATCTTGCTGCACTCCTCTCTCGCCTCAAACCAAGTCAGGGGCTCAGCGATGGCTTTGTAGCAATTGTCACCCCACTGGATCCAAGGAGAGGGACACGCCCCTCTAATGGAGGCCGCGAACCCCTCATTACCACCAGTGCATCTGATCATAAGACAGAGGCTTATCAAGCCAAAGATAAACTGTTTCGGCAACATCATTTCTAAGTGTTGCCAGTACCTATCGTAGAGCTTTCAATCACAGGAATGTGCTGAGACAGAAACTTTTGCCTAGAAAGGAAAGTTTACCAGCTAAAGTCGCATGCAATGCATATTGCTGTTGGCTGGTTCGCCGCTGATTTCTGCCTAGTACTCAAATGTTGCCACTGACAGTGCTGCCAAACAATGCTTTTATTGTATGACTCTTTTCCCCTTGAAATGGTAATTTTCTTTCCTCTTCAATCGATGATGTTTTTTCCCTCTTTGCCTCGATATATTAAATGTCCCTTTAGTGACTGGGGTTGCTGCTAAAATCAATTTACTGTTTATACTTTTGCACATTTTAATTTTTCAAGGTTTTTACTGGGCCGCATTACTGTGGAAACTGTATTTTCTTTATTTGTTATTTTTCTTTGAGCAGACATGTACCGTGCACACAATTAACAGCAGTCCTGATGTATTGAAGTTTGTGCAGGCAGCAGTCAATACCTTCAATCAGTCCTATTCAGCACTGATCTGGTTATTTACTTGAAGATTTGTTATTTGTGACCGTCCACGACAAAAGGGCTGTAAAGTAGGCATCTTGACGTTTTGTGATATTTAGAACAATTAAATCTGCAAGAAATAAGCTTTAAAATGATGTATTACAAGACATAGTTGGTATTTATGGTTAGCTACAACAAGTAACACTGAATATGAAAATTCTTTGTTTTTTATTGTTTTTCACAAATTTTAATGGTCCTTTTCTCAAAATAAGCTCTGCCGACTTCACAGCCCTTTTGTCGTGGATGGTCACATTTACCTTTATTTACCTTATTTGTCTCTTTCCCGTATTAGACCCACAACTGTCAAGTTTCTCACCATTCATAAATACCTGAAACAGCTTACCCATTCCTATTGGTCGAGAGCCTGACACATGGCTGGGTACATTATGTTTATTGAAACGACGAATGATACATAGCTCAGCCAGTTTTAAATGCTTATTTGGTGTCGCATTAAATTTGGACTTCAGTAAATTCCAGTCCATGACCCTTTTCATTGGTTGAAACCTCACACAGCATGTGCAATACAACCAATGAGTTTAAATGAGAGAAAAAGGTTTGTGATAGCACTGTGTGTTTAATTTCTTTTGTGGAGTTGTGTGGTTCAGAAAAGAACCGGTTTGTAACTCGACGTTTTGAACAGTAGGCTCTGCTCGTCCTCGTGAGAAAGTGTGACGGTCTTTATTGTGTGCTTGGATACTGCAATTTGATTGGCCTAGAACGATCACGTGTCCGGTGTATAAAAACACATGGCACATGCTATTGTGCGCTATTCTGTGATGTCAGCTGTATCATTGGTACCCTTGCAATTTTCACCTGCACTGTTACATCAGCAAACTTTAGTGGGAGCAGTGAACTAGCTAGCAAATGATCTGCTTAAAAAAAAATCTACCCGCCAAAGTCCTACATGGTTCATATTACTGTTGGCTGGTTCCCTGCTGATTTCTGCTGCGGCTCATCAATTTGCTTTTTTTAAAAGCTTACTTAACTGATTTGATTTATATATTTCAGGTCATTCCAGCCAGTAAGCAGTTTGCTGCAGTTTTAATCTTATGCATCTTCTTGTTTTGTTCGAAAGCAGCTTATTTCTGTGAACAATGAAGTATTGTCAGTGTTATTCTCTTCAATAGATTTTTTCAATGCATCACTTCTCCTCCTCGCAAAGAAAACCCTATTATTAAAAACGTCAATCTTTATTTCATTTACCATTTGAACCAGTTATATACCATTGCCTGTGTCATATTGCTAAGGATATTGATTGACATTACAATAGAAACTGTATTTTGTTCTTGTTGACAACATGCCATGCATGTAAATGTACAATGTAGTGGCAGTCTTTATGTATTGAATTGCGCACATGCAACAGTTAACCAGGTTGCGCCGGAGGACATATTATATTCGCAAATTGTTCCTGAGATTCAAAACGGATGACGAATAAACACGTATTTGTGCTTAGCAGCTCCATGAAATCGGCCCCAGATCTTTCTGTCACCTTTGTTTAAAGTTCTTCTGGACATGTCTCACCACATTTAAAAGGACAATGGACCATTTGTCGGTTGTGCATTTTTATTTTTTGAAGCAGCAAAAGTGCTCAAAATTTTACAAAGGTGCTTGACAAACAACCTGAAGAAGTTTTTAGCTCTGTAAATGCTGCATATTCCGAGGAAACAATATTCTAAGACTTCAAATTTAATTCAAAATCTGCTGAGACACAATTGGAATTGCGACCGCAATTTGCATTCAGGGCGCGTTCTCATACAGCCAAATTGCAGCGTCTCGTGTGCCACGCACTGAACAGACCAATAGTAGCGTGCGACGCGCGTTGTTCGAACGCCGTGCTCGTAGTATTTGCAAAAAGTGCGTCTCTGAGACGCATTTTTTGACATTTTGTTTGTTAATTTTCTCAGAATGACAGCACGCCAGAAGGAATAACTTCAAGGGGAGTTTAGAATCAATAGCTTTACAATTAACAAGTAAGCTTTTCAACAGTATTTTGGTTGGTAACCATGTGGATAGCCTCAACAGGTACAATCATATGGCAGTAATGAAACTCCATTCCAAGGTTGCTGGAACATGTATTACAGTACGTGCAGTTTGGACCTTGCAGTCTCACACATAAAAGACACAATGGAACTTTAGGGCACATGGAGCCACTGGTTATAGACTTTTATGTGTGGTTGATTTTGTTTTCAATAACCATGAACCATTAATCGGCCATAAATATAGATGATAAATTCAAACCTAATTTTACAAAAAAAATGCACGACTGTCTAAATTATTGAAGAAAAATAGAAACAACTGTATTGCATGTTGTTGCACTGAGTGTGCGAACATCGAAATGTATATAAATTATATGCGATGACCACCTTAAACTGCATGTAGTCTACGCTTTTATAAAGACTAGCGCGTGAATGAGAGAGCAATGGAACCGCGGTTTGTGCATTAATTAGATGGGTTTGTTTGCCCGTGAGGTGTTCTCGCTAGTGTCCATGAAGGGAATGAGATGCGCCGTGATGTTGGTGGCGCGCCTCCCCCTCCCCTGGATCAGTCATTGTTTTTAGTCGCTGGTTTTTAGAAGTGCAGTTGTGGTGACAGTCGTTTGCATATGGCATGGATGGGGAGGTCGCACGGATAGTCATTGATCTCACCCAAGGCTGTCCACACCGCAGCACAATCTTCAGGTTTGTCACGGCCTGTTTGACAATTGCTGGGTTCACCAGGAGCCCAGTTCAGATCTGCACGCGGGTTGCCTTGACACATCCAAGAACCTTGAAAAACACAAATCAAAATAAAATCCAAGAAGTAAACAAGAGATAATCCTGTTATTAACAAATTAAATCATCAACGTCACTTGTGGCCCAGTTAAGATTTGCACGAAATCAAAAATTCACTGAATCCTCCCCACTATACCCAGTCATTTAGAGGGCGTTTTATGCGGCACCTCACTCGTCACTGTTCATTGGCATGATTGCGATCTGGATAACTGGATTTTAAAACCTCAGATTTTTCTCACTACTAATTTTGTTTACCAACTGTAATACATTTTCTAGAGCTAAATAAAGAATACAAATACAAATATTTAATACAAATAGACAGTGCAACTCTACTGGCTTTTCTGAAAAGTTGATTATCAAAGGGAGGCCAATTTTTTTGGAGGGAATTATTCAAAACATTGTAAAGAAAAAATGAAATTGAAACACTGCATGAACACTTGTTTAAGTAAGAAATGACTACAATTTCATTAAACAATGTATGGATGACGACATCGTGATGTCATTGTTATTCAACATACTATTGACAAACTACCCACCAAGGCTGAGGGCAATCGGACATTTCAAATGTTTTACCAAATCTAATTGTTGAGTCACTAACCAGTCCTTCAATCTGTTTCAGGTTAAGTTTTTGAGAAATAAAATGTATGATTTCTACATGCTCTCATGGATTTTGATGCTTTTTGGATGCAGTGACCCTGGGCTGAAAAGCCCACAGTTCATGATTATCACTAAGGTGAAAGGTCATGTAGGAGGTAATTAGAAGTCATGTACCGGTGTGTTAAAGTTTTAAGTTTTTTTTTAAATGTATAAATCCTACATGATCTCATGGATATGTATGAAACTTGAATGCGGTGACCCTTAGGTGGCAGCCACAGTTCTTTATTGGATTACTGAGGTCGAAGGTCATGTAGGGGTCATTGGAGGCGATTATTTACATATATGCACATACTTTTTTTAAGAACACAAAACATACAGGGAAAAGGAACTTGTGGAACTTGCGAACCGAGGATCACTTGTTAATGACGTACATTTGTGATGCATTATTTGTTGTAATTTTGTTCCTTTGTGGTGCTCCTAATGGACTGAACATCAACATACCTTCCTCTTTGAGATCGTTGCAATTGATCCAAAATGAATTCCCCAGGCTCAGTAGGAATGCAGATTCATCGTCTGACTCTGGCACCACCAAGACACTTCCCATCTTGCTGCACTCCCCTCTCGCCTCAAACCAAGTAAGGCGCTCAGCGATGGCTTTGTAGCAATTGCCACCCCACTGGATCCAAGGAGAGGGACACGCCCCTCTAATGGAGGCCGCGAACCCCTCATTACCACCAGTGCATCTGATCATAAGACAGAGGCTTATCAAGCCAAAGATAAACTGTTTTGGCAACATCATTTCTAAGTGTTGCCAGTACCTATCCTAGAGCTTTCGATCACAAGAATGTGCTGAGCACAGAAACTTTTGCCTAAAAAGGGAAGTCCAGCCAAAGTCGCATGCAATGCATATTGCTGATGGCTGGTTCGCCGCTGATTTCTGCCTAGTACTCAAATGTTACCACAGTGCTGCCAAACAATTCTTTTATTGTATGACTTTTTTCCCCTTCAAATGATAATTTTGTTTCTAAATTGATGACGTTTTTCCTCTTTGGCTCGCAGATATATTAAATTTCCCTTCAGTGACTAGGGTTGCTGCTAATTTAAATAATGTTTGTCAACTGTATCACTGCTCAAGTTCTTATTAACCGTGTTACCATGGAAACTGCTTTCACCTGTTATTGCTCAAGCCTACAATAATATGCCCATGCATGGAATAACAGTTCTGATGCCTGAGCATTTAAATTCACACAAACAACTGTAATAAACAATGGCATGTGTATTTGACACAATTGTGAGGAATTCTGGCAAAATGCGACAGAAATGGGCCAAAGATTTATTGATGTTTGTAAACTTTGGCATGCTTACTAACTATATTTTGTGAAGGAATAATATGAAAATATTGAAAAAAAAATCTGTTTTTATGGAAAAACAATTAGCCCTTTTTCATAACATACACAAAACTCGAAACTTCAAAGGCCTTTTCCCCAACATTTAACTTTGGCGAGATGTTGATAAATGCGAACTTTAAACAGCCATAACTTGTTAACGGAAGGTCCGATATGATTGAAATGCAACAAACATCATTGTAAGGGGAATTTTATCCTCATTTCTAACAAATGAGAACCCTTATTTCAACATCTGCCCAGTTCCGTCTCATTTTGTCAGAACCCCTGACAATTTTAGGCTCGTTTAATTTGCTACTTCACGTATAAATCTACGTGGGCTTCATAGGTTTCGATATATGGCCCAATACACAACTATTTTATTATCTAAAGCTTGTACACTTTTATATATTTAAAAAAAATATGTATATTCCCTAGAAAGTTGGAGTTGGCTATTCAAAACAAAAAACTCACCCCGAACTAAAAATATACTTGGTCAATTAATGCTTGCCTAGATTTCTCAGGCCCTTACAATGGAGAGCATTCTATTGTGTAGAGTAGTGGGATATGAAGGATCGTTGATGGGCAGCAGTTCTAGATTTTATCTGTCTGATGGTGTACGGATGGTTTGTGGTGGAACTGCGCATTGATCTAGAAGACTGCAGGAGGCCGTGTTTTATAAAACAGTTGCTACCAGCAACATGACCCGGTTTGTAATTTTGTATCACTGAGCGCGGCATTTTTCAAAACGGTGTCGGCTACTAAAGTTAGCGCGTTGCATGTACGGGATAGATTAGTGGTGGTTGTGACATTTGTCACCCAACTGAATCCAGGAGGGGGACAACGCTCCTCTAGTGAAGGCTGCGCACACATCGTTGCCAAATCTAAATTTCATCAAAAGACCAAGGCCTATCAAGCCAAAGATCCACCGTTTAGGCAACATCATGTCTCAGATGTTGCCAGCCATGTGTACCCTACATCTCCAAAGATTCTAGATTCAATATTTTTGGAGCAGTTGATCACATAAATGTGCTCAGCGCAAAGAGTTTTGCTTAGAAAAAAAAAAGGTCTCCCAGCCAAAGTATTACATGGTTCATATTGCTGTTGGCTGATTTCTGATTTCTGCTTAGCACATCAATTTGCTAATCTTTATTTTTTTGAATTTTAAGATCTTGTTCAGATCAAAATGCCAGGCCCTCTTAACTTGTTTGATTTGTATATTTCAGGTCATTTCAGCCAGTAAGCAGTTTGTAGCAATTTTAATCTTATTTTTTATTTTTTATTTTTTTAAAGCAGCTTATATCTGTGAACAATGACTTATTGTCAGTGTTATTATTCTCTCCTCTTCAATTGGTGTCATATTTCAATGCATCACTTCTTTTCCTCGCAATTAGTGACTAAAATTAAGTGACTAAAATAGCCTAGATTATTAAAAACATCAATCTTCATTTCATTTACCATTTAACCCAGTTATATACCATTACCTGTGTCATATTGCTAAGGATATTAATTGACATTACAATAGAAACTGTATTTTGTTCTTGTTGACAACATGCCCATGCATGTAGTGGCAGTCTTTATGCATTGAAATTCGCACATGCAGCAGTTAACCAAGTCGCGCCGGAGGACGTATTATATTCGCAAAATGTTCCCGAGATTCAAAACGGATGACGAATAAACACGTATTAGTGCTTAGCAGCTCCATGAAATCAGCCCCAGATCTTTCTGTCACCTTTGTTTAAAGTTCTTCTGCACACGTCTCACCACATTTAAAAGGACTATATAGACCATTTGTCGGTTGTGCATTTTTATTGTTTGAAGCAGCAAAAGTGCTCAAAATTTTACAAAGGTGCTTGACAAACAACCTGAAGAAGTTTTTAGCTCTGTGAATGCTGCATATTCCGAGAAAACAATATTCTAAGACTTCAAATTTAATTCAAAATCTGCTGAGACACAATTGGAATTGCGACCGCAATCTGCATTCAGGGCGTGTTCTCATACAGCCGATTGCAGCGTCTCGCGTGTCACGCACTGAACAGACCATTAGAAGCGTGCGACGCGCGTTGTTCGAACGCCTGCACTATTTGCAGAATTTTTTTAAAGTGCGTCTCTGAGACGCATTTTTGGACATTATGCTGGTTATTTTCCTCAAAATGACAGCATGCCAGAAGGAATAACTTCAAAGGGAGTTTAGAATCAATAGCTTTACAATTAACAAGTAAGCTTTTCAACAGTATTTTGGTTGGTAACGTTGTGGATAGCCTCAACAGGTACAATCATATGGCAGTTATGAAACTCCATTCCAAGGTTGCTGGTATTACAGTACGTGCAGTTTGACCATAGACCGTGTAAGTCTCGCACACAAAGAACACAATGAAAACTTCCGGGAACAGTCGAGCCACCGGTTATAGGACTTTTACATGTGGATGATTTTGTTTTCAATAACCATGAACCATTAATCGGCCATAAATATAGATGATAAATTCAAACCTAATTTTACAAAAAAAACATGCACGACTGTCTAAATTATTGAAGAAAAATAGAAACAACTGTATTGCATGTTGGTGCACTGACGTGTGCGAAAGTCGAAATGTACAACAAATTTATGCGATGACCCCCTTAAACTGCATGTAGTCTACGCTTTTATAAAGGCTAGCGCGTGAACGAGAGAGCAATGAAACAACGTTTGTATGACGTAACTATTTTTAATTTTGTTTTCTAATTTGATATGTCGTGCACATTTCGCAAATTAAAATGAAAAATAATATTTATTTAAACGGTTTTATCTACCTTTCAGTATAAAAAAGAACAGCGTCAAAACAAAGTATTCCAAGAAAACTACTTGCTTTTTGTTGAAGTTTCTATTGGATGTGCTTTGAAGTTTGTTTTTATTGTAAAGTTTTGTACGTTCTCGAGGTCAACTTAAACACGCTCTTTAGTGGTATAGTTTAAACAAAAATATACTGTCACTGTAGACGGTATTAGTGTTTATCCATGCCAAGTTTACAAGTGGAGCTGTGGTGCCAGCCGTTTGCATATTGCAGGGTATGGATGTTCGCAGGGCTGGTCGACCCACTGAGGGTTGTTTACAGTAGCACAGTCCTCACCTTCCCAGTAATGATTGGGCTCTCCCGTTTCCCAATTCCTGTAGTTGACATTAGTAGATCCATCCTGGCAAACCCACGAACCTGTTGAACAAAGATTTATACTATTAATTTTTAGTGGTGGGATTTAAAACCAAATTTTAATATTTAGTCTGAATTCTACTAATTGGTTACGATTTTGAAAACTGAATGATCAAAACTAACCTGATTTTTTATTTTGCCTTACATTTTTTGGTGACACGGCTTAAAAAAACAAAAAACTGCAACATCCTCCAATTTGCTTCATAGTCTCTGATTGTAAACTGCATTCAGTTACAATTTACAAGTGGTTTCTTTAGCCTGCCCATTTAGCAGTGAGAGTTCCCATCCATCTTTGCTACATTACAGCTCTGGGGTGTTTTGGTAAAGACCCAGTGGCCACTGAATCCTGCAAACTGTACCCAGTCATTGGAAGGGCATTGTATACGGCACTACACTCATCACTTTTTGTTGGCACTATTGCGAACTGGATAAGAATTTTTTTAAACCTCCGCTTTCTCCAACAGAACTACTAAATATTTTTACCAACTGTAATACATTTTCTAGAGCTAAATAAAGAATAAGAATTGTTGATTGTTCGTGGACAGTGCAACTCTACTGGCTTTTCTGAAAAGTTGATTCTCAAAGGGAGGCCAAATAAATTTCAGGGAATTATTCAAAACACTGTAAAGCAAAATGAAATTGAAACACTGCATAAATATTTGTTTAAGTAAAAAATAAAAAAAAATTCATTAAAAACAAAATTATCGACGACTTCATCCTGAAAAACATACTATTGACAAACTACCCACCAAGTCTAAGGGCAATTCATTCAAAATGTTTTCACAAATCTCATTTTTGTTACACTTACCAGTCCTTCAATATGTTTCAGGTTAAATTTTTGAACAAAAATGTATAACTTAATTCTACATGCTCTCATGAAATTTTGGGTGGAAAGCCACAGTTCGTTATCGGATTACTGAGGCCAAAGGTCATGTGGGAGCTAGTCATTATAAGTCATGTACCGGTTTGTTAAAGTTTGAAGTTTTAGAAAAAATTCATAAATCCTACATGATCTCATGGATTTTTTATGACACTTGAACGCGGTGACCCTGATACCCCAGTCACAATTAAAGCGGAGCCCGGGCGGCGTGTGCGATTTCTAGGCATCGGCCGGCGTGTAGAGGTCGGCGAAAGATCGTGCGATATGGCGGTCACAGTCACAATTAAAAGTGCCCCGTACGCTGCCATGACGGGGTCCGGGGGGTCGCCGACCGGCGATCGGCCGACTTTCTTGGAAATGGGGTCGAATTATTGGCCCGTTTATCGGCTGGTGTCCGGCAGGCACTCGTCCGGTGCCCTGCTTATGTCCTTGTGATACCCCTGCGGTATCCGGCAGGGTGCCAACCAATTAGTACAGGTCGTACGGCGGCCGGACGGGCATCTGTAGTGTGCCTGTCGAGTGGCCAGCGATCAACGGCCGGCGGCAGAAGCTCTCCTCTGACCTTCTTAATGGCCCTGTCACACTAGAACGTTTTAGGCCAACGCGTGAGTAGCTCGTTAAAAATAGTTGATATGCTGGCAAACGCTGAACTTCCACAGAAAAAGTCAAGTTGAACCGTGATTTCAGCGTGTCCATAACTCGTTAATAACGGGTTCATAGCGTTTGCCAGCGCGTGAATAACGCGTTAGTAACACGCTCGACGACTGATGAACGACTGCCCAGCGCGTGAGTAGCGCGGTCCAACGCGCGCCAGCGTACGGCAACGACCACATGATTAGTTGTACAAAAAGATGACGCGCTACTACAGTAATGGCCCTGTCACACCAGAACGTTTTAGGCCAACGTGTTGAAATTTCGGCAACACGCGGGTAAACGCTGACCAACGCTAGGCCAGCGTTCGCAACGCGCTGAGCGCGTTACCCACACGCTGAGCGCGTTACCCACACGCTGAGCGCGTTACCCACACGCTGGAACACGCTGTCACACGCTGAGACAAAAATACGTTTTTCAACATACCTAAAAAAATTGAGCGTTAGCCAGCGTGTGACTGCACACGCTAGCAGCGCGCAAGAAGGCCGTTACTTACGCGTCGAACGCGCTAGACGATCGTTACCAACCCACTACTCTCACGCTGGCGACCCGCTGTCGTATTTTTTATATAAATCAGTGATGTGTTCATTACACGCTGAGCGCGTTCCTCACACGCTACCTACACGCCGGCATACGCTATGAACCCGTTATCAACCTGGGGCCAATTTCACGAAGCTGCTAAGCACAAAAATTTGCTTAGCACAAAAAAGTCTTGCTCATTAAAAACAAGTTATCAGCCAAAATTCTACGTGTTTTTCATGCTAAGCAAAACACCAGCTGATTATCAATCAAAAACAATAAAGATAACGTGAAAATTTGGTCTGTAACCTTGTTTTCACCAAGGACAAATTTTCATGCTAAGCAAATTTGTGTGCTTGGCATCTCCGTGAAATTGGCCCCTGTATGAACACGCTGAAATCACGGTTCCACTTGACTTTTTCTGTGAAAGAATCAGCAATTGCCAGCGTATCAACTATTTTTAACGCGCTACTCATGCATTGGCCTAAAACGTCCTGGTGTGGCAGGGCCATAACCAGCGTGTCGCAAGCGTACGCCAGCGTGTGAGTAGCGTGTGAGTAGCGGGTTGATAACGATCGCCTAGCGTGTTTGACGCGTGAGTAACGAATCTAAAACGCGCCGCCAGCGTGTGCAGTCACACGCTGGCAAACGCTGGAAATTGTAGCTATTTTGAAAAATAAATTTCCTCAGCGTATGACAGCGTGTCCCAGCGTGTGAGTAACGCGCTCATCGTGTTGCTAACGCTGGCCTAGCGTTGGTTAGCGTGTTGCCAAAATTACAACACGCTACTCACGCGTTGGCCTAAAATGTTCTGGTGTGATAGGGCCATTAAATAAGAAAATGCCTTTGATACCTCCACAACGCTTGCGGGCACAGCGCGTGTAGGTCGCCCGGTTGAGGGAGAGGTTGGCGTTTGCACACTATACTGCTACAACCTGGTTCTTGTTGCATTGGTGGCTAAAGAAGAGATGTAGTACTTGCACTATGAAACTTGTGTGATAAACTGTGTGTAGATGTAGATGAGCCGCTTTTTTTACCCTGCGAGCCCCGGCCGATGCATGACCGATTTCAGGCTGGGCGCTAGTCTTTGGGCAAGACGTTGCTAAATTCGCAGCCACGAGAGGGCGCTTTCGCGACAAACCATCATCACTCGCCATCCTGTCCGTAACAACGTCTTTGGAATTTGGTAGCGGTAGTGATATGCGCACGCACCTGCTTAGCCTAATGAATGCAGCGCCGGTTACGTACTTTGCATAAACATACATATGCATAGGTCTAACACCCTGACTACTTCGCGTTGCATGTACTTTATGTACATGTACATGTACATGACATTATCGACTGTACACGTTTTACGGCGCATATCAATTATCATCGAACGTGTTTAACTTTATTCGTGAAAATACACGAGTGAAATGGAGATAACCGAAATGGACGACCATTCAGCTTTAGATGAGGCAGTTGAATTCGCTGCAAAAAAGCTCGGTGTTTCAAAATTAAAAAAGCAACAAATTACCGCTCTTCGTCAGATCGTTGGAGGCCACGACGGAGCAATTGCAGAATACCCCGCCACGCGAAAGCAACCCCCTAAATACCGCGGATACCGGATACGGGGTGGATCGTAAGCGAATAGCCAAGGAGAAGAGTGGTCACGAGAGGGCGCAGTTTTCCCCCAACATCCGGCTTGTGCGGATACTTGGTAGGCCCGGGTGGGCCAAGCCACTGACCTCTATACATGGACAGATCATCCATTGTTTCATTTTGAAGTCGGCATGCAGAGAAGTGCAACATGGCGGACCCACGAAATCACTCTGTGAGCCAATGAAATGTCCAGGTGTAGAGTTCAGTTGGTTGGTAAATCCACTGACCTCTACAACTGGACATTTCATTGGCTCACAGCAGTGACGCCATGTTGCACTTCCAGTTCGCGCCGACTTCAAGTGTTAGCACAGCAGAATATGGACAATGATCCGTCCAGGTGTTGAGGTCAGTGGGGCCAAGCACGCACGCAACGCTAATCGCATAATTATTTTTCGTTAAAACGACTAAGGTCCCCAGGAGGTGGATACGCGGATACGCGGATACTCGGTGGGCCCGGGTGGGCCAAACACGCACGTAACGCTAATGGATAGGGGATTCCGTAAAAACGACTAAGTCCAAAGGAGGTCCCCAGGAGGTGGATACGCGGATACGCGGATACTCGGTGGGCCCGGGTGGGCCAATCACGCAAGCAACGCTAATGGATAGGAGATTTCGTAAAAACGACCAAGTCCAAAGGAGGTCCCCCAAGGCGGATACGCGGATACGCGGATACGCGGATACTCGGATACTCGGATACTCGGTGGGCCGGGGGGGGGTGGGGGGGGAGGGGGGGGGGGGGGGGAACAGGCAGGCACGCACGCAACGCAAATGAATAGGGGATTTCGTAAAAACGACCAAGTCCAAAGGAGGTCCCCAGGAGGCGGATACGCGGATACGCGGATACTCGGTGGGCCCGGGTTGGCCAAACACGCACGCAACGCAAACGAATAGGAGATTTCGTAAAAACGACTAAGTCCAAAGGAGGTCCCCATGAGGTGGATACGCGGATACGCGGATACTCGGTGGGCCCGGGTGGGCCAATCACGCACGCAACGCAAATGAATAGGAGATTTCGTAAAAACGACTAAGTCCAAAGGAGGTCCCCCAGAGGCGGATACGCGGATACGCGGATACTCGGTGGGCCGGGGGGGGGGGGGGGGGGGGGGGGGGGGGGGAGTGGAACAGGCAGGCACGCACGCAACGCAACGCAAACGAATAGGAGATTTCGTAAAAACGACTAAGTCCAAAGGAGGTCCCCATGAGGTGGATACGCGGATACGCGGATACTCGGTGGGCCCGGGTGGGCCAATCACGCACGCAACGCAAATGAATAGGAGATTTCGTAAAAACAACTAAGTCCAAAGGAGGTCCCCCAGAGGCGGATACGCGGATACGCGGATACTCGGTGGGCCGGGGAACAGGCAGGCACGCACGCAACGCAAATGAATAGGGGATTTTGTAAAAACGACTAAGTCCAAAGGAGGTCCCCAGGAGGCGGATACGCGGATACGCGGATACTCGGTGGGCCCGGGTGGGCCAAACACGCACGCAACGCAAACGAATAGGAGATTTCGTAAAAACGACTAAGTCCAAAGGAGGTCCCCAGGAGGCGGATACGCGGATACGCGGATACTCGGTGGGCCCGGGTTGGCCAAACACGCACGCAACGCAAACGAATAGGAGATTTCGTAAAAACGGCTAAGTCCAAGGGAGGTCCCCATGAGGTGGATACGCGGATACGCGGATACTCGGTGGGCCCGGGTGGGCCAATCACGCACGCAACGCAAATGAATAGGAGATTTCGTAAAAACGACTAAGTCCAAAGGAGGTCCCCAGGAGGCGGATACGCGGATACGCGGATACTCGGTGGGCCCGGGTGGGCCAATCACGCACTCAGCGCAAATGAATAGTGTATCATAAAACGTCCAAAGGAGTACCCCCTAAGCGGATGCCCGGATACTCATTGTGGAGATATTATTTAGGTGCATAATTAACCAATTAAAATGGATAGAGTCCCTAGTTAATTGTATACAGTCCCTATTTTTTCGCATACACGACTTTTACTTTTTTGTTTTATACAACCCTATCTAGATGATATTGATTAGGTTCATAATTAAACAATAAAAATGTATACAGTCCCTAGTTTTTCGTATACACGACTTTTATACCTAGTTTTTATAAGACCCTATCTACATGATATTATTTAGGTGCATAAAAATGGATACAGTCCCTAGTTAATTGTATACAGTCCCTAGTTGTTCGTATACACAGCGTGTATACCTTTTTATATAAAACCCTATCTAGATGATATTATTTAGGTGCATAATTAATCAATGAAAATGTTAAAATAAATGTCTACAGTCCCTACGTTGTTGTATACACGACTTTTAAACCTTTTTTATATAAGACCCTATCTAGATGATATTATTTAGGTGCATAATAAACCAATAAAAATGGATACAGTCCCTAGTTAATTGTATACAGTCCCTAGTTGTTCGTATACACGACTTTTATCCCTATTTTCTATAAGACCCTATCTAGATGATATTATTTATGTGCATAATAAACCAATAAAAATGGATACAGTCCCTAGTTAATTGTATACAGTCCCTAGTTGTTCGTATACACGACTTTTATCCCTATTTTCTATAAGACCCTATCTAGATGATATTATTTAGGTACATAATAAACCAATAAAAATGGATACAGTCCCTAGTTAATTGTATACAGTCCCTAGTTTTCCGCATACACGGCGTGTATACCTTTTTATATAAAACCCTATCTAGATGATATTATTTAGGTGCATAATTAATCGATGAAAATGTTAAAATAAATGTCTACAGTTCCTACGTTGTTGTATACACGACTTTTATACCCTTTTTCTATAAAACCCTATCTAGATGATATTATTTAGGTTCATAATTAACCAATAAAAATTTATACAGTCCCTAGTTTTTCGTATACGCGACTTGTATCCCTATTTTCTATAAGACCCTATCTAGATGATATTATTTAGGTGCATAATTAACCAATACAAATTGATACAGTCCCTAGTTAATTGTATACAGTCCCTATAGTTTTTCGTATACACGGCGTGTATACCTTTTTCTATAAAGCCTTATCTAGATGATATTATTTAGGTGCCTAATTAATCAATACAAATGGATACAGTCCCTAATTGTACACAGTCCCTATTTTTTTGTATACACGAGTTTTAAACCTTTTTTTATATAAGACCCTATCTAGATGATATTATTTAGGTGCATAATAAACCTGGGACAGTTTAGGCATTCCTATTGGTCGAGAGCCCGTCACGTGGCCGGTATTAAACGGACGATAAAGACATTTTTTTCCACTAACGTAATAATTAGGAATAGATCTTTCATTCCTGAAAGTTAAATAAAAATCCCTCGGTACATCCTCTGGATATTTGACCTTTTTTTTTTAATTTGTTTTTGAAAATGGTTTCTGCCAATTCTCAATCGCGAAAGTTTACGCCTGCCTGTACTGTACGAATCTGGCTTTGCGGACGTTATATGAATCACTGAATTCGGGGAGCGCGCGAGCGCGGAGCAAATTTGTACGTGTTTCAATGGTGTGCTTCGAGTTAGCGATCTATACGTGTTTACTCTATGAGATGTTCGACTCGTGAGCGTGGAAGAATGAATGAGATACATTTCAACGTTGGTGGCGCACTTTTTTGGGACCCCTTCCGCCCCCCCCCCCCCCCCCCGGCCCCCTGATCTAACTTAACTTCGAACTCTGCACATTGGGAACGAGGCAACCGCAACCTCCCCCGTGTAGCGAGTGGACCGCGCGCTATTACCGACTTGGCACCAAGTCTAATGTTCATAGAGCGCGCGCATGGTTTGCCGGGTGTTTATTGAGAGCAATAAACCGTGACCGCGTATCCACGTATCCGGATACGGAGTGCATAGAAGTGTGGCGGGGTATTCTGCAATTGTGCCGCCACGACGTATTCGTCAACCTACCGACAGGGTTTGGAAAGAGCGTTATCTTCCAGGCAACACCAATTATCATAGATTTCCTGAACAACAGAAAACAGACAAGAAACATTGATGGTACTAGTACTAGTAGTACTAGTGATCATGCTTATGAGGATGGTTTAGAACAAACTCTGATAATAGTTGTTCTTCCCCTGAAAGCTCTGGTTGTTGACCAGCTTGACCGTGTTCAGAAATTTGGTCTCAAAGCAGCAGACATAACATCTGGCATCGGAGATGAAGTTATCGAACATGTCGGAGACTATTCGATAATTTTTGCCAGCCCAGAATCACTTACTGGAGCACGAGGGAAGGAACTCCTTCAGTTAGTCAAATCAAGATGTTTTGCCTTGTTTGTAGACGAGAGCCACTGTGTCTCCAAATGGTGAGTCTGACTCTGAGAAATACATGGTTGTTAAAACCAGCTAATTTTACTTGAATTTGTTGAAACCGTTTCACTTTCGGGAGAGGCCGTGGCTATTTTTACGTGACCGTAAACCTACGTACTTCTGCTATTTTTACGTGAGTTCCGGTAGCACATGCGCAGTCCCTAGTTAATTGTATACAGTCCCTAGTTTTTCGTATACACAACTTTTATACCTTTTTCTATAAGAGTTAAGACCCTATCTACATGTAGATGAGAGTATTATTAACCAAGAATTTCGGTTAATAGAAAAAGGTATTAAAGTCGTGTAAACGAAAAACTAGGGACTGTATACAATTAACTATAGCCATGGATTGTATCCATTTATTTTGGTGAATTATGGCTGTCAACTGTCGTTGGTCTTCATACGTTATGCGCGTATTGATTTTCCCTTGTCTGTGACGGGAACCAGTTATATCACGTAAAAATAGTAGGTTTTACGGTCATGTAAAAATAGCCACTTTGTTCGGGAGACCCGAGTTAAAGATGTAGGATACATTAATATGCAGCCTTACCTGCATTAAGGCCTACATTATACATGTTTCAGTGTATTGCATTTTAAACATGAGGTTTAAACATGTTTATTTTGGCAATAGCAGTTCACGATCTCATTTTTAAAATTTTTATAATTGCATGGTGCCCCTGCGCATATGTCCTTAAGTAGGTCAATTACGCCCTAAAAAAAAAGCCTCAATAATATATCCTGTGAAGCCCACACAGTCACAGGTACCAACAAACTCCTGGGTGGAGAGAAGCAATTAGTGACAAAGTGCCTTGCCTGGATTTAATCCTACAACCTGTAGCTTTACCTAGGCTACAGATAACAAATTCAATGCTCTAGACCACGAGGCCACGTCACTCCACATCAAATAAAGTCTACAATTGCATTTGACACACATTTTTGATCAGATACCCATCTTGTGAGTAAAACTTAACTGTGCATGGAACGGCCCCAATTAAATAATTATGTATGGTAACAACTTTGAAAAAATGATTTTATTTTTCCTCCTTCCCCTATTTACTGCTTTTTTTTGTAATATACACAGTAGTAAATGTATATAACAAAAATGTAACCTTTGTTGGGAATTTCAAAGTTACTTAACTTTTTAAAAAATTTAAATTCATCAACAGGGGCCATTCTTCTGGACAGAGTTCAGCCTTTCGTAAATGCTACGGTCAGCTGGGGGAAATACGTTCAGTCCTCAAAATGAAGACCTCAATCATAGCCATGACAGCAACAGCTACAAGGAATGTACGAAAAGTGGTCATAGAAAGCCTGGGTATGAGGAATTATGGACTTATAGAGGAAAGTCCTGAACGAGGAAACATAAAGTATGTTGTTCTAAAAGCACCCTCAAAAAATTGGGATGACATGTTTCAGTGGCTGTGTTGTGAAGTGGCAGAAAAGAAGGCATCCACTGAAAGGGTTATTGTATATTGCCAATCAAGAAAACAGGTTGGTGAACTGTATAGCCTTCTTTCTTCAGTTTTGCCATCGGACTGTCATCCATACTTCAACATGTATCATACTAACACCGAAGACGATGTCCAACGGATGATAATAGACAGTTTTGCCAAGGAGGATGGCACAATACGTATCTTGTTCGCAACTATCGCCTTTGGTATGGGCATTGATGTACGCGGAGTACACTCGGTAATAATGGTTGGTCATCCAACCGATTTAGATGACCTAATGCAACTGAGTGGGAGAGCAGGGAGAGATGGGGTCCAAAGTGTGGCAGTGCTACTGGACTACCCTAGAGCAGGAGCAGGTGTGAAAACTTCGGATGACATGACGACTTTTCTACATGGCGAAGGTTGTCGAAGAAAGGTCATTCAGCAGAGCTTTCCCTCTTCACATGATGATTCCTGTGTTTCGATATTGAAACACAATTGTTGTGACATTTGTTCCAAGACCTGCCTGTGTGAGGGAGAGACCTGCCCAGCTAAGCTGTGTATGGTCGAGCAGCAGTTACACGACATCATAGTGCATGGATCCTCCTCTTCTGAAGAATTTTCACAGATTTCAGTAAGTGAGAGTGACCAAGTAAAACTAACTGAGAGAATTGTGGAATACAGGGAGACTCTCTTGAGTGGAACCAGCTGCCATCTATATACTGGCGGAGACATGGCTTGTGGACTTTCGCTCAGCACTATCGAGAACATAACTTCTGAATGTCACATTGTTTTTAGCAGAGAGCGGTTTTGCGACAGATATGTGTTTACGACTAGAGATACTGCACTTGCAGTATATGATATTGTCAAGACCACCCTGTATCAAGAAACAGATACCTTTGCCTCTGAATATCTTTCTGATGATACAACATTTGAAGACTCGGAGGAAGAGGAGGACTTTTCCGGTGGTGAATATGCTGAGATAGTTCTGTACAGTAGTGATAGTGACTAATGACAATTAGATTAGACTCGATACAAAATTAAAGTCATCTTCCATTTCAAAACATTCATTTATTCATTTTGAAATTGGTCTGGTATTGTTATCCAATATTTTTGTATAAAACTTATGATTTTCCACTGAACATTTTTATTTTATTCCTAAATAGTTTGAGGTCTTTACTAAAAATTTACTTACGAGTACTACAAGTAGTAAGGCTAAGTCAAAAACAAATTACATGTTGATCGTCCCCGCCCGCTCCAATTTTGGACACTGCACCGATTGTTTTATTATTTGTTATTAAAAAAAAAAAATTTACCGAAAATTAACCGAACAAATATCCTTCATTTTTATTGAGCAATTTTATTATCTTTCTTGCATACTATGTAGGCCTACTCTTTTCACAACGCAATCGTGAAAAAATCCTGCTTGCGACTGTCGTGTTGAACCAAAAATATAAATCGGATGGCCGTTTTATCTCACAATTATGCAGCTAGACTCCATTAAAATAACAATATGTATCGAAATGGACACAGAAACACACATCGCAATCGCTGCATATTTGTATTATAATTATATGTACACAAGGGACCACGCTCTATTTGCGTCACTCGCTATAAAATACTGTTTGTGATATTGGCAATTTTCTTGACAAGTCGACAGTATGATCATGGAGAAATAAGATTTCTCCATGGTATGATATAAAATCATTTGTTGATATACATTGCACCTTAATAACTTAAACGGCACCATAAAGCCATCTTTGAAAAAATAATAAGGGCCTCCCTCACCAACTTTGTAAAAATTCCGGGCGATCAACATGTTATTTTTGTTACTAATACATGTATACTGTGCCTATAGCTGTCCTAAAAGTTGTATAGATACACCATTGGCTTTTGCTTCAATTTTTGAAAATGGATGGGTTATAAGATACATTACCAAGAAAAAAAATGATGTTTTTGTAGTCTTGTTCGTTCACTTCCTTCAGACAAAACAGCAATTTTGTTGATGTCAGGTTATGAAATTAGTCTACTAAAAACCCAACCCTTTAAGTAGTTGCAATCATTCACAAATGTTTAACCGTATTGCGAATACTAACTAATTTTAATAAATTGAAGGCAGTGTTTAAAAATCGTAAGATTTTGCAATATTGGAAATTATACAAAATTTCACTTTTTTGAAAACAACATCAAACCAGATGCTTGAAACTGCTGTTCAGTCAAGTAAGATACATGTATTTGTTAACAATTCAGTAATTTTTGCAAATAACAAATATAGTCCAGTAATAAAAGACATAAAAAATACTCAACCCCAAGTCATTTTTGTTAACTATTTTTACTTAAAGGTTTACAGAAATAGAAAAATAAAAAGTACCTATATGATATAAAACATAGGTTACAGTATTAATACACCCAATAAAAAAAATTGTGTGTGATTTTAGGGTTATTTGAGCCATTACAAATTTCAAATTTCTCTTCGATCGCCCCGCCCAGAAAAATTCCTCCTTTGACAGAATGCCTGGATGTCGAAGTCGTGACGTCACGTATAGAATAGCTTTCTTCGCAATTGATTGCGATCGCGTGGTTACATATGTACGCACGCGATCGCGATAAATCGCGAAGAAAGCTATTCTATACGTGACGTCACGACTTCGACAGGAGGAATTTTTCTGGGCGGGGCTATCGAAGAGAAATTTGAAATTTGTAATGGCTCAAATAACCCTAAAATCACACACAATTTTTTTTATTGGGTGTATTAATACTGTAACCTATGTTTTATATCATATAGGTACTTTTTATTTTTCTATTTCTGTAAACCTTTAAGTACATGTACATTGTAGTTGCCATGAACACACACGTTTCAATTTTTTCCCCT
Source organism: Crossaster papposus (assembly GCA_037893245.1). Lineage (NCBI taxonomy): Eukaryota > Metazoa > Echinodermata > Asteroidea > Velatida > Solasteridae > Crossaster > Crossaster papposus. Next base: position 248,830 of record JBAIAA010001081.1, read on the forward strand.
GAGTTAGAACAATGCTTAGCTTATACAGGATCATCATAAGTTGGTCCGATTCCGATATGGGCAATAAAGCGTGCTTACAACCTGTGTAACATCCACTTCTACATTTATGTGGGTGTACTTGTATTTTACTGGACCACTGCAGACTGATTTATACCAAAAAGTACTAGGGTATATATTGCCAAACTGTATTATTATTATCAATATTATTTACAACCAGATAAAATAACTTCTGAAAACAAAATGTCTCTTTGTTAAGATCTGATTTTAGGATTTCATGCGATACATTGTGTTTTTTCAGGAATTCTTTTTTTAGGTTTTTAGGGGAGCACAATAGTTGAAAGGTATGGGGGTAGTCCCTTGGTCTTATAACTGCTGGGTATATCTTACTGGGCTAATAAACTTCAGCTTGAATATTCCCAGAAACTTGCAATTTTAGGCTACAGCCAAGGAAATCGAACATGGCCTTACTTTTCAGAAGATGAAACTACAATAGTATTATACACATTTTATCTTTACACTTTTTAATTGAGTTTCAGTCAGTTGTGAAACAGCTCAACATTTAAAGTACTGTTGGTTCATTCTGTTTGGCATAATATATGTACATCCAAATTGCATGTTTATCAGTTTTAAAATGAATCACTTTCCAAATTAAATTCTTTGATAACACAATGGAAGCACATGTAAATGTATTCCTACCTCCATGCACTTGCACTTGCAATAAAGGTTCAATCACTAGAAATAAACACGTGTTCATGGATTAAAAGAGGTTATAATGACAAGCTATTGTTTTTGTAGAACTCTTTCTTGGCTGAAATATATTTTATGAAAGATCCAGTTAATGCCAGTGTTATATAAAGACAAGTTAATTTTCCTTAAACAGCTCTCTTTTCATGTACATCTTACTTTTAAACAAGACAGCCCTGTTAAAGGGAATACACAACATTTCCTAAAATTATCATAAATGGATGATTTAAGGGGGTTAGCATTATGTCACCACAATATGAGAGTAAAGTCGCACAATGTGATTTGGAGATATGGCCATCCCAAGTCAAAATATGAAGATTTTGCCTAATTTTTGAAAGCCTAAGTCCTCTTCTACATATTACCATTTTTTTAAGTGCAATCAGATGATCGAAAACCTCTTAAATTACGCGATTTTGCGTATTGTTTGCGCAGTTAGTGTTTGGATTAAAGTCCATCAGCGGTCTAATTAACATGGTAATAAATATGCAAATTAGGTCTTCGTAACTGTCCCACGTTTGCAAAATTTTAATATTTTGTGTATACAAAATGTGTGAAAATTTTCGAAAATAATTAATTATTATAACATAGCCGTTGCTATGCTCAATCAAACCTTGTCCTGTTTTGCAATTTGTTTGTTTGTTTTGTTTAGAACGTTTTCTCAAAAACACTTTTTGTGAAACCCATGACTTTCTGGAGCGCTGTAAATTGTATTTCTTGCAAATATCCCAAGTGTTACATACCATTGGAAAGCTCTCTTTTTCAAGAATTTGAAAATACCAATATCTTAATTTACTTTACTCTTATATTGTTACACTGACCTGTTTGAAGGTTTGTGTTCAATGTAGATGCTTTAAAAAACCAAGAAAAACAATAATGTTCTTGTAGTCTATTTACATGACCCTGATGAAATGGAGCAATTTATAAACATCATGGAAATATACACTATGGAAACCAAGCTTGCCTAAATTTACACATTCATATCAATTGCTAAAAAAATGCAGACAACTAAATAGGGAGGGTGGGTGGGTGAGTATTGGAGAACATTTTTTTTCTTCCAATGCCGGTCTGCTCAGTCAGCCGTCCAAAATCAAAAATGAGATGGAATCCCCCCCTACCAATGGTTAAGAACATACATTTTCAAATGTCCCACTTGTGTTGAGGTTATTATAATGCAAAGCAGCCAAAAAACTACCAAAGTGAAGTTTCCAAGGCTGTTGGCACAGATCAAGTGTTTCTTAACTCTACATCTTGCATACGAGCTTACCTAGAACATCAATACCACAGGAAATGTAAAGGTTGATCGTGAACTAAATATATACATGTACATATGACATAACGGTTTTGATTGCAATTGGACTTTAAGTGATCGAATGAGACCAATTTTAAAACTCCAGCTTTTTTACAACTTTACCTCAAATGACAGTTGACACGACCATCATATAAAGGTTACAGTATTGCATTTATTATTGTTATGTCCCAAGTTTGATTGCAATTGGTGTATACTACCTTGAACATACAGTTACACGAACAATGACCTCTAAAGTCTAATGCCCCAACATGACCTTTGACCTCGGCAATCCATTGACAAAAAATTGTCTTCCTGCCCCAGGGTGACTGCATCCAAGTTTTATTAAACTGATACATAAGTACAAAGCTATACATTTTTTTACTTAAAAAATCCGGTCCTACAGAATTTAGTACCAGGTGAGTGCCCCTGAAAAATGTGTATAGGTGACACAAAGAAGCCTCATTGATCCTAATATTAATAATGGGAATGGCCATGATTAGTGACACATCCTAATTGTGAGTGATTCTGGCAAAATGAGATGGAACTGGGCAGAGGTTGAAATGAGGGTTCTCAGGTATTAGAAAAGATAATAAATGTTTTGTTTGTTGCACTATAGTCATACATTCCATTAACAAGTTATAGCTGTTTAAAGTTTGTACCTTGTGCATATATGTCAGCGGGAATATAAACTGCACTTATTCAATTGAGTTCTGAACCATTAGGCAAATGTTGAAAAATATCCAAAATGCTTGATGTTTAAAACAGTGTTTAAAAACAAATAGAGGCTACACCCCTTTAAAGGTTTTTCAGCATCTTAAAAACATAGGCTCAGGTGTTTTCTAGGACCTAGAAGTGATATGAAAGCACTGTAGGATTGTTAAGAGGTCTATTTTTGACACAGAATGACCCCATGCTAAATTAAAAAAGCTTTATGATTTACTTTCCCTTGAGATCAGCTTCAGGCTTGACTTTATCCATTTGTGAAGTTCTGGCACATTCAGCGTAGATAACACAGAGCAAGGAAAATCTGCAAAGTGGAAATGTCTTCGTCCTGGTTGAATGTGAAACACCTGCTCCTGGTGCAGCTCCAGTGCAAGTGCAAGTGCATCCTTGTTCTTTTTTCGACTGTGTTTTCCTGATGGTTTCTTGACAAGTTGCTGATTAACAACACTCAACAGTTTATCACTTACTTGTGCAGACCGGCTTATCCTGTCAATGCTCTTGCTGGTGATTTTTCCTCTTAGTCCGCCACAGTTCTCTTTGAACACTCTATTCTCGTGTTCTAGTTCACGGTCAACCTCTATGTTGTGATTCGCCTTACCTGTGGTATTCACAAATCTGTTCCAGGTAAGCTCATATGCAAGTCGTGGAGTTAGGAAACATTTGATCTGTGTCAACAGCCTAAGTACTTGGAAACTGTACTTTGGTTTTTTGGCAGCTTTGAACTGGAGTAACAGGAATTTGTATAGCCTGATGATCCTGTCACCATCTCCCATCTGGCGGGCATCGTTGAAGTCATAGGCTAGCAAGCCCAGACTTAGTGCTGCTCTGGTGTAATTAAAAAGCGCATCCTTGGCAGGTGGTAATGCCCCATGGGGCTCTTCTGGCTGTACTTGTATACCAGGGTGTTTGGTCTTCATGTGATTTTTTAGTCCTCTGCGGGTGGCGTACCTCTTGTTGCACAAGGGACATGATAGCACTGGTGCATTGTGATTCAATTCGTCATTACTCGGCATGACATAATTGTCAACAATTTCCTCCAGTACTTTATTGACATATTGTTTTCTATCCTGATGTTCAGTGTATACGAATGTGTTCTGTGAAGGCTCAGCAGAGATGTTCTCCATATCAAAATATGTCAATGCGGCAGCGATAACCAAGGCGATGGTGAACTCTGTGATGAGGTCTGCGGCAGCATTGAAGTTTTTCATTGGGTCACTGGTCACATTGCGTGCTTCCAAAAAGCTACGGGCAGAATATAAGGTCCCTTTGTCTCCACTCGATGTCGTGTCGTACAAATGGAGCCAGATCACCTCGAAAAAAAATAAATAAAGGAAGGCTTTGTATTAAAAAAAATGCTGCTGCATTATATCTTTTGATCCAAGCTTATTGATAGGAAAAGATCAACCCCTAAAATGAAGATGAGATTGCCACTTACAAAAAAAGATTGAATCTCTGAAAGATGCCTATTTTTCCGTATTAATTTAAGATTCAAAAGACTTGATTTCAGACAAAAGTTTTTAAAATCTCATTCTTGTTGTACAAGATAGATTTAAAACTCAATTGGCTCTATGGTAAAGAAATTCTATGAAGACAAAGAAATGTTATTTACTAAAAACATTTAGAAGTTGGCACCATTAGTAATCATATCATTCCCGTAAAATATAGTAACTTTGGCACCCTGGGTAACTTTTGCCACTACATTCCAATAATATGGGTTTGTTTTGGCTTTTATTTTGGTGGTTCAATTTATCTAAATGACCAAGAAATAGTTGACAAATAATATCAAATTGGATTTGATTAGATATTTTATAAATCTCACAACAATTTACGCCCAACGATCTCGGGCTGACTAAAGTTGCTCCAAATTGTATTCCATGCTGAAAGGATGGGGGTGTGGGGTGTGGGGTGTGGGGAGGGGGAGGATGTGGCCTGGGGAGTGTGGGAGAGGGGAGGGTGGAGCGAGCTGACTGGGGGCTAGATCCGCCACTGTAAAAGTGTATGAAAGAGAAATAAAGTGAAACTTAACATTTATGTACCTGGAAGAAGTTTCCCAAAGAATGAAAATCAGCTATTACAGGAACAAGACCTTCAAGACGTGAACTTGGTGTTGTGGAATTCCGTTGCTGTGCCTTACAGTTGCTCTCTCTCTCGCATGTTAGGAGGTCGCCAGCACTGATGATGGGGGTTACTCGTTCGCTTGCATGTCCCGGTGTGTACTGATGAAGATGATGCATGATTTTGTAGATTCCATCTGTTTTATTTTCGTCTTCCATCAGAACACCCAGGTTAACCTGTATGCAAAGGACAGAAATGTGATACAACCATATGAATGACTTACATGTATTACGTGAAGTACATTTTTAGTTCAATCCCAGCTACCAATTATACTGAAAATATCCCAACAGTTTTAAATAATGATCCAGCTGTTAATTGTTTTTTTTCAAACTGTTGTCCAATTTGCACATGCATTCTTCATTCTTCTCATCAGTAGTACCAATTATATAAAATCCATGGAGCAATAAGACATTCACTGTCACCATGGTCACCAACAACCCCTACTGTGTACAGACTGGCTTATAAAACTGCTTAAGGCTGATCCAGGATTATAGTGATAAACAGTGAATGAGATTATAAAAGTACTTATAATAAAATAATGGTAAATAAGAGCCAATGAGTAAGCACATCCAAACCAATTTGTTTTGTTGGAAGAAAAAAAATGGAAAGATTACTTCACTTACAATTTCAGATTTTCTTTTTAGCTCTGTCATGTGTTTGTGCTGAATTGGAGTAGTCATTTCTGACTTGAACCAGTTCAGAGACGGGATGTGGTCAGCAATGATGCTGCCAATGTGAGTCATCCAGTTATGCTTCAACTGTCTGTTGTCTACGATGGTTGGGAGAAATTCAGCAATGTCAACTTCTTGGATGGTAGAAACAGGGTGATCATTGCTCAAGTGATGAGATGGAACTCGGTTTTTGATTGCTATCATTTGTACCATGTGAAGATCAACTCCATGCTTTTGTCTCGAGGTATGCCTTGGATGTACAACGATGTCCACGTTGTCCATGACTAGTTGGTAACCGAGGTTGGTTCTGATCTCTGGAACTTCATCTCTTCTCTCCCTCACTGTTTGCTGTTCTTGTGTTCCAACATTGTTCAAATCCTCCGCCCACTGTCGAGCATCCTTGTCGAAATTTGTCCCGAAGTCTACCTGGCGTTGTATACTTGTTTTATAATTGGAACAAATAAATCGATGATGAAGGTGTTGGAATGCTTTTTTTTTGGTAGAACTCTGTTTGAGAACAAGTGATGTTATCACTTGGTGTGCATTCATGTGTTGTGAACGACAGTTGAGAAGAATTGCTGCTGCTGATGTAATTCCAGGAATCAAGGCCTCTTTGGTCTTTTGAACATTGCGTGTGACACGGGGACTCTCCGCAACAGCATGTAGAACAGATGATATGTGGGGTGCTTTTCGCTGCAGTTCCATGTTTTGTCCAGCAAAACTGAAGTTTTGCAGATCTTGAAGGGTACACTCACGAAAAGCAGAAGGATTATTGGGATCACATAATGCATCTGCTTCTTGCACTGTAGCTTTGATGAAGGCAGATTTAGCCTCATGTTGTGCTGCTGGAATGGCTAGAACATGTGTAATAGCTGTATGGTGATCTCCGATGCACAGTGCCGCTGCCACATCAACCCAAGGTCCAGAAAGTACAGTTCTCTCAGTGTTGTTAGGATACCGGATCACCACCTGTGGAGATAAACACAAATAGAGAGAGAGAAAAAAAAAAAAATGAAAATCATTTATAGCAGTAAAGAGAAATGTATTATTTATTTTATATCTCTGTCTAAATTGCAGTACATTTTCAAATAAATCTGTTCCCAAAGGATTCTTCAAAAAGTGAGTTTGTTTTTTAAATGTTAATGGGAGTAATTTCAATAATATTTTGTTGCCTTTAAATATTGCACTAGTTCATATTGACCAAGTTTTGCCAGGCTAACTTGTAAGTTGTACTGTACATTTTTAAGGGGTCATGTTAAACTAATGAATCAAACTTTACTGTGTGCTTATCCTAAAGATACACGTACACGTATGGGTTATTTGTTGATACAAATCCTGATCAATCTTTTTTTTTTTACAATTAAAGAAAATGTTATTACCATGACTATTTTATTTAAACATTTGCTTGAAATACATCAATTTAAATGACCACTGAAAATAAAGTTTAACCACAACGCACACAATTACCCATGAAAGTAACTTGTAAAATTATGACTTTTATTTGTTATTTTATATAAGGCACTTAATAAAATTAATTTATCATTCATTTCAAACAAGAACATTCCCATCTTCTCACTGGTCACTACTGGCATGGAGGTACAGGCATGTTCTATAAAGCTCCCTTAAGCAAATGCTGATGTGGCCATGTTTATGACCAAAGACAAGGGGGTTTCACTGACTCATGTAGCAGGGGGTTAATTTGCATACAGTGTCAGTATAAAACACTTGTTTATGTACAGAAGAAATTTAGATAAGAGTACTATAGTAAGTATGCATTCATTCATTTCAAACAAGAACTCCCATCTTCTCACTGGTCACTACTGGCATGGAGGTACAGGCATGTTCTATAAAGCTCCCTTAAGCAAATGCTGATGTGGCCATGTTTATGACCAAAGACAAGGGGGTTTCACTGACTCATGTAGCAGGGGGTTAATTTGCATACAGTGTCAGTATAAAACACTTGTTTATGTACAGAAGAAATTTAGATAAGAGTACTATAGTAAGTATGCATTCATTCATTTCAAACAAGAACTCCCATCTTCTCACTGGTCACTACTGGCATGGAGGTACAGGCATGTTCTATAAAGCTCCCTTAAGCAAATGCTGATGTGGCCATGTTTATGACCAAAGACAAGGGGGTTTCATCACTGACCCATTTAGCAGGGGGTTAATTTGCATAAAAGGTCAGTATAAAACACTTGCTATGTACAGAAAAAAGTATGCACACACATGTTCAGGTACAGAAACACCAACATGCAGTACATTATATAGGTATCATCATGTATTGTGCACAATTTAAAAAAAACATGTACATGTACTGTACATAACAAGATTTATGTAGTAAATTGTCATAGGATATTGGCCTCTAAATTCTAGTTTGTACCATCAATTTAAACTTAATGAAAGTTGTTTTAATACTAGCAGACTTTGTTATACATTCTGTCTTAGATACTGTAAATTGTATTGGTCTAGGACGATCACGTTTTCATTGTATAACAATGCATATCCCACCCCCTGTTTGATCGCACACAGCAGATGCATTTAGCTCGCTGTGAGCTGTAATATCATTGGTACCCGCGAAATGTTCACCTGCACACTATTAATGATAAAAAACTGTAGTGGAGCAGGAACGAGAAGACCGGGGAAGTTTGTAAGTTCATTTAATTTTAATGTTAACAAATCTAATTAATTTTCCTTAGTGTTTTTGAAAATGCTTTTTACATTGATTTCAATCATTGATTTCAATCATGATCATGATCGAGTGATTTAAATCAAACGACCCCATGGCTTGTTGTGAATATTGGTCCTGTTATCAAACCATGTTACAATCACCACCGTCTACCTGCTAATCTGCCTGTATTGAGATTCCTTATGTATATTGTGGATACAAAATTAAAAAAATTACCTCGGCGTTAACAACTGCTGGAACATTTTCTCTAACGTCAAAATGGAGGCGCTTTCTCAGAGGCTGCAAAAAATTAATAAAAACACAAAAATTACAAGATATGTACACACGAGTCGTCCCGGGGACGAGTCGTCCCGGGGACGAGTCGTCCCGGGGACGAGTCGTCCCGGGGACGAGTCGTCCCGGGGACGAGTCGTCCCGGGGACGAGTCGTCCCGGGGACGAGTCGTCCCGGGGACGAGTCGTCCCGGGGACGAGTCGTCCCGGGGACGAGTCGTCCCGGGGACGAGTCGTCCCGGGGACGAGTCGTCCCGGGGACGAGTCGTCCCGGGGACGAGTCGTCCCGGGGACGAGTCGTCCCGGGGACGAGTCGTCCCGGGGACGAGTCGTCCCGGGGACGAGTCGTCCCGGGGACGAGTCGTCCCGGGGACGAGTCGTCCCGGGGACGAGTCGTCCCGGGGACGAGTCGTCCCGGGGACGAGTCGTCCCGGGGACGAGTCGTCCCGGGGACGAGTCGTCCCGGGGACGAGTCGTCCCGGGGACGAGTCGTCTCACATTTATTCATTATTGGACTTACCACTTACCAAACTAGCTTTTGCAACATTGAAAAACAGCAGGTATGTTGTACTGGAAGGATTTTGATTTTTCTTTTGTAGGAAACAAGTTGGCATGTTTGGGTTAAAATGAAACATTAACACTACAGTTAAAAAACCGCCTGAGGAAATCGCAAGTTAAATGGAAAGACAAGTCGACCGTTGAGACAAGTCAACCGTTGGGACAAGTCGACTCGCATGATGTTTTTGGGACAGTACCGGGGATTTTGTCTTAGCGGTCGACTTGTCCAGAGTCGAGTTGTCTCAACGGTCAACTTGTCTGACATCTGACATCCCACACACAACTTCACAAGAGTAGTGGATGTCTGTATGCCTATAATCCAATTCCAAAATTAGTAGTACATAAATAAAATCGTCGTTACACTTATACAGTTTATAATCGAGACTTACTTTGCGAGGGGACGGAGTTCCAGCTGCCTTCCTCTTGTGTTGTGCTAATACCGGAGGCCTGGGAGGACTGAGAGCAGATGGTTCAGACGGTTCTTCAGTATATTTTCGTTTGGTCTCTACATACTGTTGCTTTATTTGGTCCGCGAAGATTTGCAATTGTCGTACTTTGGTGATTCGATTGTCACACTGTCCACAAAGATACGGCGATGCACTTTCCGTCGGGTTTTCTCCAACTATCCTGGTCAATTGTGGCAAAAATTGTGGCTCCCGTTTCACTTTTAGGCTGGACGGTTTTATGGACAGGTATTTTTTGCAGGTCACAATTAATTTCCCGCAGATTAAACACCATCGCCCAGGTTGCCTGTCCGCTCCCTCTGCCATCTCGGAGCCCACCGTGCACACGGAGAAAACCGTGCCGGCGACTTGCTGACTGTCGTACTCGTCGTAGTCCCTCGGCAGTCCCTTGTGCGTGAGTTCTTTCAACGTACGTTCGGTACTTGCTACCTGACCTATTCCACACTAGCTGTTGTATGTGCGCGTGCGCGAAGAAAAAATTTCCTTCATTAACATACATAAATAGCGCATGCGCACTAGTTTTTTACCGTTTTCGGTAAAAAATTTTACGTAATTCCAAAGACGTTGTTACGGACAGGATGGCGAGTGATGATGGTTTGTCGCGAAAGCGCCCTCTCGTGGCTGCGAATTTAGCAACGTCTTGCCCAAAGACTAGCTGGGCGCCGGCAGGGCGCCGTCTGGCCCCCAGCCGATTTCCGGCCAGGCACCGCCAAGTCGGCCGGACGCCTGGCGGGACCCGGCCGGCGTGTGGACGGCGCCTGGCCGATATATTGATTGTCTGGGTTGTCCAAAATTTGGCTCGGCGCCCGCCCGACGTGTGCGATGCCCTGCCGGACATCGGCTAGGCATCGACCGATTTATTGGCGATCAGTTTGCGATGCGAAACGCCGCACCAGGTTTTAGGTCCGAATTAAAAGTAACTCGATGCCCGCCCGATGCCAAAAAATGACCCGGCAACAGCAAGGAGTCCCGTGGGGCCCCGGCCGAAAATGCCTAGAAATCCGCCGCAAACTAATCGCAAACCCATCGCAAGCCAATTGTGACTGGGGTATAAGGTGGAAAGCCACAGTTCTCAATTATCAAATTACTGATGTTGAAGGTCATGTAGGGGTAATTAAGGCCATTGTTTAAACATGCATGCACATACTTTTTTTAAGAACATAAAACATACAGGGAAAAGGAACTTGTGGAACTTGCGAACCGAGGATCACTTGTTGATGACGTACATTTGTGATGCAATAAAGTTGTAATTTGTTCCCTTCGTGGTGCTCTTAATGAACTTAACATCAACATACCTTCCACTTTGAGATCGTTGCAATTGATCCAAAATTGTTTCTCCAAGCTCAGTAGGAATGCAGATTCATCTTCTGACTCTGGCACCACCAAGACACTTCCCATCTTGCTGCACTTCTCTCTCGCCTCAAACCAAGTCAGGGGCTCAGCGATGGCTTTGTAGCAATTGCCACCCCACTGGATCCAAGGAGAGGGACACGCCCCTCTAATGGAGGCCGCGCACCCCTCCTTACCACCAGTGCATCTGATCATAAGACTTATTAAGACAAAGATAAACTGTTTCGGCAACATCATTCCTAAGTGTTGCCAGCACCTATCGTAGAGCTTTCAATCACAGGAATGTGCTGAGCACAGAAACTTTTGCCTAGAAAGGAAAGTTTACCAGCTAAAGTCGCATGCAGTGCATATTGCTGTTGGCTGGTTCGCCGCTGATTTCTGCCTAGTACTCAGATGTTGCAACAGTGCTGCCAAACAATGCTTTTTTTGTATGACTCTTTTCCCCTTAAAATTGTTAATTTTCTTTCCTCTTCAATCAATGATGTTTTTTTCCTCTTTGGCTTGCAGATAAAATAAATTTCTTTTCAGTGACTAGGGTTGCTGCTAAAATCAATCTACTGTTTATACTTTTGCACATTTTAATATTTTTTTCTCAATTTTTCAAGGTTTTTACTGGGCGGCATTACTGTGGAAACTGTATTTTCTTTATTTGTTATTTTTCTTTGAGCAGACATGTACCGTGCACACAATTAACAGCAGTCCTGATGTATTGAAGTTTGTGCAGGCAGCAGTAATACCTTAACACATTCAGCACTGATCTGGTTATTTACTTGAAGATTTGTTATTTGTGACCGTCTACGACAAAAGGGCTGTAAAGTAGGCATTTTGACGTTTTGAGATATTTAGGGAAACAAAATCTACAAGAAATAAGCTTTACATAGTTGGTGTTTATGGTTAGCTACAACAAGTACCACTGAATATGAAAATTCTTTCTTTTTTTATTGTTGTTCACATATTTTAATGGTCCTTTTCTCAAAATAAGCTCTGGTGACTTTACAGCCCTTTTGTCGTAGATGGTCACATTTACTTTGATTTACCTTATTTATCTCTTTCCCCTATTAGACCCACAACTGTTGCAACATCTACAGCTATACATGAAGCTCTAACTGAACAGAAATTATTGTGTCAAGTTTCTTACAATTCATAAATACCTAAAACAGCTTACCCATTCCTATTGGTTAAGAGCCTGACACATGGCTGGGTACATTATGTTTAAACGGCCAATAAAACGTGGCCCAGCCAGTTTTAAATGCTTATTTTGTGTCGCATTAAATTTGGAATTATGTAAATTTCAGTCCATGACCCTTTCATTGGTTGAAACCTCGCACAGCATGTGCAGTACAACCAATGAGTTTAAATGAGAGAAAAAGGTTTGTGGTATGCACTATGTGTTTAATTTTTTGTGTGGAGTTGTGTGGTTCAGAAAAGAACTGGTTTGTAACTCAATGTTTTGAACAGTAGATTCTGCTCGTCCTCAGGAGAAAGTGTGCCGGACTTTATTGTGTGCTTGGATACTGCAATTTGATTGGCCCCCTAGAACGATCACGTGTCCGGTGTATACAAACACATGGCACATGCTATTGTGTGCTATTCTGTGATGTCAGCTGTATCATTGGTACCCTTGCAATTTTCACCTGCACTGTTACATCAGCAAACTTTAGTGGGATCAGTGAATTAGCTAGCAAATGATGATCTGCTTTAAAAAAAAAAGGGTCTACCAGCCAAAGTCCTACATGGTTCATATTGCTGTTGGCTGGTTCCCTCCTGATTTCTGCTGCAGCTCATCAATTTGCTTTTTTTTAAAGCCCACTTAACTGATTTGATTTGTATATTTCAGGTCATTCCAGCCAGTAAGCAGTTTGCAGCAGTTTTAATCTGATGCATCTTCTTGTTTTGTTCGAAAGCCGCCTTTTTCTGTGAACAATGACTTATTGTCAGTGTAATTCTCTTCAATTGATGTCATTTTTCAATGCATCATTTACCATTTGAACCAGTTACACATACCATTGCCTGTGTCATATTGCTAAGGATATTAATTGACATTACAATAGAAAATTCTGTATTTTGTTTTTGTTGACAACATGCCCATGCATGTACGATATAGTGGCAGTCTTTATGCTTTGAAATTCGCACATGCAGCAGTTAACCAGGTCGCGCCCGAGGACGTATTATATCCGCAAAATTTTCCCGAGATTCAAAACGGATGACGAATATAAACACGTATTTGTGCTTAGCAGCTCCATGAAATCGGCCAGATCTTTCTGTCACCTTTGTTTAAAGTTCTTCTGGACATGTCTCACCACATTTAAAAGGACAATAGACCATTTGTCGGTTGTGCATTTTTATTGTTTGAAGCAGCAAAAGTGCTCAAAATTTTACAAAGGTGCTTAACAAACAACCTGAAGAAGTTTTTAGCTCTGTGAATGCTGCATTCTAAGACTTAACATTTAATTCAAAATCTGCTGAGACACAATTGGAATTGCGACTGCAATCTGCATTCAGAGCGCGTTCTCATACAGCCGATTGCAGCGTCTCGTGTGCCACGCACTGAACATACCAATAGTAGCGTGCGACGAGCGTTGTTCGAACGCCGTGCACGCACTATTTGCAGAAAATTTCCAAAAGTGCGTCTCCGAGATGCATCTTTGGACATTGCTGGTTATTTTCCTCAAAATGACAGCACGCCAGAAATAACTTCAAAGGGAGTTTAGAATCATTAGCTTTACAATTAACAAGTAAGCTTTTCAACAGTATTTTGGTTGGTAACGTTGTGGATAGCCTCAACAGGTACAATCATATGGCAGTAATGAAACTCCATTCCGAGGTTGCTGGTATTACATACAGTACGTGCAGTTTGCAATGACCATAGACTGTGTAAGTCTCGCACATAAAGAACACAATGGAACTTCAGGGCACAGTCGAGCCACCGGTTATAGGACTTTTACGTGTGATTGCTTTTGTTTTCATTAACCATGAACTATTAATCGGCCATAAATATAGATGATAAATTCAAACCTAATTTTACAAAAAAACATTTACGACTGTCTAAATTATTGAAGAAAAATAGAAACAACTGTTTGACCTGAACGTACAAGTTGCAACAAGAAAGTCCGGCCCCAAAAATCTCTGTATTGCATGTTGGTGCACTGACGTGTGCGAACGTCGAAATGTACATAAATTATATGAGATGACCACCTTAAACTGCATGTAGTATACGCTTTTATAAAGGCTAGCGCGTGAACGAGAGAGCAATGGAACTGCGGTTTGTGCATTAATTAGATATTAGGTTTGTTTGCCCGTGAGGTGTTCTCGCTAGTGTCCATGAAGGGAATGAGATGCGCCGTGACGTTGGTGGAGCGCCTCCCCCGCCCCTGGATCAGTCATTGTTTTTTAGTCACTAGTTTTTAGAAGTGCAGTTGCGGTGACAGTCGTTTGCATATGGCACGGCGAGGGAGGTCGCATGGATTGTCGTTGATCCCACCAAAGGTTTTCCCCACTGTGGCACAATCTTCAGGTTTTATACCGTCGTAACTATTGTTGGGTTCACCGGGAGCCCAGTTTAGATCTGCACGCGGGTTGCCTTGACACACCCAAGAACCTTGAAAAACACAAATCAAAATAAAATCCAAGAAGTGAACAAGAGATAATCCTGTTATTAACAAATTAAATCATCAACGTCACTTGTGGCCCAGTTAAGATTCGCACGAAATCAAAAATTCACTGAATCCTCCCCACTATACCCAGTCATTTAGAGGGCATTTTATGCGGCACCTCACTCGTCACTGTTCGTTGGCATGATTGCGATCTGGATAACCAGATTTTAAAACCTCAGATTTTTCTCACTACTAATTTTGTTTACCAACTGTAATACATTTTCTAGAGCTAAATAAAGAATACAAATTGTTGATTGTCCATAGACAGTGCAACTCTACTGGCTTTTCTGAAAAGTTGATTATCAAAGGGAGGCCAATTTTTTTGGAGGGAATTATTCAAAACATTGTAAAGAAAAAATGAAATTGAAACACTGCATGAACACTTGTTTAAGTAAGAAATGACTACAATTTCATTAAACAATGTATGGATGACGACATCGTGATGTCATTGTTATTAAAAATACTATTGACAAACTACCCACCAAGGCTGAGGGCAATCGGACATTTCAAATGTTTTACCAAATCTAATTGTTGAGTCACTAACCAGTCCTTCAATCTGTTTCAGGTTAAGTTTTTGAGAAATAAAATGTATGATTTCTACATGCTCTCATAGATTTTGATGCTTTTTAGATGCAGTGACCCTTGGGTAAAAAGCCACAGTTCGTAATCACTGAGGTCAAAGGTCATGTAGAGGTCATTAGAAGTCCTGTACCGGTATGTTAAAGTTTTAAGTGTTTTTTTTAATGTATAAATTCTACATGATCTCATGGATTTGTATGAAACTTGAATGCGGTGACCCTTAGGTGGCAGCCACAGTTCTTTATTGGATTACTGAGGTCGAAGGTCATGTATGGGTCATTGGAGGCGATTATTTACATATATGCACATACTTTTTTTTAAGAACACAAAACTTACAGGGAAAAGAAACTTGTGGAACTTGCGAACTGAGGATCAGCGTTCTCGCCAGGCATACTAAGGCTTGCTGCGAAAATGGGCTCAGCCCGCCACGCTATAACTTTCTCCGCCAGTCCCCGCCACACTAAAAATGTCCCCGCCACGGCTTAACAATTCCCCGCCACGTTTTAAAAAATGTGTAAATAAAAAGTGTATATTATTCTGTTGCTTGTTTTTTTCAACAAATAACTTAACTATCACCTGGCACTTGCAGAATCTGCTGAATGGCAGATTATTTCCATGCGAAATACCAATTTACTTGACGTATCGTACAATCCAACATTGTTCTCACTCACAGCTCGGCCCCATCGGTCTTATCATTGGGTTTGGCGCGGTGCGGGTCTGCGGGACGCGCTGCGCTGGGACCGAGTACACTCACCTCGTGCGAGTCGTGCGCCGCGCCGTGCGCCGCGCCATGCCAGCCGGTAGCATCATGCAGTACTAGCTTTGCGTGATCATGTGTGTGCTGCTATGCAGCCGTCCGCGACTAGACTAGTCTTGGTGAAAGACGTTCTTGTTGAGTTAGTAAAACCATAAAACCATTTGGCCTATGCACTCAACACTAAACGCGTCGCGACTATTCCACCGATAGAGGGCGTAATCTGGAAGCCGCGAATCTGTTCTGAGCCGATGTGTGGTGGTTATCTGGAAGTTTCCCAACAGCGCCCTCTATTGTTTGATAGTCGTTAGGCGCAGGGGCGCTAAATCGCGATAGTTGCGCGATAATGAACAACAACGTCTTGCACCAAGACTACGACTAGACTCGCTAGCGCTGTGTACAAGTTATTTTCTGTGTGTACATTAGTGCCTACGTCAGAATGCATTGTCACGTGTTTCGCTTCGCTGCGGTAGACCTTTCAGTAAATTTGTAATAAATTTTTTAACAATTGATATTATTTTATACTTTAATAAAAATTAGATGTAAATTTGATATAATTTGCACCTAAATATATTTATGCAGATTTTCTGTTTTATTATTTAAAAATAGTCATTTATTCCCATTCTAAGGTTTATAAATTCCTTTTTGGACCCCCCCCCCCCCCCCCCCCCCCCCCACCCCACTCCTTAATTTCAAAACTGCTGTGGCGATGGATTTCCCCCACCCTTGGAAAAAATCCTGGTGAGAACGCTGCTGAGGATCACTTGTTAATGACGTACATTTGTGATGCAATAAAGTTGTAATTGTTTCCCTTCGCGGTGCTCTTAATTGACTTAACATCAACATACCTTCCTCTTTGAGATCGTTGCAATTGATCCAAAATGAATTCCCCAGGCTCAGTAGGAATGCAGATTCATCGTCTGACTCTGGCACAACCAAGACACTTCCCATCTTGCTGCACGCCTCTCTCGCCTCAAACCAAGTAAGGCGCTCAGCGATAGCTTTGTAGCAATTGCCACCCCACTGGATCCAAGGAGAGGGACACACCCCTCTAATGGAGGCCGCGCACCCCTCGTTACCACCAGTGCATCTGATCATAAGACTTATCAAGACAAAGATAAACTGTTTTGGCAACATCATTTCTTAGTGTTGCTAGTACCTACCCTATAGCTTTCAATCACAGGAATGTGCTGAACACAGAAACTTTTGCCTTAAAAGGGAAGTTTACCAGCCAAAGTCGCATGCAGTGCGTATGGCTGGCTCGCTGCTGATTTCTGCCTAGTACTCAAATGTTACCACAGTGCTGCCAAACAATGCTTTATTGTATCCTTTTTCACCCTTTATTGATTAATTTTTTTCTTCTTTAATTGATGATGTTTTTTTCTCTTTGGCTCGCAGATATATTTAATCCCCCTTCAGTGACTAGAGTTGCTGCTAAAATCGATCTACTGTTTATACTCTTGCACATCCAAAAGCTGTCTTTATTAAAAATCGTTAATTTGAATAATGCCTGCCAACTGTATCACTGCTCGAGTTCTTATTAATTGTGTTACCATGGAAACTGCTTCCACCTGTTATTGCTCAAGTCTACAATGTAATATCAGAGATGCCATTTTTCCGAATTTATTCGGAAATCCGAATTTTTGACTTTTCTAGCGAAATTCCCGATTTTTAAATTGTCATTTTTGATTCTTTATAATTTCCTCCAAACTCAATGAAAAGTCGATTAAAACGGCGCGTAAAAAAATTATCGCGAGCGAAGAAGTTTTAATCTCTTTCTCTAGTCGTAAATGGAATAATTTCACGTTACAAACGCCCATGCGACAGCTGATTAGAATCTCCACGGCTGGAGGAAAGGCTAAGCACCGACCCCTGACACGAACAAATTCACTACGTCATCACGCGCTGCAAATTTGTTCGCTGGTTGCACGGTGCACATGGACATGCAGTACAATATACACGATCAATGTCTCGTTGGCGGCCGAGTACCACCGGGGGTTCGCATGCGATCGTGCGGTGCGCGTGCACGAGCGATAGCGTAAACATGAAAAAGAGCAGAAAGGAAAAGGAAAGTCGTAACCATTGAAGGTATTGATAATATTAAAGGTGGTTTTATTGAGAAGCCTCAAATTGTTCTGCCTCATTTTAGTGTTATTTGTGTGCATGTTAATGCCTTTTTCATCACCCTTATGCTTATACTGTGCTGGGTCGCTTCGCGCCGTGCCACGTCAGACCCGTGTCCAATTTCCGATTTTTTTGGCCAAGGCCAGTGGCATCTCTGTAATATGCCCATGCATGTAATAACTGTTCTGATGCCTGAGCATTTAAATTCACACAAACAACTGTAATAAACAATGGCATGTGTATTTGACACAATTGTGAGGTGTTCTGGCAAAATGCGACAGAAATGGGCCAAAGATTTATTTATGTTTGTAATCTTTGGCATGATTACTAACTATATTTTGTGAAGAAATAGTATGAAAATAATGAAAAAAGTGTTTTTATGGAAAAACAATTAGCATTTGTCCATAACATACACAAAACTCGAAACTTTAATAATAATAATAATAATATTTAAAATTTATATTGCGCCCCTTACATACAAAATGATCAAAGGCGCAGAACACATGTTAAAAAGCACAGAATGGAAGAAAAAGACAAAGAAAAAAGACTGATCACCAGGCCAGTGCCCAAACAAAAGTATGGGGATACGTCTGTCCCGCCAACAGAGAACTAATAGTTACTAATTACATAGGCCTATCCCTGCTGGCATCGGTAATGTCTTGATCTTTTCAGGAGACAGACGCCTCAAACCCTATCTATACTAAAAATCTAAACAAACTGGCAAGGCGACCATATGAAGAAAGACAAACAAAAGACAAAAAATAACAACACCAAAAACACACTAAAAAGCGGCTTTAAAAAGATGGGTTTTTATGTTACATTTAAAAGAGGTGAGTTTCTGTTTGCTACGTATATGAAACGGTAGTGCATTCCAAAGCTTAGGGGCTGCCACAGAAAAAGCCCTGTCACCAAATGTAGTCAACATTTTACCAGAGGGATAATCTAAGAAAATACCATTATTCCCTGACCTAAGTTGATATGAAGATACTTTCCGGATGGAAACAAGATCCTGTAAGTACTTTGGAGAAAGACCATGAAGAGCTTTGAAGGTCAACAAAAGAATTTTAAAATTAATCCTGTACGAAACAGGCAGCCAATGTAATTGACGAATTATAGGTGTAATGTGTTCAAACCGGGGTGTGTTAGTAACAATTCTGGCTGCAGCATTTTGAACCCTTTGCAGTTTAGCTAGCTGTGACTTTGGCAGACCATACAAAAGGCTATTACAATAATCAAGACGACTGGTCACAAATGCATGAATTAGTTTTACAAGAGAGTCTTGCGTCAGGAATTGACTAATTCGTTTGATGTTATGAAGATGGAAAAAGGCTGCAGAGCAAGCTTTATTGATGTGGGTATTCATTGTAAGTTCAGAATCAAACCATGACCCCAAATTACGAACACATGTTGTAGGGAAAACTTTAACATCGCCTATCATGATATCAGAAATATTAATTTTCTTTAACTGCTGCTTTGATCCGATGATCAAAAATTCACTCTTAGCGTCATTAATTAAAAGCCGGTCATGCAACATCCATTGCCTGATGTCCCTGATGCAATTTTCCATTACAGTTACAGCAGCTTGACAAGATATATCGTCAGGTCTAAAAGATAGATACAGCTGAGTGTCATCGGCATAACAATGAACATCAGGCAGATGATGCTCAATGATGTCAAACAATTTAGAGGCGTAGACAATGAATAAAAATGGTCCTAAGCAGGATCCCTGAGGAACACCACAGTTGATATTAAACTTGTCTGATAAGGTACCTTGAATGGATACGCGTTGGCTTCTATCTGACAAATAAGACGAAAACCAATCGAGGGCCTTGCCAGTGACTCCAAATTTAGACTGCAGACGTTTCAATAAAATGACGTGATCAACAGTATCGAATGCTGCACTCAGGTCTAAAAGAATAAGCAGAATAACATGTTGGGAATTCATCCTCATCAGTAAATCATTTTTAACCTTTATAAGCGCCGTCTCTGTACTGTGATGCTTCCGGTAAGATGATTGGAAAACCGGAAACATGGAATGTTTTGACATGTGACAATAAAGTTGGTCACAAGCGGCCCTCTCAGTTAATTTAGAAAAAAAATTGTAAATTACTGATTGGCCGGTAGTTTTCTAATTTCATATCGAGATTGGTTTTTTTTAATAAAGGGCAAATTAAAGCTTCTTTCCAGTCAGTAGGAAATGTGCCAGATACTAAAGATGAGTTTATAATTTTGGTAAGTACTGGAAGCAAAACATCAAGGCACTCACCCACAAGGTTA
Organism: Crossaster papposus; assembly: GCA_037893245.1. NCBI lineage: Eukaryota > Metazoa > Echinodermata > Asteroidea > Velatida > Solasteridae > Crossaster > Crossaster papposus. The sequence goes on from JBAIAA010001081.1 coordinate 269,091, forward strand.
GTAGGCATAGGATCCAGAGCGCATGATCCCTTAGAAGAATTGACAACAAGCTGTTTTACCTGTGACTCTGTTAATGGTATGAAACTATCAAACAAGATACCACTGGACAATGTTTCAGATGTAAAAGAGAACGTTCTGCCAACAGAGGTTGAAACTTCTAAGTCATCAAGTTTAGCATGAATATTAGATATTTTCTTTACAAAAAAGCTACCCATATCATTAGCAAGGGTCATTTTATCTTTAAAAGGTGGAAAGAGGACGTCATTACTATGCCCAAGCAGCTTTTTAGATGCTCTAAATAATTTCCTCTGGTCGGAACTATTACTTTTGATAAAGTCTTTGTAGAAATTGCAGCGAGCTTTGTTAAGAAGAAAGGTTACCTTATTTCTTATTAGCTTATATTCTGAAAGATCAGCGGCCATGTTAGTTCGTCGCCATTTCTTTTCTGCACGTCTCCTCATCCTCAAGGCAGAGTTGATTTCTTGATTAAACCAAGGTAGACGGGGCCTAGTGGTGACCATCTTGGACTTTAATGGGGCATGTGTGTTGAAGGTACCAGCTAGTGTAGTGTTGTAACAATTCGTAAGCTCCTCAAGACCTTGAGGAGTGTCCCTGCACAGCCTAGAAGAGACTAAGTCACTTTTCAAGCAATTAATGTCAATGGATTTAATATCCCTATAAACAATCTGTTTAGCAGGAAAAGAAGACTTGTTTTGTTGCAAGTTGCAAATAACAGAGAAATGATCAGAGAAAAGGTGGTGAGGTGTCGGGGTACTGTTAAGAACTATGTCCGATTTCCGGGTAATAACAAGATCTAGTATGTGACCCATCTCATGCGTAGGTTTGTTAACATGTTGCCGGAGACCCATGGATTCAAGAAGTGTTAAAAAACGTTTAGTGTTTGGATCGTCAGATATGTCAACATGAATGTTAAAATCTCCAGTTATTAAAATTGGTTCAGAAGATAAAATAATGGATTCTAAATAATCGGCAAATTCAGTGATAAACCGATTAACAGTACAAGGGTGGCTAACTGAGTATGGTGGCCTGTAAATGATTACAAGTCGTAATTTAAACGAATTAATTCCTACAGACCATTCTGAAAACTCAAATGAATCTAATTCATCTCCAGCAATTTTCTTGACATGAAAATTATCACGAAACAACAAAGCAGTGCCTCCCCCCACACGGTTTTTCCGGGGATGATCCAGTAATCTAAAACCAGGTGGAGTTGCTTCAACCTTGTGAGCAACATCTATATCTGTAAACCAAGTCTCTGTAAGGGCAAACAAATCAGCTTTACTATTAATAGCATAAGACACAAAATCGGCTGTTTTATTTTTAAGAGATCTGGTATTTAAGCAACAAAGTTTAAATAGATCATCAGAGGAATCGGCAGGATTTACAACAATGTGTTTAAGGACAGGAGTACGGTTACCCAAAGCTAACCTATTATGAACATAATCAAGCCGGTGACCAATGTGAACAGGAATTCTACACTTATAGTTACAATGACCCGCTCTACTACCCCTGAACCGAAAAATTCCATTCGCTTTCAGAATCGAAAACAATTCAGGCTGAATGGAGTGATAACAAGTCTTACGGATGTTAAACTTTAAAGGCCTTTTTCCCAACTTCTTACTTTGGCGACATGTTGATCAATGCGAACTTTAAACAGCCATAACTTGTTAACGAAAGGTCCGATATGATTGAAATGCAACAAACATCATTGTAAAGAGAATTTTATTCTCATTTCTAACAAATGAGAACCCTTTTTTCAACCCCTGCCCGGTTCCGTCTCATTTTGCCAGAACCCCTGACAATTTTTCGCTCTTTTAATTTGCTACTTCATGTATAAATCTACGAGGGATTCATAGGTTTTGATTCATAGCCTCTGCCCCAATACACAACTATTTTATTATCTAAAGCTTGTACACTTTTATATATTTAAAAAAAATATGTATATTCCCTAGAAAGTTGGAGTTGGCTATTCAAAACCAAAAAACTCTTCGAACTAATAATATACTTGGTCAATTGTGACCCACCACCCCAAAACCAGACTAAAGTCGAAATTTTTCATATGAGAGATTTGTATACCATTGGATTGCTAGCGTTTTAAGCTTTAAAATGATACATCACATGCACCAGTACCGCTATGGAATGAAAAGTAACGACGCTTCAAAAAGTGACATTTTGTTGCCATTCGCGGCAACAAGTTTGCTCAATTTGAGTAATAGCAACGACAACAAAAATCAGGAGAAGGCCGATATTATCACTTTCGGGGATTTTTTAAAAGGTTTAAACATGAACAGCCTATAAATTAGAGTTTTAACCAACGATTTATGAAGAAAAAAAACCGAACGACCGGCAACACATTGTTTTTGTGTACAATGCCATATCTCGAAATGGCATTTGCCGACTTCAGCCTGGTTTTTGGCCTGGTGGGTCACAATTAATGCTTGCCTAGATTTCTCAGGCCTTTAAATCCTTACAATGTTCTCAGGGAGAGCATTCTACATGTATTGTGTAGAGTAGTGGGATATGAAGGATCGTTGATGGGCAGCGGTTCTAGATTTTATCTGTCTGATGGCGTACGGATGGTTTGGGGTGGAACTGCGCATTGATCTAGAAGACTGCAGGAGGCCGTGTTTTATAAAACAGTTGCTACCAGCAACAGGACACTGTTTGTAATTTTGTATCACTGAGCGCGGCATTTTTCAAAATGGTGTCGGCTACTAAAGTTAGCGCGTTGCATGTACAGATAGATTAGTGGTGGTTGTGACATTTGTCCCCCCACTGAATCCAAGGAGGGGGACACGCCCCTCTAGTGAAGGCTGCACACACATCGTTGCTAAATCTAAATTTCATCCAAAGACCAAGGCCTATCAAGCCAAAGATCCACCGTTTAGGCAACATCATGTCTCAGATGTTGCCAGCCGTGTGTACCCTACATCTCCAAAGATTCTAGATTCAATTTTGTGGAGCAGTTGATCACATAAATGTGCTCAGCGCAAAGAGTTTTGCTTAGACAAAAAAAGGTCTACCAGCCAAAGTCTTACATGGTTCATATTGCTGTTGGCTGGTCCCCTGCTGATTTCTGCTTAGCACATCAATTTGCTAATCCTTATTTTTTTTAATTTTGAGATCTTGTTCAGATCCAAATACCAGGCCCTCTTAACTTGTGTAATTTGTATATTTCAGGTCATTTCAGCCAGTAAGCAGTTTGTACATGTAGAAGTTTTAATCTTATTTTTTTTTTTTTTCAAGCAGCTTAATCTGTGAACAATTATTTATTGTCAGTGTTATTCTCTCTTCTTCAATTGATGTCATATTTCAATGCATCACTTATTCTCCTCGCAATTCGAGCGATTCACAATACATAGAAGCTGCCGTTGGAGGCGCAAATCCTGCTATACCCGCAGTGCATCATGAGGAAAAGTCGACATCAGTTTGAAAAACGGTATTCATTTTGCATGAACTCATCAGTTTTTAAGTCTTTTTGGACGCGCACGACTAAAGTTCCAATTTTTTTCTGCAAATAACAAGGTTTTAATCAACGACGCTTCCGGATACATTTATGTTTGTGTTGTACCTCGCGTGAACAATGAAGAATATATATTTCACTACAGTATGATGTACGGAAGAAGTCGACTGTAAAGTTTAAAAGTGGCTCTTTTGAGTCAAACGCTTGGTGGCGCACTGCATTGTGAATCGCCCGAATTACATGTAGTTCCCCTATAAGTGGCTATAGCCTAGATTATTAAAAACATCAATCTTCATTCCATTTACAATTTGAACCAGTTATACCATTGCCTTTGTCATATTGCTAAGTCATATTGATTGACATTACAATAGAAACTGTATTTTGTTCTTGTTGACAACATGCGCATGCATGTAGTGGCAGTCTTTATGTATTGAATTGCGCACATGCAACAGTTAACCAAGTCACGCCGGAGGACGTATTATATTCACAAAATGTTCCTGAGATTCAAAACGGATGACGAATAAACACGTATTAGTGCTTAGCTCCATGAAATTGGCCCCAGTCTTTCTGTCACCTTTGCTCAAAGTTCTTCTGCACACATCTCACCACATTTAAAAGGACAATAGACCATTTGTCGGTTGTGCATTTTTATTGTTTGAAGCAGCAAAAGTGCTCAAAATTTTACAAAGGTGCTTGACAAACAACCTGATGAAGTTTTTAGCTCTGTAAATGCTGCATATTCCGAGAAAACAATAGTCTAAGACTTCAAAATTTGCTGAGAAACAATTGGAATTGCGACCTCAATTTGCATTCAGGGCGCGTTCCCCAAACAGCCGATTGCAGCGTCTCGCGTACCACGCACTGAACATACCAATAGTAGCGTGCGACGCGCGTTGTTCGAACGCCATGCCCGCACTATTTGCAGAAAATTTCCAAAAGTGCGTCTCCGAGACACATCTTTAGACATTATGCTGGTTATTTTCCTCAAAATGACAGCACGCCAGAAGGAATAACTTTAAAGGGAGTTTAGAATCAATAGCTTTACAATTAACAAGTAAGCTTTTCAACAGTATTTTGGTTGGTAACGTTGTGGATAGCCTCAACAGGTACAATCATATGGCAGTAATGAAACTCTATTCCAAGGTTGCTGGTATTACATACAGTACGTGCAGTTTGACCTCAAACCGTGTGTAAGTCTCGCACATAAAGAATATAAAACTTCCGGACACAGTTGAGCCACCGGTTATTGGACTGTTTTGTGTGGTTGATTTTGTTTTCAATAACCATGAACCATTAATCGGCCATAAATATAGATGATAAATTCAAACCTAATTTTACAAAAAAAATGCACGACTGTCTAAATTATTGAAGAAAAATAGAAACAACTGTATTGCATGTGTGTGCACTGACGTGTGCGAACGTCGAAATGTACATAAATTATATGAGATGACCACTTTAAACTGCATGTAGTCTATTCTTTTATAAAAGCTAGCGTGTGAACGAGAGAGCAATGGAACCGCGGTTTGTGCATTAATTAGATATTGGGTTTGTTCGCCCGTGAGGTGTTCTCACTAGTGTCCATGAAGGGAATGAGATGCGCCGTGACGTTGGTGGCGCGCCTCCCCCGCCCCTGGATCAGTCATTGTTTTTAGTCACTGGTTTTTAGAAGTGCAGTTGCGGTGACAGTCGTTTGCATATGGCATGGATGGGGAGGTCGCATGGATAGTCATTGATCTCACCCAAGGCTGTCCACACCATGGCACAATCTTCAAGTTTTTTACAGTCGGCTTCGTAACAATTGTTGGGTTCACCAGGAGCCCAGTTCAGATCTGCACGCGGGTTGCCTTGACACATCCAAGAACCTTGAAAAACACAAATCAAAATAAAATTCAAGAAGTGAACAAGAGATAATCCTGTTATACAAAAAATCAATCATAAATGTTATTGGGTTCACTTGTGGCCCAGTTAAGATTTGCAAGTAAATTCCTTGACATGACCAAGAACCTTGAAAACGCAAATGTTGGGGGATATATCATACATGACAGAATACTGTTACATGTATAATATGACCCCAAAATGGATAACAATTGCTCAGGTTAGGGTGTATAATTACAGTCCGTGGATACAAAAAAAATCGCTGCTGGAGCAAAACATTGTGAAAGAAGAGTGTACACACATTAAGTGAGTTAGAGTTGGACTCTTCTGTACATAACTTTTCAGGAACCTGAGGGTTGTCTTTGAAGTATGTCCATATCATTGCAATATAAGGAAGAAAAAAAATCAAAGCTAAATTTTAAACCCCTCAAAAAGGGTGGTGTTGAGGTGGACACTGTTTAAAAGTACAACAAAATGTGATACTAATTGTTTGAGTTTATTTATTTATTTCTTCTTTATACTGGGTAACCCATTCTGTCCTTTTATTAGGACTGATCTCCCATGGGTCCCAGTAGGATACAATAAAACTTCATTTGAACATTTATAAATTAAAACCAAATTTATAATATAAATGCACATTGCACAGTACAAAACAGACATTATTTTAAAATTAAGGACTAAACAAAAAAAATATATATAAAAAACAAAAAACAAAATTACAATTTCAAGACAAGCATAAAAATCTAACAAACATTTCAAAACTCATGTAATCCAGCAGTTAGGCACATTATTAAATCCCTCTGTAATTATTGTTACAGTATTTGCGATGGTCAAGGTTCAGAAAAATCAATTAAACAATTATAAATAAAATGTATAGTGTACATTGTAATTTTCTAAGCTGGTTACTGTTTAAGGTGGTTAATAATCGTCTTGTCAGTTGTGGGAAGTGGAAAACGTTTTGTTAAAATGTTGCAATGACCCATAAGTTATAGGTTGGAAGAAGGAAAAATCCACAGCATTGGGCCAATTGCAGTAAAGGTACTTGAAAGGTACTTGAAAGGTACTTGAAAGGTACTTCAAAGGTACTTCAAAGGTACTTCAAAGGTACTTCAAAAGGTATTAAAAATGTGTGGTAGTGCAGTAGAAACAAATTCTGGAGTGTTTTAAAAGGTTCATACTTTTGAAAGGTGAAACCATAGGAGGGTTATTTAAAATTAGATGGAAAAACAGTTTTAAAGTTCCATGCTATATTTGTAGTTTAACCTTAAGATATAGATTTTTTTTAAAAAGATATTCACTTTTGAATGAGATATATTTAGCACGAAAAACATCCAGCAACGTTTAGTTTAGAATGATTTCTTTAACAAAAAATTCATCCTATTAGGCCCAAAAAAAAAAGTCTCCGGTTTCTGGTATGGAGTTTGCCCCAATAGTGGTGCGGCGACGCGGCTTTTTTTCTTTTTCTCCCATCTTTTTTTTTTCCCAAACAGGTGTGTTTGGGCTACATAACATGTGACCCTGCTATGGGATGCACAAATAAGCCACTTTGTAAAACATGTGTAATGAATGGACAACTGGGGGCATATAAAAAGACCCAGAATGTTGGATTAATAGTGAAAATATACATGGACATGTTGTGGCATCTAATGTTTGTTGAGAATAAATAAAAATGCTAAAGTATGACCTGTCTCTTGTATACTCTTTATTTCACAAGTCAAAATGGGAAACTTGTTGAGTTGAAACTGCAAAGCGAATGTCATGCAATAGAAGGAATATTCCTATAGGGGGAAGAATTAAATATTTTCCATTTCCAACAATTTGTTCACCTCCTAGTAATATTTATTCTATTGCACTCCATATAAAACAAACTTCAAATAAATAATCCTGGCAATGATGGGCAACTTAAGTTAGACCGTACTGCGACTTTGACGTGCACATGTGTGCCGCAATGCTGGTATTAGTCTGCTCCCTTACATATTGCAGTTATTAAAAGCGGTTACAAGTTACAGATACACGACCTTCGCTTCCACTCACGTCTGGCTTCTATACACAAAATCACAACGCCGTCTGCAAATGGTGCCCGACTATTCAAGACGAACCAGTGAGTTTGGCGGTTTTGAGTCATCGTCTTACATTAAAAAAACTTTTTCATTTTGCCGATGCGCATGGCTACGGCGACGCGCGCGCATACCAGAAACCGGAGACTTTTTTTTTTTGGCCTTAGCTGCCAGTCAATTATTTTACTCTCAGCTCGGGCTCACCAGATAATACCGGTAAAAAAATTGTGTCGTTAAAACAAAACATACAAATTACAATTCTTCATTAGGAAAACAAATTTATTCTTCGAAGAGATCATTAGATTATGCATCTTTGAGTAGAATTTGTAACAAGAAACTTGACCTGTTAATGCCGGAATTATTTTCACATTGAATGGGCCAAGGCGCGGGATTGTTTTTCGTGGCATCTGACCGCCATCTGTGGGTAGCACACCCTTATATTTCTGGCATCACTCGCTGTTAGCCGGTCGCTGAAGACGGATATTTCTGGCATTTTTTTTGCATTTGTCATTTGCGTGTACACACAGCATCCCACACAGACTGGTTAATTCGAGCGTGCCGATATTAATAACAAACCTTGCTGTGGGAGTTCATTTCATTAAAATTTCATTAAACAATGTATGGATGACGACATCGTAATGTCATTGTTATTAAAAATACTATTGACAAACTACCCACCAAGGCTGAGGGCAATCGGACTTTTCAAATTTTTTACAAAATCTAATTGTTGAGTCACTAACCAGTCCCTTAATCTGTTTCAGGTCAAGTTTTTGAGAAATAAAATGTATAACTTCTACATGCTCTCAGGGATTTTGATGCTTTTTGGATGAAGTGACCCTTGGGTGAAAAGCCACAGTTCGTTATCACTGAGGTCAAAGGTCATGTAGGAGGTCATTAGAAGTGATGTACCGGTATGTTAAAGTTTTTTTTTAAATGTATAAATCCTACATGATCTCATAGATTTGTATGAAACTAATAGGTGGAAAGCCACAGTTCTTTATTGGATGTAGGGGTCATTTGAGGCGATTATTTACATATGCACTTACTTTTTTAAGAACACAAAACATACAGAGAAAAGGAACTTGTGGAACTTGCGAACCGAGGATCATTTGTTGATGACGTACATTTGTGATTTAACATACAAGTAAGTTGTCATTTGTTCCCTTCCTGGTGCTCCTAATGGACTTCAACATACCTTCCTCTTTGAGATCGTTGCAATTGATCCAAAATGAATTCCCCAGGCTCAGTAGGAATGCAGATTCATCGTCTGACTCTGGCATCACCAAGACACTTCCCATCTTGCTGCACTCCTCTCTGGCCTTAAACCAAGTAAGGCGCTCAGCGATGGCTTTGTAGCAATTGCCACCCCACTGGATCCAAGGAGGGGGACACGCCCCTCTAATGGAGGCCGCGCACCCCTCGTTGCCACCAGTGCATCTGATCATAAGACAGAGGCTTATCAAGCCAAAGATAAACTGTTTTGGCAACATCATTTCTAAGTGTCGCCAGTACCTATCCTGGAGCTTTCGATCACAGGAATGTGCTGAACACAGAAAATTTTGCCTAGGAAAGTTTACCAGCTAAAGTCGCTTGCAGTGCATATTGCTGTTGGCTGGTTCGCCGCTGATTTCTGCCTAGTACTCAAATTTTACCACAGTGCTGCCAAACAATGCTTTTATTGTATGACTTTTTTCCCCTTCAAATAATAATTTTCTTTCCTCTTCAATTGATGACGTTTTTCCTCTTGAGCTCGCAGATATATTAAATTTCCCTTCAGTGACTAGGGTTGCTGCTAATTTAAATAATGTCTGTCAAATGTATCACTGCTCGAGTTCTTATTAATTGTGTTACCATGGAAACTGCTTTCACCTGTTATTGCTCAAGCCTACAATATAATACATGTATGCCCATTCATGTACATGTAATAACAGTTCTGATGCCTGAGCATTTAAATTCACACAAACAACTGTAATAAACAATGGCATGTGTATTTGACACAATTGTGCGGAATTCTGGCAAAATGCAACACAAATGGGCCAAAGATTTATTTATGTTTGTAATCTTTGGCATGATTACTAACTATATTTTGTGAAGAAATAATATGAAAAAAGTGTTTTTATGGAAAAAGAATTAGAATTTTTTCATATAACATACACAAAACTTGAAACTTCAAAGGCCTTTTTCCCAACATTTTACTTTGGCGACATGTTGATAAATGCGAACTTTAAACAGCAATAACTTGTTAACGGAAGGTCCGATATGATTGAAATGCAACAAACATCACTGTAAAGAGAATTTTATCCTTCTTTCTAACAAATGAGAACCCCTATTTTAACCTCTGACCAGTTCCGTCTTATTTTGCCAGAGGCCCTGACAATTATTTGCTCTTTTAATTTGCTACTTAAGGTATTAATCTACGAGGGCTTCATAGGTTTTGATTCATAGCCTCTGCCCCAATACACAACTATTTTATTATCTAAAGCTTGTATACTTTTATATATTTTTTTAAAATATGTATATTTTCTAGAAAGTTGGAGTTCGCTATTCAAAACCAAAAAACTCACCTCGAACTAAAAATATACTTGGTGAATTAATGCTTGCCTAGATTTCTCGGGCCTTTCAATCCTTACAATGTTCTCAGGAAGAGCATTCTATTGTGTAGAGTAGTGGAATATGAAGGATCCATTACTCGGACACTCTCGATAGAAGTGACATTTAATTGATTGTACACGAACCATCGGTACCGATGGTTCGTGTACAAACCAGAATGGGCCAATAACGACACAGCGCCCATAGTTTGTGCGCTGACAGATAGAGCCAATAAGAGAGCACACAATCACCCACGATCCCTGACCATTGCAGCGCTTAACCTCGAGAATTACGCAACTTTATCTAAACAGCAGATGGCGTATACGACTGCAGAGTTTGCGAGCGCTGCGAGCGCTGTGAGCGCGCTGTTTAGTAATTCACCAACATGCACTGACCTTCTATCTAGCTTCTACATGTATTTAGGCTGTGGGTTGGCGTGCATGTCCTTGTAACTTGACTCTCTGAATACCAACAGCGTTAACTTGCACTGTAAAGCGCAGTACCTATGGGTTATAGTTTATGTACAAAATATGAATTGAACGGCAAACTAAACAAATGATGTTCTAAACGTTATGCTGTCCTTTCCTTTCTGGCAAGAGAATGTCGGTGCTTACCACATCAATAATACAACTTTTATTATGAATTTATATATGAATATATGATGCCAGAGAGACATGAAGACGAAATGAGTGACGAAGATAATGAGGTTGACCATGACATATACTAGGTCATAATGTGCAAAATGAAGACAATGATGAGGTAGAAATAAACGAAGCTAAAGCTAGTCACCGTTGAGCAAAATGGGCAAAATTACGCCGGGAGGCGTACGTACCCTATCGTCCGGCGTGACATTAAGACTGAGAGCTAGAGAGCGATAATTAGCCAGCTCTCGAGAACATGGGCGGACAAAAGCTCATATTACTCTTAGAAAACGGTCTAAAATCGCTAATATTGCAACAACAGTGCACAGCGGAGATAAAGGAAGATTTTTGTTTGGCTTTGGCAATGGGCATCACATAAAATACACACAGAATAGGGGCCGTAAACCCACGATGGAACGGCAAACTTTGCACTGATGATGTAATAAATATTAAAAAAAAACATTTCAGTAAAATCGACTGGAAGTCAAATTAGCTTATACAAAGAACTGTTAAATGTTCACGTTTCTGTATGTCAGCTGAAAAAAATTCTGCAGATGACAGACACTGATGAAGTTTTCTCCGAGTGCCAAAAGTGAAGTCATAACATTCTGCAAATTTGCGCTCGCACCCCTCTTTTGCTTTATCGCACCCCTTTTTCTCCGAGTGCCAACAGTGAAGTCAAAATATACTGCAAATTTGCGTTCGCACCCCTCTTTTGCTTTATCGCACCCCTTTTTCTCCGAGTGCCAAGAGTGCATGAAGTCAAAACATAATGCAAATTTGCGCCCACACCCCTCTTTTGCTTTCTCGCACCCCTTTTTCTCTGAGTGCCAACGGTGAAAACAAAACATACTGCACATTTGCGCTCGCACCCCTCTTTTGCATTCTCGCACCCATTTTTGCTCTTGCCAACAGTGAAGTCATAACTGCACATTTGCACCCGCACCCCTCTTTTGCTTTATTATCGCACCCCTTTTTCTCCGAGTGCCAAGAGTGAAGTCATCATAACATACTGCACATTTGCGCCCGCACCCCTCTTTTGCATTCTCGCACCCCTTTTTGCTCTTGCCAACATTGAAGTCATAACATACTGCACATTTGCGCCCGCACCCCTCTTTTGTTTTTTCGCACCCCTTTTTGCTCTTGCCAACAGTGAAGTCATAACATACTGCACATTTGCGCTCGCACCCCTCTTTTGCTTTCTCGCACCCCTTTTTATCCGAGTGCCAACAGTAAAGTCAAAATATACTGCCCATTTGCGCTCGCACCCCTCTTTTGTTTTCTCGCACCCCTTTTTCACCGAGTGCCAACAGTGAAGTCAAAACATACTGCCAATTTGCGCCCGCACCCCTTTTTTGCTTTCTCGCACCCCTTTTTCTCCGAGTGCCAACCGTTAGGTCAAAACTATTTGCGCCCGCACCCCTCTTTTGTTTTCTCGCACCCCTTTTTTCTCCGAGTGCCAACAGTGAAGTCAAAACTATTTGCGCCCGCACCCCTCTTTTGCTTTCTCGCACCCCCTTTTTATCCGAGTGCCAACCGTGAAGTCAAAACATACTGCACATTTGCGCTCGCACCCCTCTTTTGTTTTCTCGCACCCCTTTTTCTTCGAGTGCCAACATTGAAGTCATAACTATTTGCGCCCGCACCCCTCTTAGAGCAAAAGGGGGTGCGAGAAAGCACTCGGATAAAAAGGGGGTGCGAGAAAGCAAAAGAGGGGTGCGGGCGCAAATAATTTTGACTTCACTGTTGGCACTCGCTAAAAAAGAGGTGCGAGAAAACAAAAGAGGGGTGCGGGCGCAAATGTGCAGTATGTTATGACTTCACTGTTGGCAAGAGCTAAAGGGGGTGCAAGAAAGCAAAAGAGGGGTGCGAGCGCAAACGTGCTGTATGTTTTGACTTCACTGTTGGCACTCGGAGAAAAAGGGGTGCGAGAAAAGAAAAGAGGGGTGCGAGCGCAAATGTGCAGTATGTTTTGACTTCACTCTTGGCACTCGGATAACAATGGTTGCGAGAAAGCAAAAGAGGGGTGCGGGCGCAAATAGTTATGACTTCAATACCATTGCCTGTGTCATATTGCTAAGGATATTGATTGACATTACAATAGAAACTGTATTTTGTTCTTGTTGACAACATGCCCATGCATGTAGTGGCAGTCTTTATGTATTAAATTGCGCACATGCAACAGTTAACCAAGTCGCGCCGGAGGACGTATTATATTCACAAAATTTTCCCGAGATTCAAAACGGATGACGAATAAACACGTATTAGTGCTTAGCAGCTCCATGAAATCGGCCCCAGATCTTTCTGTCACCTTTGCTCAAAGTTCTTCTGCACACATCTCACCACATTTAAAAGGACAATAGACCATTTGTCGGTTGTGCATTTTTATTGTTTAAAGCAGCAAAAGTGCTCAAAATGTTACAAAGGTGCTTGACAAACAACCTGATGAAGTTTTTAGCTCTGTGAATGCTGCATATTCCGAGAAAACAAAAATCTAAGACTTCAAATTTAATTCAAAATCTGCTGATCGAGACACAATTGGAATTGCGACCGCAATTTGCATTCAGGGCGCGTTCTCATACAGCCAAATTGCAGCGTCTCGCGTGCCACGCACTGAACATACCAATAGTAGCGTGCGACGCGCGTTGTTCGAACGCCGTGCCCGCACTATTTGCAGAAATTTCCACAAGTGCGTCTCTGAGACGCATCTTTGGACATTATGCTGGTTATTTTCCTCAAAATGACAGCACGCTAGAAATAACTGCAAAGGGAGTTTAGAATTAATAGCTTTTAATACAATTAACAAGTAAGCTTTTCAACAGTATTTTGGTTGGTAACGTTGTGGATAGCCTCAACAGGTACAATCTTATGGCAGTAATGAAACTCCATTCCAAGGTTGCTGGTATTACAGTATGTGCAGTTTGACCATAGACCGTGTAAGTCTTGCACACAAAGGACACAATGAAACTTTAGGGCACAGTTGAGCCACCGGTTATACATGTAGGACTGTTATGTGTGGTTGATTTTGTTTTCATGAACCATTAATCGGTCATAAATATAGATGATAAATTCAAACCTAATAAAAAAATAAAATGCACGACTGTCTAAATTATTGGAAAAAAATAGAAAAAACTGTATTGCATGCACTGACGTGTGCGAACGTCGAAATGTACATAAATTATATGCGATGACCACCTTAAACTGCATGTAGTCTACGCTTTATATGCGATGACCACCTTAAACTGTATGTAGTCTACGCTTTTATAAAGACTATCGCGTGAACAAGAGAACAATGGAACAACGTTTGTATGACGTAACTATTTAATTCTTTTATTTTTTTTTCTAATTTGATATGTCGTGCACATTTCGCAAATTAAAATGAAAAATTATATTAATTTAAACGTTTTTATCTACCTTTCAGTAGAAAGAACAGCGTCAAAACAAAGTATTCCAAGAAAACAACCTGCTTTTTGTTGAAGTTTCTATTTGATGTGCCTTGAAGTTTGTTTTTATTGTAAAATTGTGTACGTTGTCGAGGTTAACTTAAACACGCTCTATAGGGGTATAGTTAAAACAAAAATATACTGTCACTGTAGATGGTATTATTGTTTATCCATGCCAAGTTTACAAGTGGAGCTGTGGTGCGAGCCGTTTGCACATTGCAGGGTATCGGTATTCGCAGGGCTGGTCGACCCACTGAGGGTTGTTTGCAGTAGCACAGTCCTCGCCTTCCCTGTAATTATTGGGCTCTCCCTTATTCCAATTTCTGTAGTTGATATTAGTAGATCCATCCTGGCAAACCCACGAACCTGTTGAACAAAGATTTGTACTATTATTTTTAGCGGTTGGATTTAAAACCAAATTTTAATATTTAGTTTGAATTCTACTATTTGGTTACGATTTTGGAAACTGAATGTTAAAAACTAACCTTACATTTATTTGTGACACGGCTTAAAAAAAACCAACTGCAACATCCTCCAATTTGCTTCATAGTCTCCGATTGTAAACTGCATTCAGTTACAATTTACAAGTGGTTTCTTTAGCCTGCCCATTTAGCAGTGAGAGTTCCCATCCATCTTTCCTACATTACAGCTTCTTTATCGAATTTCTGAGGTTGAAGGTCATGTAGGGGTCATTGGAGGCCATCGTTTACATGTGCACAATATGACATACTTTTTTAAGAACACAAAAGGAAAAAGAACTTGTGGAAAGGAACTTGTGGAACTTGCGAACCGAGGATCACTTGTTAATGGCATAAATTTGTGATGCAACATACATGTAAGTTGTAATTTTTTGCCTTCGTGGTGCTCTTTAATAATGGACTTAACATCAACATACATGTATACCTTCCACTTTGAGATCGTTGCAATTGATCCAAAATGAATTCCCCAGGCTCAGTAGGAATGCAGATTCATCGTCTGACTCTGGCACAACCAAGACACTTCCCATCTTGCTGCACTCCTCTCTCGCCTCAAACCAAGTAAGGCGCTCAGCGATTGCTTTGTAGCAACTGCCACCCCACTGGATCCAAGGAGAGGGACACACCCCTCTAATCCCTCTAATGGAGGCCGCGCACCCCTCGCTACCACCAGTGCATCTGATCATAAGACAGAGGCTTATCAACCTAAAGATAAACTGTTTTGGCAACATCATTTCTAAGTGTCGCCAGTACCTATCCAAGAGCTTTCGATCACAGGAATGTGCTGAGCACAGAAACTTTTGCCTATAAAAAGAGAAGTTTACCAGCCAAAGTCGCATGCAATGCATATTGCTGTTGGCTGGTTCGCTGTTGATTTCTGCTAGTACTTGCATTTTACCACAGTTAATATAATTTTTATATTAAACTGTCCTTCAGGGACTAGGGTTGCTGCTAAAATCGATATACTATGCTGTTGCACGGGTTTTTGTTTTTCTTCGTCTTCATTTCTCAAGGTCTTAGAGGGTGGCATTACTATGGAAACTGCATTTTCTTCATTTGTTATTTTTCTTCAAGTCTACATGTACATACTGTGCACACAATTAGTAACAGCAGTCCTGATGTATTGAAGTTTATGCAGGCAGCAGCCAATACCTTCACACATATATCCAGCACTGATTCGGTCATTTACTTGAAGATTTGTTATTTACCTTTATTTACCTTTTATCTCTTTTTCCTATTAGACCCACAGCTGTTGCAATATCTACAGCTATACATGCAGCTCTATAACCATGGAGGAATTCTTATTCCTCCATGCTCTAACTGAACAGAAATTATTGGGTCAAGTTTTTCACAATTTATAAATACCTGAAACAGTTTACCGATTCCTATTGGTCGAGAGCATGGCTGGGTACATTATGTTAAAACGCCCTATAAAACGGGGCCCAGCCAGTTTTAAATGCTTATTTGGTGTCGCATTAAATTTGGACTCCTGTAAATTCCGGTCCATGACCCTTTCATTGGTTGAAACCTCGCACAGCATGTGCAGTACAACTAATGAGTTTAAATGAGAGAAAAAGGTTTGTAGTAGCACTATATGTTTAATCTCTTTTGGGTAGTACCGTAAAACGGGGTGAATAGGAACACAGAGGTGAATAGGGACAAAAAGCAGAAAAGTTTTTTGAAACTTTTTTTTTTTCTAAGTAATAATGCAGATCCTTTTCATTTCTTCTATTTATGTACAATAGGCCTACTGTCCAACCATGGCTTACAAGACGGGAAACAACTAACATCTACCCCTGCATGGAAGAAACTCCGATGTCTTTGAATATGTCTCAAATCGCGATGATGTCAAAACTTTGCATGTATCTTCGGACTTACTGGAGATAACCATCAGATTTCACATCCAATTAGACCTCACAAATATGGTCTTGCATTTGAAGTTGGAGAAGGAAATCATTTGCATTAGTCCTTATACATTTTTTTCATTTTCTTTTTTTATTTTCAGATTGTTGCTAAACAAGCAGGGCGAATAGGGACAGATTTATATACAGATTTATATAGAGATTGACATCTGTGGTATGATTCTACAGGGCATAGAATCACTTGTCCATCAAAAAGACTCAGTCCGCCTCAGCCGGGAGAAAGTGTGGATAAATCGTCTTCGAACTATTCAACCACATGGGCTCAACATCCAACTAGGAAATGATTAACTTCTATTTTGTTCCCCTATTTGTCATCTGTTTCAGATTTTTACCTTTCCAGGAGTTTGTTTGTGTTTGTTCTTACTCCTTTGGTTTTTTCCTACCCCCCCCCCCCCCCCCCTCCCCCCCACATTACTCCCCCCCCCCCCCCCCCCCCCCCACATTACTCTTATACATACCTCTTAACTTATTTGATTTGTATATTTCAGGTCATTCCAGCCAGTAAGCAGTTTGCAGCAGTTTTAATCTTATTCATTATATTTTGTTGTTACTTTTGTTAAAACCATTGTGCCAAAGTACCAAAGTCAGAAGTACAGAGCTGAGTTTATTTTCTATTATTTTTACCTTTAAAACCATTGTGCCAACATTCCAAAGCCAGAAGTATACTACAAAAGCTACTATAAAGTACAAACAAAGTTTTGTATACTTTTATAAATGTGTAAAGGTGGATCTTTACCATTAAAAGTTTGTATAAATTGTTAAAATGCTTTTGCAAGCATTGTGTTGTTTTTAAAAAAACACCTTAGTGTCCCTATTCCCCCCTGCCACAGTATTTCATATTTTGTTTCTAATCACCCCCGTGTCGGGGTGAATAGAAACAGTCAAATAAAAAAAATCAAAACAAAAATCCAACATTGCTGAGATTTCTTCTTGCTGTCAATGCAAAGTCAACATGAGTGGACAGTAAATAGCACAAGAATCTTTGCCACTGGCTGCGTGGTTAAAACGGTGCACTACTTTAACTGCTAAAATTGTCCCTATATTCACCCCGTTTTACGGTATGTGGTTTAGAAAAGAACCGGTTTGTAACTTAACGTTTTGAACAGTAGGCTCTGCTCGTCCTCGGGAGAAAGTGTGCCAGACTTTATTGTGTGCTTGAGTACATGTACTGCAATTCGATTGGCCTAGAAAGATCATTTGTCCGGTGTATAAAAACGCATAGCACACTCCTAGCATGATATCGTGTGTGCTATTCTATGATGTCAGCTGTATCATGATCATTGGTACCCACGCAATTTTTACCTGCACTGTTACATTAGCAAACTGTAGTGGGAGCAGTGAACTAGCAGATGACCTGCTGTTTTTATTGCGTGATTAGTTCAAATTACTAGTTTCTTTCAGACTACACAAGTATGCTATCTGAAGTTGCAACAAAATACAACTATTAATTGTTTTGACTTTATTGGCAGTGGCAATAACAAAACACTTCTGTTGACTGCTGTGATGTAGGATATATGACACTTTGAACATATAGCTTTTTGACATATAGCACCCTCGGCTAATTCACCTGTCTGGTGTTATAAACGTCATGTCCCACATCACAGCAGACAGCAATTGTTAAATACAGGTAGGATACACCATTCACAGATTGTAAATTTGTAAATAATGATTGTAGGCATTCAGCAAAATGATTGCGCTAGGTATATCCTGTAATTGTTTCAAAAAAAATTGAGTTTTCTAAAAAGAAATTCGCGATCCCCGGACATAAGAACCACTGCCCGACGCTGGTTGAAAATGAATGCCGTTTATCGTGCTTTTCTCGGCATCCATGATTGTAAAACTTTGGACAATTCAGTTAAACGATATTTACTATAAATTACAACCCTCCAAATCCACCCATTCATGATAATTCAAGCAATGACCGATGGTGTGTCCTACATTTACCTTTAATACACATACATTCAACTTTTCCTTGACCCTTTCCAGAAAAAGCGGCTTGCCCAGGATCTGGAGAGGAAAATTGAAGAGCAAAAGAACGAAGCGCGGAAGAAGAAGCATGACGCAATTGAAGCGAGACGGCGGGAAGGAGAAGAGGACAGGCATGCACAGGAACAGTCTAAGATTGAGCAGGTCAGGGGTCAATTAGACCTTCAATAAGATCGTCTTGTATTATCTGCTATATTCACTTGAAAAATTCCGAGCAGAACTGTGTCGCATTTGCATGCGCAGGTGACGTTGCGTGCATATTTATGTTGACCAATGAGTCGGCGATTATGCATGTTACGTCACGCAATTATACACACAATGTCACACGCGCATGCAAATGCGACACAGTTCTGCTCAGAATTTTTCGAGCGATTATAGCAGATATACAAGACGATCTTATCGAAGGTCATGGCGTGGTACAGTGTACGTTAGAGGGTGACCGCATCCGTGGCCTGCGTGCGCTTCATACCGCAATTAGGTCGTCTTGCATACAAGACTAGGGGTCATTGTGTGTGTGTGTCATAGGTCAACTATGCAAATTTGTATACATGAGGTGTGTCAAAAACAGGTTTCCCAGAGCTACGGCTACATCTATTGTCAGTCTGGTCGCACGTAGTTGTTATGGGCGAACGCTCAGACAATAGCCACAGACGAGATTCTGACGATGCCTTATATTGAATGTACATGTGATCGGTCATCTTAATTTGTTTGGAGAAGTATATGAGGATGTTCATGTCAATTACATTTAATTTGTGTATTTGTCTTTACAAATCTACCGCATTGTTCTTGGAATGGTAATATGGCTGTGGGTGACTGCGCTGTTAACAACCAATGGACTTTGTCCAAATATTTATTATACAAATTTGAATATAGCTAAATGGTTCATCAGGGGTTCACGTGTCAAAGGTCAACCAAAACCATTCAGAAAATGTAAAAACTATCTCATCACTGAGGTGTTTGTGCATGTAGATCTAGTTCCATCTTGTTAAAAATTTCTGTGATAAACTTGATACCGGTATCTGAAAATTTGAATTTTTGAAAATGGTAAATTTCATTGCCACCTTTCTGTTGTGGACCAATCCAAAACTGGTAACAGACCCCACGTGACCAACTCTGGACAAATCAGAACCATGAAACTGACTTTGGTATTTTATTCTAGTTCTCTGACCTGACAATTGGTTATTAGGCCAAGATGTCTAAAATGTAGGTCTGGTAGCAGACGGCGGCAAAAATAGATCATGATGCACTACACTAGGGTAGCTATTTTAGATGATCATAATGGCTTTCCCCAAACAATGCCTGCATTGACCTAAAATAGTGATACTAGGCATTTCGTCTGATGTACATTTTGGCCATTGCAAGTTTTATTTGATGCAACCAGAATATATTCAATTCAATTCAATAGAGGACATTTTCGGAAACTGGAGGAATTCCTCCAGTTTTTGTCATGTGACAATGGCGGCTACCGGACCTGATAATTCATCAGAAATATTCAGAATTATTTGGTCTAGGAACCAGACTACATGTAGGTACATGTATGAGTTGGGATCATGAATAGTCTTTATGTCTGTCTTTTCCAGAGAGAACGATATTCGCCGCCTATTCCTGCACTTCGAAACAAAGAGGTAAGCCTTTTCTAGATGATTGTGTAGTGTAAAGCCCCTCTTTAGTTTTGATGCAACTTCTCATTCCAAAAGGACTTACTTAACCCTAACCCTCCAAGATAATTTGGCTAAAAACCCTGCCAAACGCATCAAATTGCATCGTTTGTTAAAGTGACTTGGCTGCAGAGTGCAGCGAGATCCATCAGGTCAGAATTCTCAAGGTCAAACTGCTTCAGAGTCTGTGGTCACAAAATGCAGCAGGAGACATCTCTGCCATTGTTCAATGGGGATTTATAACTCTCATAGTATCAGACTATGTGGTCTTAGCTGTTTTTAACAGCTAATATATATCCATCAAAGTGCACCAGACTTTTTTACCTGATGCACTGCGCTTTGTTTGGCAGGGTTAAGGTTAATGTAGGCATGATATTTTCAGATTTTTGTCTGAAACCAGACTTTTTGAATATTGGAGAAGGCATTATTTGTAGAGAAAGATGAGCATCTTTCAGACATTTCATCAATTTTCTTAATTGACAATCGCATCCCCTAAAATCGTCATTTTTAATGTAGAACAGTTTCTTGCAATGAAACATGTGATTTTTCTAATATCGTCATTGTACGATTGGTGCCGTACAAATCAATTCTGATTTTGCGTGTTCATTGTAAGTGGTAGTGATTGCTACGATTGACAAGCTCAAAACTATTGACTATGGGACAGCCATATGTATGTAGATTGTCACTAGAAGTATTTTTCATGATTGTTTATGCATAGTTTCACTAATTGTGCAAATGCGACTTGTCGCCAACTCGCAATGTTCAACAGTATTTCCTAAGTGCGCGTTGGGCTGGTGGCCATACGAGGGCACAACGCCTTACCATTTCTTTGGCTGTATCACTCGGTACTTTTTTTCTGTTTTGCATTAAAGGTAGGATACACCATTTGCAGATATCAAAACAAATTACTACCGATTTATTAAGAAGTAGTCTTACTTATCTGAAAGTAAATAATGATTTTAGGCATCCAGCTAAATTATTGCGCTAGATATCCTGTAATCATATTCTTGATTGTAAAACTTCAGACAGCTCAGTTAAACGATATTTACTATAAAATACAACCCCCAAAATTCAGCCATTTCTGACAATTCAAGCAATTACAAATGGTGTATGATCTTACCTTTAAGTCATCTTCAATGTTACTTTCTCCAAACTAGTTTTGGTAAGTCCAATAATCTCAACGTGGATTGTTGGTTCCCAACACTTAACCAGTTTGGTCTATATATATACAGGTCTATAAATCCATATTTTGTATTATAAATCCATATTTTGAATGTTTTTACTTAATTTAATTTCTTTCAAAAACTAGAATCCACCAAGGCAAAGCTCGCCACCCATCCCAACTCTCCGGAAGAAACAAGAGAAAGAGAAAAAGGTTGGTTCAAACGTCTTCTCCTGAAAAATCAATATTAACTTTGTGAAAGAGTCTTCATTTCAAAATTGTAGCATTGCCTTTGTTTTGAAGCTATTCATTGTGACAAGCATACTTCCACTAACTACCCTGAGACCAAAACTACATATACATGTACCTATACCAATGATACCAAGAAATCTCAATTGGAGCCAGTCGTTTTTAGCCCCGAAAGGACCACTGACTTTGCTTCACAAAATTGGGTCTGGAGCCCCACATGGTGCAGT
Organism: Crossaster papposus; assembly: GCA_037893245.1. Taxonomy (NCBI): domain Eukaryota; kingdom Metazoa; phylum Echinodermata; class Asteroidea; order Velatida; family Solasteridae; genus Crossaster; species Crossaster papposus. The sequence goes on from JBAIAA010001081.1 coordinate 290,860, forward strand.
GCGCATCATGTACACAAGTACAATGACTGCAAGTGATAAGCGCGCGAAACCGTAGAGGTCATGCAATAACATCCAGACGGAAATCACGTGACCAAAATGTAGGTTTTACATTACGTGGCTGTCCGCATTGGAATTTTCAGCTGCGTAAAACATACAACGTAACTCCTCCGCTAGAAAATTGGGCCTGTAGATCTTACTGTTGCGAAGGGGAAAATGGACAATTTGACAATGTTACCGCCTGTCCGCATTGGATTTAATTTGGTTAATTTGACAACAGTCTCCTTAGATTTTACAAAAAAAAGTCCAATGCGGACACGGCTTTGGACAAATTCTCCATGCATTGTTATGGACTGGTCCCAAATACCACAAGCTGTTCAAATGAGCTGTTTTTCGTGCTTTTCTCGGCATCCATGATTGTAAAACTTCGGACAGGTCGGTTAAACAATATTTACTATAAAACACAACCCCCCAAATCCACCCATTATTAATAATTCAAGCAATTACCAATGGTACCGGTATATACTACCTTTAAAGAATGTATTGATAAAATTGTATAAATATATATGTGGCTAACCTTTTATTAGTCATTCCTCCCTACAATTAACCATCAACTCTTTGAATTTCTCTCCAGGATTCACCAAGAACAGCAAACGAAATCTACGGAACATCTCGCAAGCCACCAGAAGTGAGTGATTTTTATTAAAAAAAACAGAATTCTCAGAAATTTTCTAGATTTCGTTCTAAATTTTGATCCCTGTCTGGAAACTTTCGTCAAATTGAAACTGGTGTCACGATGGTAGTTTATTGGTGAACTGTTTATATCACTTGATGCCGATCATAATTCCTCACTGCACTGGATTGTATGCATAACTGCCAAGCAGCTTTTGTCCATTAGCTGCACTGCACAATGGACCTGAGCTTGCAGCTGACAACAGAAAATTGGACGGATTAGCGGGTCACGGCCATATAGCTGCTCCCCGGCCAGGCTTCTAGAGCTACGGCTACGTTACGTTATTGTAGCCATAGACGAGAGATTTGGACACGGCCTACGTTTCTTGCAGAATCATGACGATTATGATGCCACCCTGCTGCATGTGTTTGATAAAAGACTGTGCCTTCGCAGCTGTCTTTTTTATTTTATTTTTTATTTTTTTATATATATATATAAACTGTATGCTGCAGCTGTGGTAGTCGAATGACATCCCGCAGCCGCAATCAGTCCTTCACGTTTGTCCTTGGCCATCTGGCCTTGTCGTGGGCACGTTGCCACAGGCAATGGAGCTTTCTCGATGTACGGAGGGGTCTGAGTCCAGCCTGTTTGAGGTCAGCACGTATAGTGCCCAGTAGGTTTGTGCAATGCCGTCCTTGTCGTCCTTGGTAAGCTTGCGAGCCAGTAACAGCAAAGTCTAGGGCCCTCGGAGCGGGTGTGTCAGGGTCCATACGTAGGATGTGGCCTAACATTGACCATCTTTGCTTTACCTTTGATGAGAGGGGTTCTTCGTTGCACAGTTCTGGTTGGTTATAAGGCTATATTTTTAAATACAATTTCACGACAAATGACACCATCAAAAGTGCCAAAAATTTGTTGGGGAGTACTGTCCCCCTTTGCTTTTGCATCCTATACTTCTGCATTTGCAACCTTTGTCACCAGTACATGTACATGTGATTATATCTGGAGTATACCGGTAGTTTCTTGGCGACAGTTTTTTGAAACAATTCTGGTTTAACAGTTTCAAACGGGAAGAACAAAACCAAATGGTCTTCTCAGTGAATGTTCAATTGTCGGGAAAATGGTTCATATTTTCTGTGGCATGCAAGCCAGGAGAATATGTCAAAGCTCCCCTGTATGTGTCTCCCAATATGAAAAAGGCCATTTTGATTGGCTGTACAGCTTGTTAGTTTTATTGTTCGACTTTCTTGCATTAAGATTTTCTCATCTTTCTTGTTGGCAATTTCCTCATAGCTATGTGATTCAAAGCAAATTATTACTCTGTGATTCAAAGTCAATTATTACTTGTCCTGGTGTCCCGGTTCATTCGGTAAAAACCTGAAAGCTGTGCCGCAGGCTTAATTGTAACTAGCAATTACAGCCAGTTTATAGGATGTGTGACGTTACTCTGTTGGTTGCTAAAGTACCAGTATCAATCCGTGTATTATATATTATTGTAAGTACAGCGACTTTCCGAAGGTTAGACCCATGAACGTACAAAGTAACAATGTACGCGGCAGTATTTATAACTGCCACACTGAGCTTCATATAAGAATTACTTTGGTCCATAAAACGCGTGTGTGCATTCACGTTGAATATTTGTTAGTATTTTCCTGTTGCGTACTTACATGTACAGATGCTCTTCTACACAAATCTCCACGAGCACAGCTCCTACAGGATGCTGTTCAAATATTGAATTCAGTTATTCGACCGTGCGTTGGGAAGAGTGACGTTACTGTGATGGCCACTGAAGTGTAAACCTGTGTATAATGCTGCGTTCCAATCGCGTCGTATTTATGGTGTTCACCATGAATTTCTCCATGTTCACGAGTGGGTTGCATTCAAAACGCTACTCACCAAGACGCACGCGCACAGTCGAGTTAGTCGTGCGGTAAGGACATTCTTTATCGAGCAAGAACTCGTACGTGAACCAACACGCATGCGCGAGTATTTCATTGGTTATGAAGTCGTGAACATGGAGAAAACAAATCCACCTCGAGTTCACCACTGGTGAACACGAGTTACCAGGCGATTGGTACGTCATTAAACGACTCGTGAACTCGTGAACACGATAAACACGATGCGATTAGAACGCAGCATTATATTATTGTCTGTACAGCGCCCTCCCGATTCGTTGGGTCGTTTTCCAAACCCCAGCTTCGTCTCCATTTTTGGCTTTGTTCATACAGTTTGGCAATGGAGCTAGAGACGGAGCCTGAGCCTAATAATCTCACGCAGCTTGGCACCGTTAAACTTTGAATTCTCCCGGATCAAAGACACTGTTGCTATATCAAGTAATTCGGGGCAAGCCTTACGCTAGCAACCCCCAGCTCCGGAATGGTCTGGTATCTTTGTGCCATTCTCACCCATTGTGAACAATGTATTGGTGCTAAACGTCTGTAACGTAACTATATATGCAAGAACTTGCCCCGAATCATGTGATATGGCAACAGTGTCTTTAGTCTGGAGAATGTAAAGTTCAACCTGTGCCAAGCTGTGTGAGCAAGTCAGTGTACCAGATGTTATTCAAATTTAACTCGGGGTCACCCACAAATGGCTTATTTGCTGGGGTTGGGAAAACGGTCGGTGGGGAGGGACAGACAGAAAGCCTGACAGCCCGACAGACAGAAGGACGGAGGGACACAGGGGCGCTTCGTCTGATGGACAGACCGACAGCCCGACCGACAGACAGACAGCCCGACAGACAGACAGACAGACATCTCAGCAGCTTTTAAAATATAGATTAACCCCCCAAACATATTGTTGGTGATAAAAGAAACTTAAATTTGATTGTTTTTCTTGTGCAACAAAGTCCCATCGAGATCTGGAATCCAGACCCATCAAACCAGCTAAAGTAGGTTGTGTGGAGTGGGTAGTAGGGATTCACAATGCGGGGCACTGCTTATGTATAGTCTTGGCCCAAGATGTCAGTGGCCAATAGTGATTATTGTGGAGCATCGACTTGACGTAGTTAATGTCGCAATCCAGTCTTAGGCAAAATACTACACCCCTGATGTATTATTCCTAAAACAGTTGTCTTTGCATGTTTTACATGTTTGCAAAGTCCCTGAAATGATTACATATTCAGAATTTCCCTGCATGTATACATCACTTTGGTACATCTATCAAGACTCATTCCGCGTTTTATTCTTCCTTTTTGTTATTTTACTTTGTCATATGCCTCTTGCATCCATAAAAGGAGAAACAGTCGGCCTCGGATAATTCCCAAACTAAGGATAATCCCAATGCTTATCCTAAATCCGACAACAACATTTCCTCTCCCTGGAATGAGCTCTCCCCTCCCCAAACTCCCAAAACGGAGGAACAGAAGCGGGAAAAGGGAAACCCTATGAAAAATCCACGGGAATACTCCCAAGGTCCCACTGAGAAAACCTTGGAGGAAAACGCAGCCCCGAGTCCCATGGAAAAGCTGCACGTTCACAAATTGAAAGAAGGGGACGAGCCTGGTGACGGAAGACAAAAGGAAGATATCCAGGAATCACAAAGAAAACCTGTGGAAAACCCTGGCAAATCCAGTGTGAGTTTACTCTAGAAGTTAGTGTGACAATGGTGGTAGTGTTCAATGGCTTCATAGTATTCTATCCCCTCTGTTTAAGGGGTTGTCAATGTCTGTAACTAACACAACAAATACAAGTAGAAGAGTTGACTAGGAAAACCTATGGAAAAACCTGGAAAATCCAGTGTGAGTTTGCTCTGGAAGTTAGTGTGACAATGGTGGTAGTGTTCAATGGCTTCATAGTATTGTATCCCCTCTGATTAAGGGGTTGTCAATGTCTGTAATTAACACAACAAATACAAAGAGGAATAGTTGACTGGGAAAACCTATGGAAAACCTGGAAAATTCAGTGTGAGTTTACTCTGGAAGTTAGTGTGACAATGGTGGTAGTGTTCAATGGCTTCATAGTATTGTATCCCCCTGATTAAGGGGTTGTCGATGTCTGTAACTAACACAACAAATACAAGTAGAATAGTTGACTAGGAAAACCTATGGAAAAACCTGGAAAATCCAGTGTGAGTTTACTCTGGAAGTTAGTGTGACAATTGTGGTAGTGTTCAATGGCTTCATAGTATTGTATCCACTCTGATTAAGGGGTTGTCAATGTCTGTAATTAACACAACAAATACAAGTAGATTAGTTGACTAGGAAAACCTATGGAAAAAACATGGAAAATCCAGCATGAGTTTACTCTGGAAGTTAGTGTGACAATGGTGGTAGTGTTCAATGGTTTTTTAGTATTGTATCCCCTCTGATTAAGGGGTTGTTAATGTCTGTAACTAACACAACAAATACAAGTAGAATAGTTGACTGGGAAAACCTATGGAAAAAACATGGAAAATCCAGCATGAGTTTACTCTGGAAGTTAGTGTGACAATGGTGGTAGTGTTCAATGGTTTTTTAGTATTGTATCCCCTCTGATTAAGGGGTTGTTAATGTCTGTAACTAACACAACAAATACAAGTAGAATAGTTGACTGGGAAAACCTATGGAAAAAACATGGAAAATCCAGCATGAGTTTACTCTGGAAGTTAGTGTGACAATGGTGGTAGTGTTCAATGGTTTTTTAGTATTGTATCCCCTCTGATTAAGGGGTTGTTAATGTCTGTAACTAACACAACAAATACAAGTAGAATAGTTGACTGGGAAAACCTATGGAAAAAACATGGAAAATCCAGCATGAGTTTACTCTGGAAGTTAGTGTGACAATGGTGGTAGTGTTCAATGGTTTGTTAGTATTGTATCGCCTCTATTTAAGGGGTTGTCAATGTCTGTAATTAACACAAATAATACAGTGAACAAAGAAATTGGCAAGTAAAGGCGGGACTCAAACCTGAGACCTCCGGAATACCGAACCGGTGCTCTACCAACTGAGCTATCTTGCCCTATGTTGGGAGTCTCCTCCAAAACACGGCATTCTGGTGTTTATGACTTCTGACTAGCGCCCTTAAACAAAGATACTGACAATTTGGGAGACCGCCAACATAGGGCAAGATAGCTCAGTTGGTAGAGTGCCGGTCCGGTATTCCGGAGGTTGCAGGTTTGAGTCCCACTTTGCCAATTTCTTTGTTCACCTTGAAATTGTTGCAAATGTATCTTGTCAGTTTCCCTTGTGGTCTATTTGTGTACAAATAATACAGGTACAATAGTTATCAACTTCTAGTATTAAGCTTTAGTAGATAGATGTACCTTCTTCCATGTACATTTTGTAAAGCCTGTCAGATTAAGTATTGCTTGTGGCTGAAAAAACCCACAAAATTAACATCTGTTCCCTTCCGCTACCTTGCTTCAAAAACAAGGAGTTTGAGTTGGTAGACTGGCTCCGATCAGTCGACCCCGACCTGGCGGTGTACGCACCGGCCTTGTTCAAGAATGGGTACAAGACCATCAAGACGGTGCGTCGTATGACCCGGCATACCCTCCTGCAGTTCTGTCCTGATATGAAACACGGACACGTGGAGGCATTGCTTCACGAGGTGGACCGTATGCAGACGCCGGCCTCGAAACAGGTACACGGCACGACTTGTTGTTTGGCGTTACGGTGGTTTGGTTCACTTCAGTTCTGCCTTTTTGAAGTTGGTTTCCAGTTGCCAGTCTATCCCCTTCACAGTTACAACCAACAGTTTTGTCTGTTGAGATATTGTTGACTGGTCAACTCGAAATTTAATGTGTTTCTGTTTTCATCTCGAATGGAACACTAATCTTCTCTGAAACTAACTTAAACAGTTGTCTATTGTTCCAGTATTGTAACTGTTGAAAACATGTACCGTGAATACAAGTTGTAGAAATTATGTTTGCTTTATTACAGCAGGCTTTTATAGACTAATTCAGCGACAGCCGTTTTCTGCGGTGCCACCAGGCTTGCGCGAGTCGCACTCGTAGTACACGCACTGTAATCTGGCGACCAAAATGCGTGCGCAACTAACTCGTCCTAAACAAAAACGCTTGCGACATGTGTGCGAGTGTGGCACTACCGCAAACAAATGGCGTCTGATTTTATTTTCTGAAGTTCAACATAAGCCGTATTTTGAAGGCACTGAGGGCGCCACAACGACGTCATTTCCTGCATATAAAAACTATAAAAATCGTGTTTATCATGTTTATTGGAAAAGTTTAGTAACTTAAAATAAAAAAATTAAATAAAAAATATGTAATTGTTTAAGCTGTAGTGGTGAGTTAGGCTTACATAACCGTCTATTCACGCGTGCTTAAACCCCCAAAATGGCGTCATTATACACCCCTCATGCATTTAAAAATAAGGCCGTGTCCGAATTGCTGGCTTTGGCTGTGACTTCGGCCGTTGCTATATGTTGTTGCTCTTGGCCGTCTTTGTCCGCCCTTAGCAACAGCGTAGCAATGGCCAAAGTCACAGCCAAAGCCAACAATTCGTACATGGCCTATGTGTACAATTTACTTACAATATGGCTTTTAATGTATTGACTTTGTCTTATTAACATTAACCACTCTTGTTTTATTCATACATGTATATATTTTGTCCTGATTTTTACTTGGACATTTTGTATTTCTTATTATTCACTGAACTAACCTCCTATCAGAATTTGGCATGTAAATGCCTATATTCAAATAGAAAAGTAATGAATGCTTTCTGCAAGTTTTGCTTGTTTAAATCTCTTTTTCTTTTCTTTTTTAAACTTTTTTTGTGTTGTTATGAATTGAATTGCAAGCTTCTGGAAGAGGAAAAAATAAGAAACAATGTAAGATCTGCTGTACATACTTTATCATAAGAAAAAAAAAATTAAATGTTTTGGTAATTTGTTTATGTTTTATTTCTGTATGGCATTGACCCAAGGACCTATGAACGAAATGTGACTCCACATTGCCTCAAAGATTGCCTCAATGGAATTTATAGGCCGAGGTGATTTTTGAAAAACTTAAAGGGCTGTGAAGTGCAGAAAACTATTTTTTTTTGTAATTCCTGGCTTCGGCTTCGTCTTCGTCTTCGGCTTAGGATTAAGGCGATTTCATAGGCTCCCAACTGAAAGGACTCCAGCCACATTCTGGTACTTGTTGGGCTTCAGAAACATTAAATCGTTTGATATTAACCCCAAAGTTTGAATACTTATATGTGACCGGCTCTACAAAAAGGTGTATTAAGTCGCGCTGTGCATTATCATGTAATGGCCCGCTCAACGTTGAGAGGGTACACATTTCATCAAAATGTAATTTAAATTTTTTGTCATGAATGACATCTTTAATACCTACAGTTTCAGGTTTCATTCAAAGAAATGTTGATTTTGATGAATAAAGTGGAAAAAACTACCATTTTGTGTGCATTGTTCTGTTGTAGTTCAACAGAGCCGGCTATTTCAAAGCTTGTTATCTCAGTTGTGTATTTTGAACTCCAAGGAAGTAATCAATATGTAAACACGCCATATCTCCGAAATGGGATGGGCTATGGAGCTCTATTATATACCAAATGAAAGCTTACGTTGTGGGCTTGTTAACCATGTATAGAACTCAATTTCTTTTTTTTGCGACATAATACACCTTTTTGTAGAGCCGGTCACATATTTCTATTCGCTTTCATTTCTATTTGCTTCTCAGTGATTCGGAAGTCGGAGGCAAAGCTGTAGACGAAGCAAAGGTTTTGAAAACGAACCCCCTCCAAGAGTTTATACGTGATACAAATACAATCCAGATTCAATTTGTCCTCATCTTTTCTTGCGTATTTATCGACATAATACCTTATACTTGATGTTTTGATTTTTGTCACTGCTGCATTATACACACAGGAAGTTAGTCTGATAGATTTGTTATGGGAGCACGACAGCTTGTCCGATGATGACGGAATCGAAGTGAGATTAATTCCAGTCCAAGTTATTCTGCATCTCTGTATCTGAATTTTAGAATCTGTCTTTGAGTATAAAGGGCAATTCCACAGTGTCGGACGTACACTTCAGACAAATCGACAGTGTGCAAAATTTAAGTAAATAAAACCATAAAGTGGATTTTTATTATGACAAAACATATAAGTTAGTGACTACAGTGATTAAAAAAAAACATTGCTATTCGATGATTTGTTTGCTGAAGTAAAAGTCGGCTTGAAACACCACAGGGTCACGCATGTTAGCGTTACATACGTACTGTAGACATTTCTTTATAATCGTGTAGTTAACGAGTTGACTGCCGACTACGAGTATAGTCATAGTAACAGGTGTACCGGATTCTGCTACTACGAGTATACTCATAGAAAATGAAAGGCTTTTTTTATTGAAAATTGAATACACTGGCATCACTGATAACGCAACAAATATGCTGCTGGCAGTGGTGAGGACATACATGTATGTTCAATTTTTATGTTTTTTTTTTTAAAGTACCTATTTAGTATGCGCATGCAACTGGGGGCGCCCTTTGAAATTATGCCCGGCAGTCAACGTGTTAAGAAAACAATGGCCATACTCATTTTGTTTACGTTTCCAATTTTTTTTTGAAACCCCAAATTTTGGGTGTCTCAGGTGTTTCATTTCATTTTTTTGTACAGTTAACTCGAACCCCATTTTGGCTCTGTATTAAAGCTCTTTTTCGGAAAGGGCAAATGAAAAGTTGAAGTGTGCAAGTCCACAATCTGTAAGCTCTTCCCGCATTCTGAGGACGTAAATTGTACGCAGGTCCACAGTACATATACAAATATTCGTACAATGTCTTCGCTAACTGTGTTTTAGTGTGCAACGCTTGTACAGACGTACACAAATAGATATTTGTTGGGTGTGTACCAATTAATTATTATTTTTTATTTGCAAATAACAGCCGAACTATTAAACATTGTTCGAAATTAACTATATTTCAATAAATTACAGACAATCAGCTTCAAAATAATAAATACATGTTTCAGTTGTGGCGTTTGGACCAATTAAATTTTTTTTGCACAGAGATTTATTATTTATGATTCTGTCGAATTGCCCATTTGTAGACGTGACTATTTTGTAAAACTTCTGGTTTTTTTCACTCTAAACATTCTCTGCATGTTTTTTTATTCTCTCTTTTGTAATATATCTTCTGTGATTGGCACTAGCAGCGTGGTTCGTGGAGTGAGCAAGCTAAGAACACGGCTCAGAATCAAAGTCCAAAAGAACTGAAAAATAAACTTAGAACTGTAAGATTGCAGTATGAGTAACCGCAGTGTGTTGAAAACATTTAAATGTTTGCAGCCCTGTGGAAACATTGTTCTTCCCTTTGTTTCTGTATTAACCAGTTCGCGCCAGAATAATTTTAACATCACCGAGTCGAGGCGCGAGATTATTTTAACGAAACTCAATCCGAGGCGGGTTCAGGCCGATGGTACCGGGAAGCACAGCCACGCCTTTTCAGCCTTGCTCGCTGCTGACAGACATTCCCAGCCTTGCTCGTGACGTGTTTATGCATCATCCGTTTTTGAATCTAGGGAAACTTTGCGTGTATATACATCCTCTGGCGCGAACTGGTTAAGCATACACCCGTAGACTTTGTGGAGACAAGGTAACCCATAGACTTGCCTAGTGAAGACCTATTAGTCCCTTTGTATTGCTTTCATGTCCCCATAAGGTAGTCCCCATAAGGAGTTTACTTATGTAACCACTTATGTAACCACCACCAATTTTTACTTTTCTTTGTGTTCGCTTCATACATGTACATTGTATATGCACACATTTTGCCTCAGCTTTACGTGTAGTGTACGCACATAAGCATTTTTGTATTCTTGTGGAGACATCGCTTTGTTCTCGTGTACAAAACGGTTAGAAAATCTACTGTTTTATCAGGAAACCTACTCTGGGTTAACTGATCAGGAAACAATGTCACATGATTCAGTGTTTACCAATCAGGAATCCTACTTTGGGTCGCCTGATAAGGAAACAATGTCACATGATTCAGTGTTTACCAATCAGGAATCCTACTTTGGGTCGCCTGATAAGGAAACAATGTCACATGATTCAGTGTTTACCAATCAGGAATCCTACTTTGGGTCGCCTGATAAGGAAACAATGTCACATGATTCAGTGTTTACCAATCAGGAATCCTACTTTGGGTCGCCTGATAAGGAAACAATGTCGCATGATAAGGAAACAATGTCGCATGATTCAGTGTTTACCAATCAGGAAACCTACTTTGGGTTCTCTGATCAGGAAACAATGTCACATGATTCAGTGTTTCCCAATCAGGAAACCTACTTTGGGTTCCCTGATAGCCATTTGAAATTTCTTTTGCTGAACAAGAATTATGTAAAACAGTGTAAACCTCTTTTATTTTATTTTTAATGTTTGAGATTTCTTCCTCTTTGTTAATTTTATGCAAAAATGTTTTCATAAATGTTTAAGATTTCATAAAAATTATCACCCGATCTGGAAACAGAATCAAATGTTTCCTGATTTGGTATTGTACCGTACTGTCGCATGTTCATCCTTATTTCATTTCTTTCATTTTCTCCCCGACATGAGTGCAGTTTCACCCAGGCTTGTTTTCATACAATTCTGTAAGTCTTTTTTTTTATGTCCACAGTGTATCAACAATTTGTTTGAAGTTTTTCTCATTTATTCAGTAAGAACTAACAATTGTTTTAGTCTAATATCATAAGTTGAATGATCAGTGTACTTTAAAACAGGTATTACTTGTGATTTCCTGAAGGTTGCACTACAACGTTAGAAATTATCACTAGGGGACATGTATCCACGCAATGTTTTTCCAAAATTCAAAACGGATGACGGATAAACATATGTCAAGGGCAAGGCTGGGATATATCTGTCAGCGAGCGAGGCCGGTTGTGCTTCTCACTGATATCGGCCTGAACCCCCCTTGGATCGAGTTTCGTGAAAAAGAATCCCGTGCCTGGGCTCGGTCAAATGTACAATAATCCCGCAATTATTACACTTGCAATTGTCGCTACCTCGTTTCACCTTGCAACAGTGCATGTAAAAAGGTAAGAAATCACCCCATGTTAAATTGTTGGCATTGAGCCGAGGCGCAAGATAGTTTTTCACGAACCTCGATCCGAGGCGGGTTCAGGCCGGCATCTGTGGGTAGCACACCGGCCTAGCTCGCTCGCTGCGAGCTGGTCGCTGACAGATATTTCTGCCGCTTCTCATGACGTGTTTATCCTTCATTCGTTTTTGAATTCCGTAAAAACTTTTGCATGTATAGACACGTCCCCCGACACAAACTGGTTAAATCAGCCCACTTTATTTTGCAACTCTTTTACCATTTATACACGTAGCTCTTGCCCGAATCTGCCCGATTTGCTTATACCATGTCACATTTATTTTTTGAATAACATTTGCACAGGAATTCCTGACTGGGACTCGCTGTTCAAGCTGCCACATTTTAAACTCGATCAGCGCATATTGAATATTGGCTCCAAATGAAATATCAAATAAGTGCACAGCACCACAATGCATTTGGTTTTGTGCTCATATCTTTGTTATTGTATACGTTAGTTAGATCTGAATTGTATACTTTGCACTCATTCTGACATTACTTTTACCGCTTGGTTTCACGCTTACTAAAGGAGAGTCCCCCTGGGGATACCTTCACTGATTTCCCGGTCGATGTCCCCAAGGAAGTAAGATCACGCCATCTCAATTCAGCCAGTTCGGTATTGCAACTGCGCATGTGCACAACACGATTTGACAGTTTTTCTTTTTGAGACAAACATTTCATCGTATGTGTGCAAAAGCATAGCGGTTACCATCAAATTTACAGCGATTGTCATGTTCTGAAGTAACAATAAAACAAATTATATATTTGTACAGCAAAGTGTTTTCAGGTGTCTTGTGCGTCCAAACTTTTGTTCAGTTTTCATCGTCTTTTTGATTGCACAAAAGAATTTGCACAGAACGCAGATTTGGTTTGAGAGAAAAATTGTTTGAATCTTGTTGTGCACACACACAATTCAAATACCAAACTGGCATTTTCTCATAATTATAATGTTTTTCTTTTCTGTCTTCGAAGCTTTTGCAAAAAATGCCGACAAAAGCTGAGCATGTGCTTTTATTTATTGTATTTTTCCAGAATTTTGTTTCTTCAGGTTTGTGAGCTTGGTTTTTGAAAATAATTTGATCTCTACACAGAAATATCAAAAAAGTGTTTTTAAAATTTATTACAATAATCATAAATGCTTGTCTATTCCAGATTCTGCCAGCGATTGAGTGACACACTTGATATTTTGAAGTTTCAAGAAATAAAACAAATATAAAATCACAGGCAACCCTTTCCTTACTAATGTTAATTTGTTTGTTTCCATTCTTTTACAGGAGCAAGAAAGCGCAGCTAAAGATGGCGTAGACGGTGCAGGTCGCGACCCCCGCAACGTCATGACGGCGTTGTCGGCCATGCGTCGGCAACTGCACAGCGAGCAGCGACGAATTCAGAGCCAGTTGGACCGAAACAAGGAGGTAGTGTTTACTGCAGACCTATATGCCAGTGATTGTACAGCCACACAGGGTTTTCTGGCAAACTGCTAGTACCAATTGTGACCTGTTCCAACGAAACCCGGACAAAGTCGAACAATGTGTTTTGTCACAATGTACTCATGAAGTCATTTCGGGATGGATTTTACCATTTTGAGGTTTTAGGTTTTCCTAAGTCACTCACTATTAATCTACAATCTCCTCAAATTTGAACAAAATTCGTCTACCAGAAGTGTGTTTTTTTGTCAATTTTTTTAATCATTTGTGTATAGAGATAATACGCTTTTCTGAACTTCAAAGCTGTTTATCTCATAATTAGGTTGTCAGAGTTTTATCACTAAATCCAGACCCCAGGGAAGATAGGGTGGGGGTACATATGTAAATGCTACATCATTTTAAAGCTGAGAACCTAGAGAATTTGAAAAAAGCAAAATCTCAAAAACTAAAAAGTCGACTTTGTCCGGGTTTCGTTGGAACAGGTCAAAATTTATAAATATTTACAAACAATTATAAATACCCAAGACAGTTTAGCCATTACTAATGATTGAGAGGCCGACACATGGGTATGTTAAATGGCCGATAAAACATAGCACAACCAGTTTTAACCAGTTCGCACCGGATGACGTGAATAAACGCAAAGTTTTCCCCAGAACTGGTTAATGAACGCATTCAGGCCCATGGGCTGGTTTTAAACATACCAATCACATTAAATAAAACATGCCAATCACATTTTATATGATATTTGAGGACCAGGACAACATGATGGATCATGCACACAACTATTTTAATTTTTGTTATGTCTAAATATTTGTAATCCCGGTCTTTTTGTAATTGGCCTACTTTGTAATATGTAAATTTGCTATTGACGTAATTTATTTATTATTTTTTTTTTTTGCAGCAAGATCCATATTCGGGTCCAAAGCACAGTACTCGTCGAGCCAGTCCCCAGGTAGACATCTTTGAGATCGCTCGTCACAAAGCGCCGGTTGCCGTCCGACGGGAACCGTTGAGTTATGCCGCCGCAACCGAATTCTCAAGTCTGAAAAACAGAGGTTAGTGGTACATTGTCACGGTTTCCAAATACCTTGAGAGATATAGGAACCAGACAAACTTGAATGAGGGGGAATGTGACAAATTTTGCCTACAACAGTGCCTTAGACCACTTTGTACTTTATAGCCTATTGCATCGCCGCTGTGACGTTGCGTCTATGATATACGAGCAGATTTGATGAATAATCATGCCTCAAGTATCTATCCATTCAGCAGGTGCCTTCTATCATCTCTTCTGTAACCTGTTGTAATACAAATACAGCGTCGTACATGTAGTTCTCATTTCTGATCGAAATGACGTCATTATGTTGAGTGTCGTGGCCGAGTGGTTAAGAGCAGGTGTTTTCTGTTCCACAGAGCGCGAGTTCGAATCCCGGCCGTCGACACGTCGACAAGGCAACTATTGCTTCGTCCTTCGGATGGGACGTAAAGCCGTTGGTGCCGTGTGTGTGTATTGTGTATATATATACACATTGTGTATATTGTGTATATGAACCTGGACACGCACTTAAAAAAAACCAGTCACGCTTATCGCTAAGAGAAGGGGTTCGCCCCGATGTTTCTGGCATTTCGTTCATCCTCCTTCATGTTTTCTCAGGCTTACGAGCTTACAGTGCCTTGGGTGCTTTTTGAGGAATCCTCGGTTTCATTGCCAAAAAGAAATAATAATTACAGTTTTAAATTCGACTTCGACTGGCTGGTACAATCTGTTGCATGCTTTAGATATGATACATTAGATACGAGCTCTGCGTACATGAATGTCTAATACCCAGACTACTCTGTACTGGAAGGTATCTAGAAATGTTTGTATGCTAAACTGGCTGTGTAATTGGGTGGGGGTGGGGTTTGGGGGAAAACTCTATTCTGTCTTTATACTGTTTTGAAGCATATGAACTTGGACACTGTTATACTAAGACGGCAATATTTGTGGTGGCATGTTTACTGACAGACGTGCTGCTTTGTTGACAAAAACATTTAATGGGGGAGGAGTTACACCCCTGCCCATATATCTACATGTATGTCCAACCCATCAACTGAGTCTTGCATACGAGAAATAAAAAAAGATATTGTGAATATTTCTAGGGCTGTTCATTTTAGAATAATTTAGTATTTGATTAGAGACAGCCCTAAATACGAGCAACTATAAACCCAGCACATATCTTGCGAAAACAGCTACATGGGATGTATTTGGTGGCATTTGATACAGAGAGACCAGCAGCCGATTTCACGAAAAGTACGTAGCTTACGCTATTTTCAAAAGTGGCGCAAGGCTTACGTAACAAAAATGTTGCGTAGCTGTGCCAATTCCTTACGAAGCATTTCACGAAACTTGGCGTAGCTGTGCAACGTTTTAAACAGCGTTTACGACGACTGTTTGCGTACATTTGTGTCCTTTCATGAAATCGTCGTTGTACCACCTACGCCCACCGTTTTGAAAATAGTTTTGTCCAACTTTTTGCGAAATCGTGCGGCAACGTTAAAGATCTGTCACGGTAAAATAGAAATTCATTTACTTTAATCATAAGACTGTGAGTGTCTTTCATGAATCTTAATACGTTGAGCAATGAGGGGCTCCAAGTCAACTACGATTTGCTGGTAAAATAGGTCATTTGTAGTCGCTTACGCCATATCTTACGCCACCTAAATTGACTGCGCAAGCTAGGCCATAATTTGTTGCGTAAGCCGCAGACTTACGCACTGTCAAACTTTTGTGAAACTGTCGTAAGCGAAATATTGCGCAGCAAACAAAAGTGGCGCAGCTTACGCAATATTTTGTGGTGAGAGAGGGCTTACGCCATTGCGTAAGGTTTTGTGAAATCGGCTGCAGGGATCAATTTCATGGAGCTAACAAGCACACATATTTGCTTGTCTTGCTCAGTAAAAACAGGTCACTAGCTAAAACGTCATGTCGTGCCATGGCCCAGTGGTTACGGTGTTCGACTCATGTACGATAGTGCGTGGGTTTGAATCCTGCTAGGAACATGGTGTTTGTGCTCTTGGGCAAGACACTCAACTACAATTGCCCTTTCTCGGCCCAGGAGTATAAATGGGTACCTGTGAGGGTCGAGGCCGATTAAGCGCCTATAAACGGCTGCCGCGTGGTCCAGGGCCTGATGAACGGGTTAATAATTGTAAATTGCTTTGAGATCGTTGATACGATGTAAAGCGCTATATAAGATTACAATCAGAATAAGCACCTTCGAAGACAAATTAGCGTAAGTTTTTAGGTAGTTGGGAGACATTGACACTTGGGGAGACAATTCAGTGTCTCCCTAAGTCTCTAGCTACCTTAAAACAATTTTTTTTTTTTTACAGTCCAGATTGATAGAGTGGGGTCTAAAATGCATAAATATGAAATTTCGTGGAAAAGTAAAAAACGGGTTAGGTTTAAAGAATTAAAATTTGTGTGCACGTCTCTATGGAGATGTCTCCCAAATGTACCATTTTGGGTTAATTATTATTATTATTATTATGTGCTTTTGATGCTAAACAAAAACTAGCTAAATACCAGTTTATACAAAAAACAATATACATCACCAGAAAATGTGGTTTGTAACCCTGTTTTTTGTTAGGAAAGAATGTTCATGCTAAGCATTTTTGGGTGCTTATTTAGCAGCTCTATTAAACTGACCCCAGTTGTGCCAGCGTTTTTAAGGTGAACACTTTTCGTCTGCAGAGTCTAAGTCCAGACAGAGGCTGCGGGAGCAGTTCCCAGAACAGCCCAACTCGGACCTTACCCTGGAGGCCCAACAGAGGGTGCTACTCCGACACCAGCAAGAGAAATTGGACAATCTCAGGCGAGGTAATCACAGAGAGTACCGTCTTTTCTGATATTCCTGATTGCAGCTGCCATTTTTCGGGGGGCAAAACCGCCCGTCAGAGTGTGAGTTTGAGTCCTGGTGTCGACACGTGTGTCCTTAAGCAAGGCAATTAAACCACTATTGCTTCGTCCTTCGGATGGGACGTAAAGCTGGAGGTCCCGTGTGTTGTGTAATGCACGTAAGAGAACCCAGAAAAACTTATCGCTAAGAGAAGGGGTTTGCCCCGGTGTTTCTGGGGGATCAAGACAGCTACCTTCTCGTGGTGATCCGGCTAAAAGAAAAAAGACCTCTTGAACTAAAGCTGTCAATCAGGACTTCGGTCCATACGACAACAACAACAGCAAGGCATTGATAATGCCTCTAGTCTACCAGTATCTGGTGTAGAAGTGCCATAGCCCAGGCTGGGCTCGAACCCACAACCTGCAAAATTACTGGCAGAACAGGAATTTAGACCTTCCAACTACAATGTAGTAGGATTTTGCCGATTTTGTACAGAATTTGAAAGCCTCAACAGATGTCATTTAAGTCATTAGTATGGGAGAACAAGTGAGGCTTTTTGACATCTTGTATTTTTGTTGTCCTGGATCTTTCTTTTATAGCCAAGAGCAAGAGACCTTTGGAAGAGCAGATGCCTGGCATGGATCCTAGAGATCTAGGCAGGGTGAGTAGACTTTGGTATTCGGTGTAAAAAGGTGGTTCCCTAACCCTCCTCAATTCTAAAAAAATAAAATTCAACAATGCGTGCACGATTTTAGAGGATGCAAGACATGCGATAAATGTTTTTTTGCTGCCACAACACGAAAAATAGACTTTCAAATTGAAGTGATAATTTTCTAAAATGGCATTAGTTTTGAGCTTCCAATTAGACATTGAACCAAAAGAAATTGGCCCACAAAATGTATTAGTTAATTTCAACTTTGAAAGCGTCCCGCTCATAAATCAGTTCTGAAGCCAGATTGGGACCTGGGCTGCGTTCCACTTACACGAACTGTTTGCGCGAATGTTCGTCTACGTTTTGAGTTAGTTAGTTGTGGAACGATATTTAAAAAACTACGTTTTCAAAATGGCGGCGCCCAGTGAAAGTGACATCGTTTGGTTCACTGATTTTTGTCCAACTCATTATTTTTCTTTAAAAGATCCCTGTGAATGCTCAAAACAATCCACCGTTTATAACGAAAAGTATGAAACGTACATCAAAACCGTGAAAAGAAAACCGTCAGCTGCTAACTTCTCCGCCATCTATAAAATATGTCACTGACCAACAGCGAACAGCTCGAAATGTCGTTCGCCGTTTTCGCTAACGTTCGCCAACATAATTGGCGCACATTGCGTTCCACTCACGCGAACAACGCTAACGTTGGCCAACGTTGGCAACGTTCACTTGAGTGGAACGCACCCCTGTTATCTTCAAGAAAACTTGAATCCTCGATCCTGATTGGTCGATCATTGGTAACAAACAGTGTTGATATCATACTATATTGCACGGCGTATATCAAACTTCGCGTGTTGCGCTGTCCTAACTCTAAGTATTGCACAAAACGCAAAGAGAATACACAAAAACACTGTGCTGCACAATCCATTGAAAATTTAAAAGCTGCGCCTTTGCATCCTATATAGATTGTAACAATCTGCGAACTGTTATTGATGCGCACATGTGGCACATTTTAGTTTTACGTACAGCGCCATATTCTAGTTTCATGCACAGCGCCATCCTTGTTCCATCGTTACTGCGCCTCAAGTTTGCTTAAAGATTCATTTGTTATTTCACTAGCGCTTGTGGAACACGGAAAATGTAGTGCGTGTCCCATATACCAATTGGCCTTCAACATAGACGCACTACATTATTCCGCGTCTCACTTATGCTCACAGGATAACTAATAGTGTTCGCATGGGCTTTAGGAACTGTTTTACTTGCCCAGGAGTTTTACTTGCCCAGATCTTTTAATTAACACGAACTATTATTTAAAATTCTGGTTATTAAAAAAAAATTGGCAAGCACGTATCCCAATTTTGAAATCAAAGCAGATATTCATCCCCTAATTTTTCTCTGCCTTATTAGAATGAGTCCCCACTCCTTCCCCTGGAATCAGAGAGTGCTTTCATCGGAATTGCCAACGGCATCGCCGATATTCCCAACACTCCCCCGGCCCCTCACAGGAAGAGGCCCCCATCCCCTCACAGGAAGAGGCCCCCATCCCCACGCCGAAACTACGGCCAACCGTCGACGTCAAAGGTAAAAGCCACCGCACACTTGTGACCTGTCACCACCAAAAGGGCTTAAAGTTGGAAACTGCCTTTTTTTTGTTCAGAACAGGGGGCAAAAGCCAAAATTTGAAGCGGTAGTCAATTTTTTTTCATTTTTTTTTCATTAATTTCATTCTACATTATAGGATGGATAAATGAGAGAAGATAATGTGAAGAAGTTACAGTTTTAGAAGTGGGATGAAAACCCCAGAAGAATATTCTCTGAAAAACACACGGAATCAAACGGGGACTGAAATCTCAATACACATACACTTTTGCCTCAAAGTGTCTCATTTACTCGTGCTGGGTCACATATTGGCCCAGGCAGGATTGTTTTCACTGTATTGTTTAATCAGCCCAAGGACCCTCTGGGTATCCTCAAAATATCCCCAGAGTATTACTTAATTGTGAGTAATGAGTATACTGAACACTGTTTTCTCTGTATTGTTTGGTCAGCCCAAGGACCGTCTGGGTATCCTCAAAATATCCCCAGAGTATTACTCAATTGTGAGTAATGAGTATACTGAACACTGTTTTCTCTGTATTGTTTGATCAGCCCAAGGACCGTCCGGGTATCCTCAAAATATCCCCAGAGTATTACTCAATTGTGAGTAATGAGTATACTGAACACTGTTTTCTCTGTATTGTTTGATCAGCCCAAAGACCCTCTGGGTATCCTCAAAATATCTCCAGAGTATTACTCAAATGTGAGTAATGAGTATACTGAACACTGTTTTCTCTGTATTGTTTGATCAGCCCAAGGACCGTCCGGGTATCCTCAAAATATCCCCAGAGTATTACTCAATTGTGAGTAATGAGTATACTGAACACTGTTTTCTCTGTATTGTTTGATCAGCCCAAAGACCCTCTGGGTATCCTCAAAATATCTCCAGAGTATTACTCAAATGTGAGTAATGAGTATACTGAACACTGTTTTCTCTGTATTGTTTGATCAGCCCAAGGACCGTCTGGGTATCCTCAAAATATCCCCAGAGTATTACTCAATTGTGAGTAATAAGTATACTGAACACTGTTTTCTCTGTATTGTTTGATCAGCCCAAGGACCGTCCGGGTATTCTCAAAATATCCCTATAGTATTACTCAATTGTGAGTACTGAGTATACTTAACAGTTGTTTTCTCTGTATTGTTTGATCAGCCCAAGGACCGTCTGGGTATCCTCAAAACATCTCCAGAGTATTACTCAATTGTGAGTAATGAGTATACTGAACACTGTTTTCTCTGTATTGTTTGATCAGCCCAAGGACCGTCTGGGTATCCTCAAAACATCTCCAGAGTATTACTCAATTGTGAGTAATGAGTATACTGAACACTGTTTTCTCTGTATTGTTTGATCAGCCCAAGGACCGTCCAGGTATCCTCAAAATATCCCTAAAGTATTACTCAATTGTGAGTAATGAGTATACTGAACACTGTTTTCTCTGTATTGTTTGATCAGCCCAAGGACCGTCCGGGTATTCTCAAAATATCCCTATAGTATTACTCAATTGTGAGTACTGAGTATACTTAACAGTTGTTTTCTCTGTATTGTTTGATCAGCCCAAAGACCCTCTGGGTATCCTCAAAATATCCCCAGAGTATTACTCAATTGTGAGTAATGAGTATACTGAACACTGTTTTCTCTGTATTGTTTGATCAGCCCAAGGACCGCCCGGGTATCCTCAAAACATCCCCAGAGTATTACTCAATTGTGACTAATGAGTAGACTGAACACTGTTTTCTCTGTATTGTTTGATCAGCCCAAGGACCGTCTGGGTATCCTCAAAATATCCCTAAAGTATTACTCAATTGTGAGTAATGAGTATACTGAACACTGTTTTCTCTGTATTGTTTGATCAGCCCAAGGACCGTCCAGGTATCCTCAAAATATCCCTAAAGTATTACTCAATTGTGAGTAATGAGTATACTGAACACTGTTTTCTCTGTATTGTTTGATCAGCCCAAGGACCGTCCAGGTATCCTCAAAATATCCCTAAAGTATTACTCAATTGTGAGTAATGAGTATACTTAACAGTTGTTTTCTCTGTATTGTTTGATCAGCCCAAAGACCCTCTTGGATCAACGATGAGTTTTGACAACGACACCATCGACTACCTTGCTCAGAAAAACAAAGTCAGAAACAAGGCACTGAAACAACTGGAGGGTGAGTAAAGGTCGACAATACTCGAGCTTTTAGTGTAGGGGTGAATGAATT
This sequence comes from Crossaster papposus, assembly GCA_037893245.1. Lineage (NCBI taxonomy): Eukaryota > Metazoa > Echinodermata > Asteroidea > Velatida > Solasteridae > Crossaster > Crossaster papposus. The sequence continues at coordinate 312,312 of JBAIAA010001081.1, forward strand.
ATGAAATTAATAATTAAAAAAAGACCATCTCGAAGTGTCCATTGCCAAATCCCTCTCAAAAATACAGAAAACACAAGAATTTAACCAGTATTTTCAAGACTTGCACATTTTAATGGTATTTTCTACATATGTAGCAAGAAAAAGCAACAGTGTCACATTTTCAATACCAATCTTTTTAAAATAATGACAAAATCAAATATCTCGACAGTCAAATAAATTGTTTCATGAGACCACCCAATCCTTATCATGAAGGTTGTTTTTGTTTAGGATGTATGTATGTGGTGTCCCAGGAAAACAGATCTTCTGTAATCATTTTAAAGTATATTTTAAAACTTAATTTTCAATTGTTCAGAGTCAAAATGGGTTTTATGGGTTTAATTAATTTGGAAACTGGGTGTGTATTTTACAAAATGTGCATTAGTAAAAATAAACACAGCTATTAGTGTATTGTTGGTCAGTAAAATGCTCTTGTTATTTTCTTACAATTTTATTGTCTGGTACAGCGTAAAACCTAACTCCACTCTCCTCTACCCATCAGCTTCCACCTCTCTCTTGTGACTAAGTCCAAACATCCTAAGGGTTTTAGTTATTGGAATTCTACCACTCGAAATATCTCTAAACTTCTCGAAATATAGACCATCTCCGAACTTTTAAAAATCATGCTTGGAAGGGAACCTATGCCCAAATGTTTAAAAATCAAAGTTATATTTCAACATTATTATCCCCATGCGACAGGACACATGAAAAAATATTCAGGCATTGGCCCAAAGAGTTTATTTTCTTTTTGTATCGAAAGGCCGGAGCAATTTATTGCCAGAGGTTGATCACAAAACTTATTATTATTTCCAACCAACAGTATATTACAATAGTATATTACAATAGTATATAAGTTTGCTTCCGATCGGTGTGATTCGGGAACTAATAAAGTATCACTATTATGTTTCCCTTTGTTACGTGAAACCCAATAGTGCCAATGTACCGATTGCCAAATTACAACGTATCACTATCATGTTTTAGTTATTTACCAAAATAACATAAAACCCAATAATAGTGCCAACATTTATCATGTCTTCGTACTTTACGAAAACCCAATAATTAGTGCTTTACCGATCGCGACATTAAAACAAATCACTATCATGTTTCAGTTATTTACCAAAATAACATAAAACCCAATAACAGTGCCAATACCATCATGTCTCCGTACTTTACGAAAACCCAATGATAGTATTACTATCATGTTTTAGTTATTTACCAAAATAACATAAAACCCGATAATAGTGCCAACACCATCATGTCTCCGGACTTTACGAGAAACCCAATAAGTTGCGATCCGTGAAATTAAAAACGAACCGTTAACATAGCCGCCTTAATATAGCCGTAAATTACAATTAAGGTTAAACATGAAGCCGCATAAATTATCATTACATTTGAACTTAAAATTTGTATACTTGGCATGGCTTACGTTGGTAAAAAGTTAAGTTATGGGGCCTCTGACGGCGTTCCGAGGCCTCTGACGGCGTTCCGAATGCAATTCCGCCAAGGACTCGATTCAGGGAAGGGCGAAAAACTCCTGCAAAACCTCTAACTTTGCTCCAACACTTTTAAAAGAGGAAAACAGGAAGAAATTCCCCTCCGGCTCTTAATGTACACGTAGGATGAACTGTACTGGTTTGCCTATTACTTTTATGTGATTAGTTTTTCTCTAAATCTCAACAGGTGATAACACCTCTCTGGTTGATCCAGACGATGTACTGCAAAGGTTCATGATGAGGGATTCACATGACAGGTAATAATTCATCATTATAAATATCTTGACCAAGTTTCCCCACAAGTTTCCCCACTGTCAACCCATTGACCAGTTTACTGATAAATTGTACAGTAACTTGTGCACTCATAATAATAATAATAATAATATAGATTTATATAGCGCACTTATCCGGTAACCCGATCAAGGCGCCTACACATAAATTCTGCTCCAAGCTAAGTGGAAACTAATGAAATAAATGAGACTTCAGTTCTCTTTTGAAGATGACCATGGATGTTATTTTACGAAGTGGGGCAGGGAGTTTATTCCAAATGGCAGGTGCTGCTTTGGCAAAGGCACGCTGACCATAACGGACAGTACGAACTCTCGGTTCTGATAACAAGTATGAGCCTGAAGATCTCAGAACCCGACCTGTCTGCTTGAGGGAGATGAGCTCACAGAGATACTGAGGAGCACGACCATGCAGGATCTTGAATACAAGAAGGCAGATCTTGAAGCTGATCCTCTTAGATATCGGAAGCCAATGTAGCTCTCTCAGAATCGGTGAGATGTGGTCATATATTCCACATCGGACAACAACCCGAGCTGCAGTGTTCAAGACACGTTGCAAACGAGACATTTGTGTAGCTGGAAGGCCAACGAACAGGGCATTACAACAATCCAGACGTGATGAAACAAAAGCGTGGATGACCTTTTCTGCTGTTTCACGTGACAGGTACTTGCGGATTCTTTTTATGTTGCGTAGGTGGAAATTAGTGCTTTTGCACAAGCTTGAAATGTGCGCATCCATACTGAACAGACGGTCGAACACGACTCCCAGATTTCGAGCACAGTTTAAGACTGACAACTCGTGGTCAGTGATGGTAAGGTGTGGGGAGATAAAACCTGAATGATGATGTCGAGATCCAAGTACAAGAATCTGTGTTTTTTCAGCATTGAGACGCAGAAAATTTAGACTCATCCATGACTGGAGGTGGCTGAGACAGTTTTGCATCTGGTTAAAGGACGTGATGGTATCAGCACCGGGTGAAAAGGACAGATAAAGCTGGGTGTCATCAGCATACAAGTGGAACTGGACATTATGATATCTGGCAATGTCACCTAATGGTAATGTGTATGTTGTGAAGAGAACAGGGCCCAGGACAGAGCCCTGTGGGACTCCGCAATTAAGGGACTGCCGATCAGATATTGTGTCACCAATTGAAACCATTTGAGCTCTGTCTTCAACATAAGACTTGATCCATTGTAGAGCTAGACCAGTGATGCCAAGCCTGTTAGAAAGACGCTGTAGTAGAAGCTGATGATCTACTGTATCGAAGGCGGCAGATAAATCAAGCAGGACCAGAAGAACCATCTGACGATTATCAATAGCTTGAAGAATATCATTGGAAACTCTGACAAGAGCAGTCTCCACGCTGTACCCTTGTCTGTATGCGGACTGCCTAACCTCCAGGAGATTTTCGTCCTCTAAGTAACTAGTAAGTTGACGTAGGACAACTCTCTCCAAAACCTTGGAGACAAATGGCAGTGTTGAAACTGGTCTGTAGTTGCACAACTGTTGTGGATCAAGGCTCTCTTTCTTCAGTAAAGGTGTCACATAAGCCAACTTGTATTCTGTGGGCACCTTGGCAGTTTGCAGTGAGGAATTAATGATGAATCTGATGCCAGGAGCAAAATACATTACAAACCGTTTCACCATCCACGTTGGAACTGGATCAAGTCGACAAGTCGACCCTAACCCTAACCCTAACCCTAACTATTTATGAGCATAAATAGGCCTTGAGGCAAGAAGCAAAATTGTGACCCGCTCCATCGAAATCAGGAATAAGTCTCAAAATGATACCCATCACAAGTGTGTATCTTCTTAGGTTAACGAGTTATGGTCTGATGAAGATGACAGGTGTATATTTATTTTCCGAATCTACATTCCGAAAAAAACAGCTTTGAAATAAACAAAATTGACCAAAATCACACGGACAGCGCACATAAATCCTCTTCATTTTCATCTTTATTGATCGTTTTTACATACAAGACATTAATGACAATAATCTGTGATAACTACACTTCCTTAAAATACAATGTTCAGAAAATCGACTTGGTCACGATTTTCACCCATGCGTTCATTTCAACGGCCGATTGCTTAAAACGGCCTCAGCGATTCCTGATTTCGATGGAGCGGGTCACAATTGTCCCATTGAAAATGTACAGGGTTCTCAATATCTTAAAGATTTTCCCCATTTGTTTTGGGAAAAGTGCCTGGAAATCATCATGGCTTTTATTTTCTGGTCTAAGTAGTTTTTTAAACTACGAAATAAAGACTTTATAAGATGATTTTGTCCCGTGTGTTTGAGGTCGAAGGAAATCAGCAGGGGATTTGGGACAGGCGTTGAACACCATAGAGACTGATGAACCTTGGTTTTTGACCATGATGGTCCAAGGCTGATGTAACGGGCCTCCTGTTCAAAGGTTGCAAAAAGTTCCCTCATCTGTTGTGGGGCAATGTGGTCCAGTGGTTACCGTGTTTGACTCCTGTACGATGGTACGTGGGTTCATACCACTTTGCTACAATTGCCTCTCTCCACCCAGGAGTAATGGGTACCTGTGAAGGTAGAGACCACATGCGCTGATCTTGAGCTGCTGCAGAAATGGTCTCGTTCCTGGTGAACAGGGATAATAGTTGTAAAGCGCTTTGATACACCCACATTGTGGGAGTCTAAAGCGCTATATAAAAAAACGAACATTATTATTATTAGTGAATAGGGCGGATACAGGAGGTTGGTATTAAAACCTGTGATCACCCACATCAATTCCCAGTGAGTCATCACACCATGACGGGGTTACATCCACGGCTGAGCGAAAACAAGATGGGTGGAAGCACACAATCCTGCCAGACTCCAGAGGAAGTCAGGAAAGAGGATGACGGGTCGGTGCCAACCCTAACCTTGGCACTTGTGTCAGAGTGTAGAGCTTTGATGAGATCTCTAGGATCATGCCCAGGATTCTGTAATGAGGTATAGCTGGCTCTGGTCAACAGAGTCGAAGGCTGTCATATGTCCACGTAAGCAACCGGAAGTGGGTGGTTGTACTTATAGTGGAGTTCAGCAAGTACAAGCAAAGCAAGAATTGCATCTGAAGTGAAACGGCTGGGTGTAAAACCTGACTGCTGTGGTCTTTGCTGGGAGATAAGCAAGGGGCAAATTCTGGCAAACGGGTAGTAAAAATATAGAAAAAAAACTGCTATTGTTTTAATTTCTTAGGTATATGCTTCGTTTCTTGACTTGGCTGGCCTTGTATCCGTGTTGCATTGCTATTCAGAGCTGTTTTGATGTGATGAAGTTCCTGTAGGAGATGATGTGATGGAGTTTCTAGGAGAAATGATGAAGTTCTTGGGGGAGATGTGATGATGGAGTTCCTTGGGGAGATGTGATGGAGTTTTTGGAAGAAGAAGTTTTGGAGCTCCTGGGGGAAGAAGTGATGAGTTCCTGAGGGAGATGTGATAGAGTTCCTGGAAGAAGCGGTGATGTAGCTCCTGGGGCAGATGTGATGGAGTTCCTGGGGGAGATATAATGGAGTTCCTGGGGAACATGTGATGGAGTTCCTGGAGGACATGAGATGGAGTTCCTGGGAGAGATGATGGAAATTCTGGTGGAGATGATGGGGTTCCTGGGGGAGAGGTGATGGAGTTTTGGAGAAGAGGTGATGGAGTTTTGGAGAAGAGGTGATGGAGTTTCTGTGGGAAATGTGATAAATTTTCTTGGGGAGATGTAATGGTGTTCCTGGCTGTTTTGTAGGTGGGGCCTCCTCTGGAAGCTACATGTACCGGTACATGTACGATTGGGTGCAGGGGAACATTCTTCTTATGAATCTTGGGCTGTTCGAAGAACTTTTGACACTTGGAGCTGGATGGTCAGAGCTGTCTGTACAAGGGCTGAGAGATGTTGCCGGACCGAAGGCAAAAGGCCTTCCTTAAAGTTTCGAGTTTTGCACATTTTTTTTAAACCACTTTTTCCACTACTTTTTAACTATTTCTTTTCAAATATGGTTATTAGACAAAACAAAGATTACAAATATCAACAAATCTGAAAAATGATATTAAAAAGAAATCATTCCATTCAGTATTTTGCATTTCTCTCCAGTTTGGCCTGTGCCCAGTTCCGTCTCAATTTGCCAGAAATGCCTAACAATTTAGATTTTTTTTTTTTTCGTTTTTGCTCACAGACCAAAATCTGCCAAGAGTGAGAATCTGAGTTTGTGGCTGCAGCCGACTGATAATGACTACTGAAGTCTGCTGAAGTCTGTAAGGTCTAGCTCACACGCCGACCCTCTAGACTGCCCTCTAGCAGTGATGCACATACCAAATGTTGTTTGCTGTCGAACCAACTGAATGTAAAATGTCAACCTTTGTGTCTCTTCTTCATAGAATGACCGAATGGTCACTAATGGGAATAAACGTGTGCTTGGCCAGTTTTAACTAGAATGTTCAACACCGGCTCATGGGCCTGGACGTTGTTGATGACCGTCGCCTTCGGCTCGGGCATTTATGAGTCCAGGACCCTAGCTGGCTTTAAACGTACATGTACTGTACTTGTTTTAAGCCGGCCAAGCACACATTTATTCCCGTATGAAGTTACAGCAGAAATTACACTGACCTGTTTAAAGTTTGTGTCCATTGGTGATGGCAAAATGCACAAAATGTTCGAACACTGCCCAAAACATTTGTGCCCTTGGGCAAGACACTTTACTGCAATTGTCTCCCTCTAACCAATACCTTTAAGAGTAGAGGTCGAATGTTCACTGGTATCGGCTGTTGCGTGGTCTCGTGGCCTTGTGACCTGATGAATGGGTAATCATTGTAATGCATTTTTTAAATTGTTAATACAATGATTGGAAAAGCACTATACAGGGTGCCCCGAAAAAAACAAAGAAGCGCACCTCCACCACCCCAAAGTCAAAACTACTTATACCAAATAGATGGAATATCCTTCTAGACAAGCACACCTTCACCACCTAAAGCCAAAACTACCTATACCAATGGATGGAAAATCCTTCTAGACAAGCACACCTCCACCACCCTAAGCCAAAACTACCCATACCAATGGATGGAGAATCCTTCTAGACAAACACACCTCCACCACCCAAAGCCAAAACTACCTATACCAATGGATGGAAAATCCTTTTAAACAAGCACACCTCCACCACCCAAAGCCAAAATTACCTATACCAATGAATTGAGAATCCTTCTAGACACGCGCACCTCCACCACCCCAAAGTCAAAACTATATACCAAATAGATGGAATATCCTTCTAGACAAGCACACCTTCACCACCTAAAGCCAAAACTACCTATACCAATGGATGAAGAATCCTTCTAGACAAGCACACCGCCACCACCCAAAGCCAAAACTACTTAAACCAAATAGATGGAATATCCTTCTAGACAAACACACCTTCACCACCTAAAGCCAAAACTACCTATACCAATGGGTGGAGAATCCTTCTGGACAAGCACCCCTTCACCACCCCAAAGTCAAAACTACCTATACCAATGGATGGACAATACTTCTAGAAGAAAAATGATACCAAGAAATCCCAATTTGGTCCAGTTGGTAAAAAGCTCAAGAACATATTCTGGTATCTTTTTCTTCCAGAAAGACTCTTTATATGTGATACCAATTTGGTCTCAGTGCAGTGAAAGCACCTTTTTGCATATTTTGGAAGAAGGTAAAAATGACCTTGCCTCAATTACTTAGTATCCTCTTCTAGCCCAGTAACCCATATTAAAGGCTGCAAGGCTTTCTCTCTGGTTCACCCTGTCTCTGGCTATTGGCTTGGCTTCGTTCCAAGACTTCCACCCCAGTGCACCTTTCTCTCACTCTACAGTTTACCCCCATGTTGTTTTGGGGTGTCTTTCTAGGTAAGAATTAATCTGCCTTTAAAGCAATATTTACAAGCCACACTCAATATTTTTATGAAATGCAGATAATGTCCAGATCTTCAATCAAATTTCGAAACCTTATACCGCGTCGATTAGAAGATCTGAGCAGTTTTGCTCCATTTTCAAATAAGCTCTTGGATGGACAGTTGCAGTTTCCATGTGCCTAAGCCCTTCATTGTGTTATTTACATGACAGTAAAGCTAACAAGTAAAGTAATTATAAAAAAAAAATATTCAATTCAATTTGAAAATGTATTTTTCAGAGTTCCACATACCAAATGAATATAGTATATCTTAAAAAAATACTTTCATAGTAACAAAATATTTGAAGAACTGTCAAATTGACATTTGTGACCCACCACGCCAAAACCAGGCGGAAGTCGGCAAATGCCATTTCGGGATACGGCATTGTACACAAAAAATGTGTTGCCGGTCGATTTTCATAAATCGTTAGTTAAAACTCTAATTTATATGCTGTTCATGTTTAAACCTTTTTAAAAATCCCCGAAAGTGATAATATCGGCCTTCTCCTGATTTTTGATGAACGACTTTAGAGCTCGTTTTCTCAAAAGCACCCCTTGACACTTCCTAACTTCAAAAAGACGTAACTTCAAAAGTATACCACCTATTTGAGTCCACTATAGCTTATTTTAAAGCTTAAAACGCTAGCAATCCAATGATATCCAATCTCATATGAAAAATTTCGACTTCAGCCTGGTTTTGGGGTGGTGGGTCACATTTATTTAAAGTTATCTGTAGTTTGTTTTCTTTTATTTGAGCTGTTTTCTTGTAATATTGTTTCCAGAATTGTATTTCTTAGTTTACAGGGTAGCCTTAAAATTCAAACACGGAACTGGTTTTTACAAAATTGATATTTCCGTATCATTCTAGAAGATACTAATTACATGTATTTGTGATAATATAAGTGCCTTCGGTCATATCCGAAACCTTGTTCCTTGTTTAACTGTTTGCATTGTCTGTGGAAAAGAATATTGAAAAAGGAAAATTTTATATTAAGCTTTTTTTGGCCAATTGTATTTCTTAGAGTTTGAAGGTAACTTTCACATCATTAGGATGTGAACAAAAAAACGGTTTGTTATTATGACATTTTTGCCAGTGATGTGTGCTGCAGTGAAGAATTATTTGTAATTTAACCCGAATCATTCCTTGTAACAAATTTGCTTCATTCTGTAATATATTACTTCTTGAAAGAGAAGTTTGACCATTAAATAAAATATGACAATTTTGGACCTTTGTTAGAGTGTACTTAAAAAAAATTGTACGTACAACTTTTTTTGAAAATGTGTTTTCTTTATCATAATCGTACGCGTTTCATATGTGATTTACGAATTACGATATTAACATTTCTTGTATCAACTAAACAAAGTATTTAGTTACAGAACCAGGTAACGTAAATTTCTTATTACAATGTAAATATTTAATGAAACGTAAAACATGAAACGTAAACTTAAAGATGGACTACAACGAAAACTCGCACACTAAATTTATTATCGGACCTTGTTTATGTTGTGTTCAGGTAACACTTTATTGTTACGGTCATGTTTTTCTCTAAATAATTTTGTTGCAATTTGATCGAAAAAATTAGACCTCGATTCTTTGATTTTGAAATTTACCGCCCTGTACTGGTTCCCGGCAAAGATCCACTGAAAACCACAATGAAATCCACGATATAGTACCAGCGGACTTGTAAACCAGCGAAAAGTGATGACGTACTACACATGAAAACGCATACATGGTGGCCCTGAAGGGACTCCGCAGATCGCGAATATCGACGTCAAATTTGACGTCGATATTCACGACTTTCCCCAAAAGTCGCGAATATTGACGTCAAATTTGACGTCAATATTCGCGATCTGCGGAGTCCCTTCAGGACCACCATATGTATGCGTTTTCATGGGTAGTACGTCACACACAAAGAATGAATTATTCATGAGTTAAGGGCTTTTGCTGAAACTGAGTTTTTCTGGGTCGTAGAACGCCGATCAATTTTGTTGTTTTTTTGCATGAAGGAACAAGATTTATTGAATACTAATGATATATTAGTAATCATTATACATTTCTCGAACAAAAAACAGCAACACAGCCTTTATCATTATTCCGTTGTAGTCCATCTTTAAAGTATTAGTAACAAGGAAATGTAATAGTTCTCTTAAATGTTGTTATTACTTGTGTTATTTCCCTTTCTCTTGTGTAAATCTGTAAATACACTAAGGATTGGTTTCATTTAAACACACTGTGTAATAAATAGAGAAAACAAGTCATATATTTATTAAACTGTTTTTGGAGGACAGGATTTCTGTGAATAAAAATAAATACAATTCCTGAGAAACTGATACTCTTTCTATACTGAAGTATAATTATTCTCAAACCACACACAAAACCACACAGCTTTACCTTACATACGCACTGTGGACATTCCTTTGTATTCGTGTAGTTAACAAACTTTGACTAAATACTCATTTTTCTCGCTTCCCCAAAACAAATTTACCCTCAAATTAGGATTATGGGCCTCTCAGCTATCCCTTCTATCTCTTCTATATATAACCCTAACCCGTTTTTCCTCTAGCGCTCTTTTTCGGAAACTGAAAAACGGATTGTGGACGTGTGCAAGTCCACACACCGTAACCTCTTCCCGCATCGTGTGGACCTATATTGTTCGGAGGTCCACAGTGCGTATGCAAGACTAACTCACCTTGACACGATGATTTGACTTTTTGGCTTAGTTTCTCGAGCCGCTAGTTTATTCCTTCTTATTACATTTCAAGCTATCAAATTTTTTACATTTTTTAAAAACGCTTTCATAACAGCATACAAAGGGAAGATAATGCGTAAGCTAAAACGGGGCAGGCTTGCCCAACTTGCCATGCTTGGCACACAACTGGGCCCATTTACTTGGCAGGCTTGCCACCAATACACTGTGGAAATTCACCGTTTGAAGTGACGGTTGAGTAGCCCTAGCAGAACGAGTGCAATGGGCGCTAACCACAGTGTTTGTATATTTGTCACGTGACCTACATTTATGCTAATTTTATGTAAATTACTAAACACTAAATTGGAACAAACACGCCGCTTTTTCCACCGTTAGTACAGACGGTTGGAATAAACCCCGCTAGCACAAGCGGGTGTTTGGCGTGTAGTTTTTTAAAGATTAAACACAACTTGTAAAATTTTATTTTAACGTACAACTTCAAATTAGACTTACTTAAGAACTATTAGGGTATGTAACTTGTTTATTAGTTTAAATGGAGTCACTGCCGGTCGCTCCCAGCCAATTCCTGCCAAACGCGCAACGCGCGCCCCACTGGGACGACTGGAAGTGCACTCACCCAACCCTGAGCCTAGCCTGATGACTATGAGTATAACCCAAATTAAGACAGACTGTACTGGCGGGGACAATTTAAACAAAGGCGGCATCAATGTAAGCGCGGGTTTTGGCCCGAAATTCTATTTTATTAACCGCCCATTGTTTTAATTTCATTTTTGGGTTGGTCATCAGTCGCACCGAAGAAGCAAGGCAATATATCTGACTAAACCACCGATATATCGGGGTAAATGTCGCGACAATCCTGCATAAAATTACGAATTCGCTGGCAAATACAGAACAAATCCGTGCCGACAAATCGTTAGTGCCCAAATGAATAATTAGCATGGCCGATGGAGGCCATGGGGCGCGAAATTCAGATCCTACCAACAGTTAAGTTGTCCCAATGGCCTGGACCCACTGACCTCTATACATGGACAGATCATCCATTGTTTCATTTTGAAGTCGGCATGCAGAGAAGTGCAACATGGCGTCACTGCTGTGAGCCAATGAAATGTCCAGGTGTAGAGTTCAGTTGGTTGGTAAATCCACTGACCTCTACAACTGGACATTTCATTGGCTCACAGCAGTGACGCCATGTTGCACTTCCAGTTCGCGCCGACTTCAAGTGTTAGCACAGCAGAATATGGACAATGATCCGTCCAGGTGTTGAGGTCAGTGCCTGGACCCCATCAGAGCCCTGTTTCGGCCCTCTTAAACCAAACGACCCCAGGGGTAATACATTTATTTAGGCCGCATGGGCAGCAAAATATTTAACATTTCTTTCCCTTTGGAAACAAGAACAATGAAATGCCCGAGGCCCGTAATAAACCCAAAGAAAAGCCCCATAGCGTTTTTAGGAGCACTATGTATTGTTGTGCAGTGTTATGTACACAAATAATAAAATTGAGGCTTATTGCAGCGTTTTTACATGTAATTAACTTCCACCAAGCTGATATTTAATTATGGGAAGGGCGAAAAACTCCTGACAAAACCTCATTTTAAGCTCTGACTTAATCATATAATCATGAGTGAGGAGAAAAAACAGGAGGAAATTCCCTTCCGGCTCCAATTGGCAGCCGAGTATGCATACTCCAGAATTGATACCAGGCAAAAACGACAAACAATGTCCGGAGGCACTGGCAAAATGCTCAGACAAGAGTGAGCGCTCAAGTCTTGCGGACTTGACTATACCATACACAAACTTGCCGTCACTCAACAGTTGTCCAAAATGACCTGGACCCAACGAGAGCCCTGTTTTGGCCCTCTTTAACCAAACGACCCTATAGGGGTAATACATCATATGAAGCCGCATGGGCCTCAAATTATTTAACACGGAATTTAACGGTACCCGTTAATTTCCTTTCCCTTTGGAAACGAGAACAAATGCCCGAAGCCCGTTATAAACCCAAAGAAAAGTCCCACAATGCAAAAGGAGCACAATCATATTGTTATGCAGTATCCGCATATTAAAGGCTGTGACACAGCTATTGGTATCATAATGATAACACCGTACATGTTCCACAAGAAGACAATGCTTCGTAACTGTGCACTGCTCCAAGGAAAGGCAAACAACAAAAACCTGCAGGAAAACCGCATATGGATTGAGAAACAAATGGCTAAACGTATTTCCAGCCCTTAGTTAATTGCGGCGACTCAGTATATCATGAAACTCTAGAAGCAATCAAAGTGGGTAATGTGAAATAGATGGGCCTCGGCATTTTTTTTTCATTACTCCCATGTGAACAAAATAAGTTGGTATAACTAGGCAAACGGTAGCCGTGCAATAAAATTATAAAATCCTTAAACACAACCCTCTGAAGTACATTATACACCAATAAAAACAATGTAATAACAGGAGATTCGTGCAACTCGTAACCCGAATGAACTCGAAACTGAAATCAAACTTATGTGTGTCGCATTGAAATTTATTCACCGAAGTGTTACTGTTATTACAGATATAGATGCACATGTACATCTACATGCATCAACGTAGGTTAGGATTAAACGACAAACCATAAGCAGGTCAAAAAGGATACATTGTAAAAAAGAAAAAAGAAGATACATTTGCATGTAGGTTACACACTCCGCTATGAATGCCCGGGCACTCAGTCATTTCAAATTGATGCAAAAGTTTCGTTTTCAGTACCAATTTGAAGGTAAGGGTCTATAGAACAATTTTGGTTCGAGTGTCAAGCACTCAGATAAAAAAAAAATCTGGTGCACCCCATCGGCGCGGCATACGTGTATCATAAATATATTTGGCCATTAGGGGAAAACCATAGCAAATCGAAATCATCCGGGTGAACAGGGAGTAATCGAAAAGCCGATTTATTATCCGAGTTGGCCATAACTGCACCCTGAGCAAAATTGAATACCATCTCTATAGCTTCATCAAAACTTGTGTAATTAACGGCAGTGTTAGTCAACGCAAATTGGGAATAGGCGCATTAGGTAACGGGCCGGCTACGCGGCCCAACTCGATCTCGCGATCAATTTTCAAATTGCAACATAGCTGGGTGTTGAAGAGCAGACAGAGAATTACGAGCAGTGGAAATAACGCTAGGTCCTAAATAAGTCGAAAGCCAAGGGCAAAGCCTTCCAGCAATATTTGCGCATCTTTAGTGCTACTGCTAGTGTAAACGCGCAAGAATGGTAACATATTACTTAGGTTTACTGCTATTTGCGCTAGCTGCCGGCATGCGCCCTGGCCCGCTGGACTGACGATTGTCTAGACAGCGGGCTGCTGGGTGGCCGAATACCTGACAGGTGGAGCAACGGTGCGCAAACCGGGAATTGGGCCGGAGGCATTTCCCGCAATTAAAATCCTTGCACGGTTATTGTTGACCGCCGGCAATATTTGAGCAATTGGCGTGCCTGGCTAGGTTGGCGCAACAAGACAGTATATCAAAGCAAAAACCAAAAAGGCAGATGTCCACTGCTCAACTGATGTTACGCAATTATCACAGTTTGTTCCCGTCCGAAGCTGATGTCGGGGAACAGTCAGTGACGCAAACAGCAATTATATTCAGCAATATTGTCACAGTTTGTGACGCAAACAGCAATTATATTCAGCAATATTGTCACAGTTGGTTACGCAAACAGCAATTATATTTAGCAATATTGTCACAGTTGGCGACGCACGGCCAAATAGACTGAACACTAGTGGTAATAATTGGTTGAGGGGTTGATTCCTCAGCATTAATAGCCACACTATTACCCGACTTACCCGACTCCAAAGTCGTGGACGAGTCACCTCCGGACCGACCGATGGTGGATGGTGCAACAATTGGGCCTCCGTCGCTGCTGACACTACCGTCGGGGCATTCCATTAGTCCGGGAGCCCAGCCAGGTTTAATCATAATTTTGAGTGCAAAAGGTTTGAAGCGTGGGATGTGTAGAGGTGACTGGGACAACTGCAAAATGGGTTTTCTTAAGTTTGGCGAGTGGTGCGTTGGGTGGGGGGAGCCCCTGACAGACCCCCCAAAATTCGATTTAATCATAATCTTGGGTGCAAACATAATTTCTTCATGAGTCGAAAGTTTATCGTGTACTGAATAGGATTTGTATACTTAAGAACAATATAATTGGTGCTAAGTACACTTAAGAAGGTCTTTAATTAGTGCTAATTACACGTTTAATCATAATTTTGAGTGCAAGAATAAAACAAGTGTCAATGTGTAGCTGACACCTTGCTGGAGCAAAATCCGCCACTTAAGAAAGTTTCAAGTGGTGCCATCCCTAATTAAGAAAGGGTCAAAGGTCATTATAAGTCATTAAACACCAATAATTATAACGTTGAGTGCAACTTGCATTTATGTGTATATCAACAGGTTATCATAGACCGATCACTGATCACAAGCTTAAGAACATGATATATAGTGCAAAGTCTAATTAAGAAGGTATGTAATTAGTGCTAATTACACGTTTAATCATAATTACGAGTGCAAGGATGAAACAAGTGTCAATGTGTAGCTGACACCTCGCTGAAGCAAAATCCGTCACTTAAGAAAGTTTCAAGTGGTGCCATCCACAATTAAGAAAGGGTCAAAGGTCATCATCAATAAACACTATTCATCATAACGTTGAGTGCAACTTCCATTTTGTATATCAACAGTTTATCATAGACCGATCACTGATCACAAGCTTAGGAACATGATATATATAGTGCAAATTTCAATTAAGAAGGTCTTTAATTAGTGCTAATTACACGTTTAATCATAATATCAAGTGCCATAAAACAAACACGTTTTAATGTGTACCTTACACTGTGGTAGAGCAAAGTGTGTCAATTAAGAAAATTCCAAATTGTGCCATACCTACTAAAGAAATTGTCAAAGGTCACCAGGATTCCGAATTATCGTAATAAAGTCGAGTTTGTTATGCATTCGATAACTTTGTGAATTAACAAACGCCTTGTCATGGTCTGATACACTTTATGACACGAGCTCCAACAGGCCTTTTCTGCACAACCACTGAACACTGTGTCTTGCAAATCGAGAAAGAGAAGGCTTGAAGTGGAAGATATCTGAATCTGCCAGACGTTTACAAGTACGGGCACACGTTTTACCTCATGGTTTATGGATGATGCAGCACGTACTAACGGGCAAAAAATATCCCGATGTGGACTGGGTTCATTGCGAAATACTATGTTGACAACCTCCCCAAGCAGATTTATATATTTATTTTTTACACAAAAAAACAGAATATTTACAGATGTACAAGGATATTTACAGAAATACAAAACATTGATACTTAGGTATGTGTGTACATTAACTTTAAGAAAAGTACTGTTTAAGGCCAATTCTGATTTATGGGAAAGGCAAAAACCCGCACAAAAATGTTGTTGTTGGTTGGTGGGAGGAGAATTCCAATCCGGCTCCACATTATAGTGGCAACCAAGTTATAACTATATATAGATCAGCGCAATTGGCATAATATCTAACATATGACACAGCGGAGCTCCGATTTTAATGTGCTTAATGAGTCCAATGTTTGCAATTGTTCGGGCAGATTATTTCAAATATTTGTACCACTCACAGCGAAACTTGTGGCGTAGCATTCTTTTTTGGCGAAAGGAACTTTCAGTGCCGTGTGGGTTGATTGCCTTGTTTCGCGAATAACTATAATTTGTGTGAAACTATTAATTTGTCATGTACAAAGGAGTCATTTTGTTAAGACTTTTGAAGACAAGAGTAGCCTTTTTTTGACTTAGCCCAATTAAGACGAGCAAACATAAAATCTAAAGATGCTAAGAAGGTACATTATAAGGATTATTCGCGCGGCTATTTTGAGACATTAAAATATTATCGTGAGATATGTACCTTCCTTCTCACACAGTACAACAATACTCTAATGTTGGCATAACTAAACTTACAAAATAGTGTGTGTAGGCTGTGTTTAGGAACATAATCACGGATTATGTTTACATTTAGATACAACAGCTTTCCTTACGTATTCGACATGTGGGCCCCAACTTAATGCTCATCAATAACTACGCCCACACATTTACAAGACTTCACGTTTTCAATAAGACTATCACTTAGCAATGCATGCATTATGTTTAAAGGATGATACACCATTGGTAATTGCTTTATTTATCATAAATTGGTGGATTTGGGGGGTTGTATTTTATAGTCAATATCGGATCCTGAAAAAAAGCAAAACAAAAACGGCGTTCGTTTTCAACCGGCGTCGGGCAATGGTTCTAATGTTGTTCTTGTTTTGTTAGATTCACCGTCCGGCGATCGTGATTTCTTTTGTATATACAATTTAATTTTTGGAACAAATACAGGATATCTAGCGCAATAATTTTGCTGGATGCCTGCAATTGTTATTTACTTTCAAATAAGTAAAATATTTCTTAATAATTCGGTAGTCATTTTGTTCGATATCCGCAAATAGTGTATACTACCTTTAAGTCAACATTTGATATTTTCTGCCTTGTACCAATAGGCATACATTTAGTTTTAGTGGCGTTTAATGCTAGCTTGTTTTTTACGCACCAGTTGTGAAAACTAGTAAGAGCTGTATTTGAGGAGCTTCACATGAGTCATCAGCTTACATAACTAAGTTGCAGTTTGGAAATATAGAAAAAGGAAGATCACTAGTATAAACAATAAACTAGTATCGACCCCTACGGAACACCAATGTTTACGGACATGGTGCCGCCAATATTTACAGACTGACTACGATCACTTATTTACGACTTTAATAAACCAATTAATTACAGGAGATGACATGTTCATCTTTTCTAGTTTCTCTGGTAAGATTTCATGATTAACACAATCAAATACTTTACTGAGATCTATAAACACACTGCCTGTAACTTCTATATTCTCCATGGCCTCGAGACACATTTTGTTAAGTCGTGTATGGTGCTTTCAGTTGAGTGCAGGGGTCTAAATCCTGACTGGAAATCAGATTGTTTTCATCAAGGTAGCTATATACCGATGTGTGCACCTATCTTTCAAACATCTTTGAGATAATTGGCAGTATAGAAATAGGCCGATAGTTACCTGTACTACATTTATTTCTTGCATGTTTCCAATTTTTAGGGTATCGCTCACATCTTATAGACAGGTAAAAATTACCAGTTAAAGATTTAATGATATAGGCCTAAGGTGAAAGAATTTTGACAATTTTAACACCAATGCCATCCAGAGCTGTTGCTTTCCCAACCGACATAGATTATATTTGCTTTTGAACAAACTCTTATGTGACATTAGGTACTACGCATTCTTCATCAAGAGAATCATTAAGGGAGGCGGCAGTATTGTCATATTGTCTAACTTTAACGTTTTATTCCCTAACGTATTACATATTTACACCCTTCCGTGTTTGAGAGGGTACAGGCAATTGCAATCAACTTCATGACTGTTTGTGATATTTTGTATGTGGTGGGTTTTGTTCCTGCGTTTGGTAAAGTACATGTACATCTTTGACGCTCGTTTTATGATTTCAATTATCATTCTAATCATTTATTAATCAGACATTTTGATCGGACATTGCGCTGTGTAATCACTGATTGGTCCATAATAAACGGTTGATCCACATAGAAATGCAAGTTGCACTTACATTGTTCTTTGTTGGTGTTCAGTTTATACCCCTGGTGACCTTTGACCCTTTCTTAATTAGGGATGGCACCACTTTTAACTTTCTTAAGTGGCGGATTTTGCTCCAGCAAGGTGTTAGCTACACATTGACACTTGTTTTATTCTTGCACTCGTAATTATGATTAAACGTGTAATTAGCACTAATTACATACCTTCTTAATTAGACTTTGCACTATATATCATGTTCTTAAGCTTGTGATCAGTAATCGGTCTATGATAACCTGTTGATATACACATAAATGCAAGTTGCACTCAACCTTATAATTATTGGTGTTTAATGACGTATGATGACCTTTGACCCTTTCTTAATTAGGGTTGGCACCACTTGAAACTTTCTTAAGAGGCGGATTTTGCTCCAGCAAGGTGTCAGCTACACATTGACACTTGTTTTATCCTTGCACTCAAAATTATGATTAAACGTGTAATTAGCACTAATTAAAGACCTTCTTAAGTGTACTTAGCACCAATTATATTGTTCTTAAGTATACAAATCCTATTCAGTACACGATAAACTTTCGACTCATGAAGAAATTATGTTTGCACTCAAGATTATGATTAAATCAAATTTTTGGGGGTCTGTCAGGGGCTCTCCCCACCCAACGCACCACTCGCCAAACTTAAGAAAACCCATTTTGCAGTTGTCCCAGTCACCCCTACATATCCCACGCTTCAAACCTTTTGCACTCAAAATTATGATTAAACCTGGCTGGGCTCCCGGACTACATGGCTCGACTGAACTCGCATCGCGTCGACTGGCCACAGCATCCTGCCGAGAGGACGAACGATCGAGGCCGTCCTTGCGGCCGCTTGGCTCCATCCACCGCTTGGCTCCATCCACCGGCCCAGAGGCAACCCGTCGCTTCGACCTGGCACGGGGCATATTTACGCCAATATTTGGCGAACTTATCGGCAAGAAAAATTAAATAATTGTTTTGCAAGACGAAATTTCTACAACCATGCAAACAGGTCGGCTGCTCAAACGAAAGTGTGTGGCTGAGTGCTCAAAGTTAGGTTATAGTATCAAGCCAAGACTGAACTAGTTCATATCCATAAATCAATCTGACCACAAGGGAGTGACCTGAATTGACCAAACTCTAGTTCCGTCAAAGCCTTGCAAACTGTCCCGCGGGGATAAATTATTTGAAGCTTTATGGCCTCAAACGTATTAACCCACTTTTTTATCTAAATTTGGCCAAAAATTGATTTTTCTCCAAACGTCTTAAATATTATCTCTGATGCATGAGGAACATCATTCCATAAAAACAAAGCTAAAATTGTAAATATTTTGTGAAATATGACCTATTTTTGATCAAAACAAACGTATTTGTATTCAATTTTTCCTCAAATTTTCGACCAATCTTTTTATTTAACGTCAATTTCGTCCAAATTCTAGTTGGAATGGCTTCTCCTGTCCTGTAGGCTTCTTGTGAAGGAGTTTTAAAAAATATAATTTTTGGCCAAAATTTGAAAAAAATACACTTTTGTATCTAAATTTGGCCAAAAATAGATTTTTCTCCAAACGTCCTAAATATCATCTCTGATGCATGAGGAACATCATTCCATAAAAACAAAGCTAAAATTGTAAATATTTTGTGAAATATGACCCATTTTTTTACCAAAACAAACCTATTTTTATTTGATTTTTTCTCAAATTGTTGACCAATCTTTTTATTTAACGTGAATTTCGTCCAAATTCTTGTTGGAATGGCTTCTCCTGTCCTGTAGGCTTTTTGTGAAGGAGTTTTAAAAAATATAATTGTTGGCAAAAAATTGAAAAAAATACAAGGGGTTAACCCACTTTTTTTATCTAAATTGGGCCAAAAATAGATTTTTCTCCAAACGTCTTAAATATCATCTCTGATGCATGAGGAACACCATTCCATAAAAACAAAGCTAAAATTGTAAATAGTTTGTGAAATATAACCTATTTTTGATCAAAACAAACGTATTTTTATTAGATTTTTTCTCAAATTGTTGATCAAATGTTTTATTTAACGTGAATTTCGTCCAAATTCTAGTTGGAATGGCTTCTCCTGTCCTGTAGGCTTCTTGTGAAGGAGTTTTAAAAAATATAATTGTTGGCCAAAATTTGTATCTAAATTTGGCCAAAAGTAGTTTGAGGCCAGCCAATGCGGTTTCAAACGATTTATCACTCCTAGGCGGTCTCTTTGGTTCGAGAGGGCCGAAATGGGCAGCTGTTGAGTGACGACAAGGTCGTGTATGGTATAGTCACGTTCACTTGGCTAGAGCTAGTCTGAGCAGTTCGTCAGTTGGTTTGCTTTTTCGTGCTAGTTCTTCGTAATTTACTTTTTGCAGTACCAGTAATTGTGTTTGAAAATTTGATTTGGTTGTTTGAAGTATAGTCAAGTATATTCGAGCATATTCGAGCCTACATCATTAACAGTTGACATGCCGAAATCAAAGGCATCCAAACGGAGCAGTTCGGGGGAAGAAAGGAGACCGCGGGGACGGCCCCGTTCTAGCAGATCCGGAACTACCGGAGGTGCTGCAAACACGGGATCGGTGGCCCGGCCGTCTTTGGAGCCGGCCAACGCCGGAGCTGCGGCGAACTTAGGAGCTGCGCCCGACTGGAGACCTGCGGCCGACTTGGGATCCGCGGCCTGGCCAACTCTAGAGCCCACCAACTTCGGAGCACCGACCCACCTTGGTCGCGCCGGGTATGCGACCAACGCTGGACATGCGGCTAGCTCGGGATCGACAGCCAACCCTGGATCTTCGGCCACCTTTGGATCTGCGCCGGCGCCCCAGCTCGCTTTGGGATCGGGTGAGTTCGGTAGTACTACCGTCCAGTTACCCTCCTTAGAGGTTTCATCCACTCTTCCTAGTGTTATAGCCTTAACCTCAGGTTCCGTTCATGCCTCACCCCCTGTACCCCCAGTACCTATGCAGGACCACACGGCTTTGATTAGTGTTTGTGACGAGCTGGGTTTGGGGGTCCCAAAACAGACCCAAGAAAAGATTTGGAATGGGGAGTTTGTCGATTTAGGGTTAATGCTACGTCCTGCGGGTGGAAGCAGCGCTGCTAGTAATGTTGTTAATGACTGCGTATTCACAGTCGGTCCCCAGGAGTCACCCGCGTGGCAAATCCGCCCACACGCCCATACCCCGCGTATTACGTCCATTGAGCAATGGACGTCGGCATTTTTGATTTTCTCCTCAATTTATTTAATGCGGCATCCGGACCGGGCCAGGCAGTTGTTGAAGTACATGGATACCATACGCTCCGCGGCACTCCGCCGCGGCGGTTATGGCTGGCGTGACTATGACATTCAATTTCGCTTACGGCACGCTCGTATGCCGGCGCGATCTTGGGCCAGCCTAGACGCCGAGTTGTGGCTCACCCTTTTGGGTGTACAGTCGCCCTCTAATTTTCGTTCCTTTCCCATTAGGGCCACGCAACAGCGCGTCAATGGATTTGAAAGACCTACCCGCGCCGCACAGTTTTCACAGCGCGAGACCAATCTCGGGCCATGCTTTGATTTCAACCGCGGTCATTGCTTTCGAATCTCTTGCCGATTCGCCCATAAATGCACAACTTGCATGTCGCCCAGCCACTCCGCCAACAACTGCCGAGCCGGCACTCGATCCGCACGCGGCACGGTCAATCAGTCTGCCCCTACCAACCCCGGTAAACATAACTAGAATGCGCCCGTTTCTCCGGACATACCCGGCCAAGCGCGACGCCCAGATATTATTAGATGGGTTTACGATTGGTTTTCGTATCGGTTACTCAGGGCCCCGTGTTCGCACTTCAGCAAACAATTTCATATCAACTCGAGAAAACCAGGTAATATTGCAGGATAAACTGGAGCGCGAAATCTCACTGGGCCGTATCGCTGGTCCATTTCTGAGCCCCCCTTTGCCTAATCTGCGCTGTTCCCCTATAGGGTTAGTTCCAAAACAGGTTCCGGGCGAATTTCGTTTGATCCATAACCTTTCTTCTCCGATTGGTGATTCTGTTAATGATCACATTGACCCGTCCATTACTGCTGTTAGCTATACAAGTTTTGATGACGCAGTTCATTTGGTTGCTAGCTTAGGCCCCGGTGCCCTTATGGCCAAGTCTGATATCAAGTCGGTTTTCCGATTGCTACCGGTTCATCCGGACGACCACGAATTACTGGGGTTTTCATTCAATGGTTCATTTTACTACGATAAGTGTATGCCCATGGGTTGTTCCATTTCTTGCGTCACTTTCGAGCGCTTCAGCACGTTTCTTGAGCATTGTACCCGCAAGGTGGCTGCGACGCACAATATTTTACACTACCTCGATGATTTCTTTTTCGTCGGTAGGGCTAATTCCCACGAATGTGCTCGCGCCCTTCATTCATTCACGGTGGTCTGTAAAGATTTTGGGGTTCCCTTGGCATGGGACAAGACTGCGGGGCCGGCTACGCAGCTGACTTTTCTCGGGTTGGCTATTGACACTGTTTTGCAACAAATCCAGGTTCCCTCTGACAAGATTGATTCGATCGTTGTTAAAATAGACACGGCGTTGAGTAAACAAAAAATTACACTGCGTCAACTTCAGTCGTTGTTGGGGAGTTTGAATTTTATTTGCAAAGCAGTTCGCCCAGGTCGTGCCTTTTTGCGTCGCTTGATTGGTTTGACTAGTGGCATAAAAAAATCTCATCACCGTATCCGTATTTCATCGGGGGCGCGCGCTGACTTGTTGGCTTGGCGGCATTTTTTGTCCCATTTCAACGGTTCAGTGTTTTTCCTTGATGAACTATGGTACTCCAGTGATAACCTTCACTTGTACACAGACGCCGCTACAGAAACAGATTTTGGGGCGTACTTTGGCGGTAAATGGGCGAATGGGAGATGGCCCCAGCGGTATCGCTCACTTTCTATTGCCTTTCTAGAACTTTTCCCCATTGTACTCGCGATTCGTTTATGGGGACGGGAGTTGCGGAATAAGCGAATTGTGTTTTGGACTGACAATGCGGCGGTAGTAACTATCATTAACAAACAAACTTCCCGATGTCCCAAAATCATGGTACTGGTGCGATCGTTTGTCGTCCAGTGTTTGGCACTGAATATTCATTTCAAAGCGCGTCATGTTCCCGGTGTGTATAACGGTATTGCTGATGCCTTGTCCCGTTTTCAGATGTCGAGGTTCCGGCAGCTAGCGCCCGGGGCAGACCCCATTTTTACGGCCTTGCCAGCCGACCTATGGGACAACTTCAACTAGAGGTGACGGGCCTTTTAGTAGACTCTATGGCTTCCCGTACCCATTTAGTTTACCAACGTGCTTGGCAATATTTCCGATGGTTCATTTTACGCCATGGACTAATTTCCCCCCTTCCTCATCCATCTTTACAACAGCTCGTGCAATTTATCGCATTTCTTTCAATTAACAGCTATTCCCCGGCTACCATTGCCTCATATGTTTCTGGGATTGCATCTACTTTACGCTTGTATAGTTTGCCAAACATTACTCAGCATTTTGTTGTTAAACGCTTGTTGAATGGTTGTCGGCGGCGCAACAGCCGTTGTGATAAACGCCGTCCTATTACAGTAGATATTCTCCGCCGTATTATTCCAGCCCTACAGTCAGTTTGTGTCAGTCACTTTAAAGCTTTATTATTCCGTGCGGCTTTCCTGCTCGCATTCTTTGGTTTCATGCGCGTTGGTGAGTTAACGGCACCAACGCGCAGCGGGGCTTCCCCTTTACAACGTTCAGATGTAACTGTTCGACATCTTCCATCAGGAGACGTTGTTGAGCTTAATATCCGTTTTTCTAAAACCGATCAACAGGGCAATGGTTGTGTTATTTCCATTCCTAGTGTATCGTCTGCCGATATAATATTGTGCCCAGTTACCGCCACTACGCAATATTTGCGTGACTGCCCCCAGCATCATCGTCATTTTTTGTCCCATTTTGATGGGACACCCTTAACACGCTCACAATTTACAACCATTTTGAGACGGTCCCTGCATTTCGTTGGCATACTCGACCCCCTTTTCACTTCCCATTCTTTCCGCATAGGTGCCGCCACGTCTGCGGCAATGGCGGGCATTCCAGAACATGAAATTCAGAGAATGGGTCGTTGGCAATCGGGTGTGTATCGCCGCTATATTCGCATTACCCCGCAACTTGTCCTATAACTTGGGTCCCATTGTCCAGTGTCTCATGGCATTACTTTGGCCTTCTGATTTAATTACACATCTAAGTGCAACATTTTTTCTTGTTTTTCTTTCTCGTGAGTTCACTCCCCATACAAGCCATTAGTGTGGGTAGTGGGCGACTCTTTTGTGAGCTGGACCGCCCGCGTTGCGGCAGCATCGATGTCTGGGGCGGCGCTGAGCGAGATGATCCGTGTGCGGTGGCTGGGGAAAAGAGGCCTATACCTGGCAGACTTTAACGACCATCTATATCGATGCTGGGAGCTGGAGCAACAAACCCCCGATTATATAATTTTTCATGTTGGTTCAAATGATCTGGGGAATGTGCCCAAAAAATCGATTCAAGAGGCCGTCAAGTCCATTTTGACGGTGACTCGCACCCTTCTTCCGCTTACGATCATGTCCTGGTCCTCTATACTGCCCCGCATTACTTACGCCCACGCCAACCTCCAAAACAAGGTTGAGCGTTCCCGGCGAGCCATCAATCGATGGATCGCCAATTTAATGCGCTATGCGTCGGGCGGGGTCATCGAACACCCCCAGTTTGGACCAACACCGATCTATTCATGGAAGATGGCGTCCATTTGCGTGACCACGCATTGGTATGCCTCATACATGATTTCTACCATGCCCTCCAATTTGCAATAGAAACCTATTAAAATTAAACCTAAAGTCCCCTATTAAATTCCCCTAATTCGTTAATTTAGCCCTATTTGGCGGCGGTCAATGACCGTTTGGCGGAAGTTTATTCTAAACGCTGCTATAGGTCTAAATTTTAGTAATGCACACATGATTCTAACGCCCTGAATTTAAATACGGCACGGTAATTATAAAATATTGTTAACACTTGTATTATTTGAATGGATCCAAAGTTAATGGACCGCCTGTTAATTAAATTCGATTTTAGCTGGTGGTGCTGTTATGTTTCGCCGGACGCATCGAGGGGGGGGGGGGGGGGGATATCGTTACAAATTTGGCTATCGGCGAAATTATCCAGCTGCGCCACAAAGTCTCGCGAATCGCCGCGATCGGGGACTAAGTTTGCTTGGTTATTAAATGTACATAGGTCTCGCGTATTCGCTGCGATCGGGGACCACGCTTGGAAACATTTTGTCAAGTTATAGGTTTTGCGAGCACGCAACGATCGGAAACCTAAAATAATTATCGATCTGGCATTAAAACTGCTCAGGCCATTAGTAAACCAAAACCCCAATTACCGAGTCAAGTTGATTTCTTACAGCTGTTCTGTTGCATGGAGTGATAAATAGATTTTTCTCTAAACGTCTTAAATATCATCTCTGATGCATGAGGAACATCATTCCATAAAAACAAAGCTAAAATTGTAAATATTTTGTGAAATATGACCTATTTTTTTACCAAAACAAACCTATTTTTATTTGATTTTTCCTCAAATTTCCGACCAATCTTTTTATTTAACGTGAATTTCGTCCAAATTCTTGTTGGAATGGCTTCTCCTGTCCTGTAGGCTTCTTGTGAAGGAGTTTTACAAAATATAATTTTTGGCCAAAAATTGAAAAAAATATAAGGGGTTAACCCACTTTTTTTATCTAAATTTAGCCAAAAATATATTTGTCTCCAAACGTCTTAAATATCATCTCTGATGCATGAGGAACATCATTCCATAAAAACAAAGCTAAAATTGTAAATATTTTGTGAAATATAACCTATTTTTGATCAAAACAAACGTATTTTTATTTGAATTTTTTCTCAAATTGTTGACCAAATGTTTTATTTAACGTGAATTTCGTCCAAATTCTAGTTGGAATGGCTTATCCTGTCCTGTAGGCTTCTTGTGAATGAGTTTTAAAAAATATAATTTTTTGGCCAAATTTTTTCAAAAAATAAAAGGGGTTAACCCACTTTTTTATCTAAATTTGGCCAAAAATAGATTGTTCTCCAAACGTCTTAAATATTATCTCTGATGCATGAGGAACATCATTCATAAAAACAAAGCTAAAATTATAAATATTTTGTGAAATATGACCTATTTTTTACCAAAAAACCGTATTTTTATTAGATTTTTCTTTAAATTTGGGACCAATTTTTTTATTTAACGTGAATTTCGTCCAAATTCTAGTTGGAATGGCTTCTCCTGTCCTGTATGCTTCTTGTGAAGAAGTTTAAAAAAATATAATTTTGGGCCAAAATTTGAAAAAAATACAAATACTTTTTTATCTAAATTTGGCCAAAAATATATTTTTCTCCAAACGTCTTAAATATCCTCTCTGATGCATGAGAAACATCATTCCATAAAAACAAAGCTAAAATTGTAAATATTTTGTGAAATATTATTTATTAGATTTTTCCTCAAATTTTCGACCAATCTTTTTATTTAACGTGAATTTCGTCCAAATTCTTGTTGGAATGGCTTCTCCTGTCCTGTAGGCTTCTTGTGAAAGAGTTTTAATAAAATATAATTTTTGGCCAAAAATTGAAAAAAATTCAAGAGGTTAACCCACTTTTTTATCTAAATTTGGCCAAAAATACATTTGAACTTGAAATTCGTATACCTGGCATGGCTTCCGTTGGTATCAAGTTAAGTTATTGAGGCCTTTGACGGCGTTCCAAATGCAATTCCACCAAACGGTCATTCATGACCGCCGCCAAATAGGCCCATTGCAATGTTTGTTAAATAATAAAAGCATGAGAGAAGTGGTACATATTATTAATAGCGATTGATAGCATTAATCAGTTCTGTATGTGTGCGGCAATAACTCCCAGGTCGTTAGAACCGACATCAATTGTTATATAGTCTGGCCTCGATGGCTGTGTCTCCCAGGTCCAGCCAACGGACGTTCGCTAATGCGTGCAGAGCTTCTCAATCCGTTGTAATAACTGCAATTCGGCAGGTCCAATTGACGACAACGTCGCCCACAACCCACATTGAAGGCTTGTACGCCCGTTGGCTCGTGAAAGAAAGATAAACACACAAAAAACGTAATATATATATGAAACAAATCCAAATTACTAAGCACTAGCAATGCCAATGAAGTGTACAAACTATAAGTGGGCAAGAAGGGGGTATGGTGGGGGGAAGAATCGCGCTTGGTAAACCGAATGCGTACGGGGGGCGACAGAATCTATTTTAAAAACACCGGAATTTCTTCATGAAATTGCACCAAAGGTCGGCAGGCAAGAGAGTGACAATGGGGTATGCCCCGGGCGCTAGCCTAGGAAAGTGATATGAGTGGTCGGCCCTCGGTTTTGTCCACAGCTAAGGGAACCCCAAACTTCGTACAAACTACTGTAAAAGAGTTAAGGGCGCGTGCGCAATCATCGGAATTTGTACTCCCAACGAAAAAGAAATCGTCAAGGTAATGAAGGATATTATCAGTGGCTGCTACTTTGCAGGCACAAAACTCAAGAAAGGTGCTAAATCTCTCAAAGGTTACACATTGTATTGAAC
Organism: Crossaster papposus; assembly: GCA_037893245.1. Classification (NCBI taxonomy): domain Eukaryota; kingdom Metazoa; phylum Echinodermata; class Asteroidea; order Velatida; family Solasteridae; genus Crossaster; species Crossaster papposus. The sequence continues at coordinate 340,025 of JBAIAA010001081.1, forward strand.
AGCCCATGGGCATGCACTTATCATAGTAATATGGCCCATTATAGTAAAACCCTAACAAATCAAAGTCATCCGGGTGAACTGGTAGTAAGCGAAATGCCGATTTTATATCTGATTTGGCCATAAGGGCACAGGGACCTAAACTAAAAACCAAAGTAACAGCATCATCGAAACTTAGCAGTCAGTCCGCAGCGCACTCGTTAATGAGGTCATATCCCGAATTTTATTTGCAGGGCCGGCGTCGCAAATCGGCCACGAGATTTACGCGAGTTATTTCGAGAGTTCGACCGCTTTGTTTTCACGAGCTACACGTTGCAAACAAAGCAGTGATTATCCAAGATGGCGTGGTAAGTGGAAAGCGAACGATTTTCTGAATCGAATGATATAAAATATGACGAGATTCAGTGTGTTTTTGGCAGAATTTTGTTCACTCGAAGTTAGAGTATAATTTTAAGAAATGTTGTTGTCGTGTGTTTAGTTTCTGCGCCCTGACTGGACTAACAAATATTGCCAAAAATGATCACTACACATCGATAAAGGAAGCAATGATCTTTCGTTTGATATACAATTTAGCCTGTGGCGACATTTTTTTCATGTATTTTGCGACGATTTTCGTGCGCGCGATTTCAACTTTTTCGGCCATGTCTTTCGGCTTTACATACGCAGAACGTACGTATTTCATTATGCACACAAGCACGTGTGTACACGTACATGTGCTGGATATGCACTAGAACCATCTAGTGCATATCCACTAATTGCACAGTAGCCAACAGAAACATAATTATTTTGTTGTTTTTTGTGTGGCTTTATTTATATTATCAAGTTAGGTTTCTGCCTTCTTGTCATGCATACGAATTGATTTTTCTTTCATGTATAAAAACGACTTAGGTCTATGTTTTTGTTCAAAATTCTAACATTATTTACTAATCATAAATGTAGTTACTATTATTGTGCTAAACTTCATAGTTCCTATTTCTGTCTTCCAATATGTTTCTTATACTAGGTAGCATTCATGCCGTCCACCACCATGGCCATGCCCACCGCCATCCCCCTTGCAGCCATCGCAGCCATCGCAGCCATCGCAGCCATTGTCAGCATGTCAGGAGCCACAGAAGGCCAAAGGCAAAGCTCTTGTCCTTGGATATTCTCTCACAAAGTATCTCAAAGAGAACATCACTACTAAAGTTGGTTGATTTTCAGGCAGTGACTCGTCGCGGTACTACAATTTCTGGCCTTAGAAAGTATCTGCTCCATCAGCATGACATCAACTTAACAACTGTGCCTGACATATTGTATTTGTAATGATTCATGTTGGGACAAATGATCTAGAGTTGGGTTTCCAAAGAAGTGTTGAAAATAGTTGAAGATTTAAATGTACTGGTGGATATGCAGCACGTTCTTTGTACATGTAGGCCTACATGTAAATGTTTTTGGATTTTAGTGTTTTAAATAATATACATGACTTTGAGTCAGTGTTGTGCAAACACAGTGCAGCTAAAACAGATCAAAACCGAGTCTGGTCGAGTCGGGTCAGTTTGTCAAATCATCTAGGACTTAATGCCCAAAACTATGCCAACAAAGTTTTTAGCAACAATGTAAATTTGACACAAACAGCATATAACTTTATGAATGCAGATTGTATTATTTCTATTATCAGTGATATAATTTATGTGCATTAACATTTATATTAGCAAAATTTATGTCTTATTTAAAATCTTTTGTTTTTGCAATGTTAGAAGCGGGTATACATTGTAATTTAATATTTACAATAATTTAATGCCAAAGAAACTATGCCAAAAACATCAAGCAAAGATAAAACAAACTTTATTTACTGTTATAATAAATCTCAATGGTTTGCCCATTGAACATTATGCCAAAGATGATGGTAGTTATCATCTTCACTATGTTGGCCATTTTTGTTGATGTTTTGACTAATTGCTAAACATTTATTATTGTATTACCAACCCTAATTGTTGTCATTTCTTCAATCTGTATTTATGTACCTGTAATAGCTGATGTAATTAAAATAAGTTTTAACAATTTTAGGGTTTAATTTAACAATTTTATTCAAGCCATATAACATCAACAGGGTCACGGTATATTAATGTAAGCAATACAATTCAAGTTTCAGATAAAAATTGCAGTTTCTTTTATAAACCAACCTCACAATACAGATATAAATTATTGTAAACATTTTTATTTATCAATGTTATTGTTATCAATAAATTTTAAACAACGACTTCATTTGTCGCTTGTTTTAATTTGTTTGGCTGTATACATTGTATTATGCAGGCAATATTATTATTTTTTTAATCAGTCCACTGTTAAAAAAAAACCTGAATAGCAGATAAATCCTTTTCGCTTGAGCTTACAATTAAAAAAATACACAAAAAACAACTGCGTATTGAAATGTGCATGAACTACACGTTACCACGAAGCCTTTTTCAATGACGTCATTTTCGACCAATGAGGGCGCAGAAAGACTATGGACTGTCATGGCGGGATGTTCCGTTTGTTAATTTATTGAGAACGTTATAATTTTCTGCGCCCTGACTGGACTAAGTTAAAATCAACCCCAAAACTACAGTTTTGTGATAGAATATGAAATTATCTTTAACATCAGTGTGAAATTGGGTTGTGGCCGCTGCCAGAAAATGAACAAAATTCGTCTTTTTTTAAAGGTCAATTTGTTGGTTCGGGAGCTTTTTTTACGTTATAAATTTCACCCTCTAAATGTCATATAATTTCCAATCTGATTTGATAATATAACAAAATGTTTCCTTATCCAAAAGAAAATATATATAATATTGACAGCCAGTGAATAAAACGGATGTTTCGGACCAAATTCCAGGCGTTGTCGCCAGCTCATTAAGTATTCAAAAACAAGGTCACGCACAAAGTGCCATGCATAAATCGCACATAAAAGGAACGGCTTTTCAGTGCGCTGCGGACTGACTGTTAGCCGTATAGTAATAGACGGGTCAATGTGATCGTTGACTGAGTCACCCATAGGAGATGACAGATTGTGAATCAAACGAAATTGACCTGGTGTTTGTTTAGGTACCAGACCGATTGGGGAACAGCGTAAATTGGGCAAAGGAGGGGTTAAATAAGGACCGGCAATGCGGCCCAACAGCACCTCGCCGGCAATTTTGTCCTGTAACAATGCCTGATTCTCACGGACGGATACCAAATTTCACGCAGAAGAACTAACTGCACGCGGTCCGGACTATCCCAATCGAAAACCAAAAGTAAAACCATCTACCAATCTATGCGCATCATGTCGGTCGGGGTATGTGTTGAGAAACGGGCGAATACTAGTTAGTTTTACTGGGGTTGGCAATAGTGGCTGTTTTGGCTGCACCTCGTGCGGTGCGGGAATTACCTCGGCAATTGTCGGCCGAGTGGCCAAGGGACAAACAAGCGGAGCACTTGTGGGCAAATCGACACCCAGCCCGGAAACATTGGCCGCGGTTAAAGGCAAAACAGATACCGATAGCGGTATGGTGTTCTATATAGGACACTTATCTGTTTTCGTCGTGCGTGTGAGTAGAGCGTCGTGCGTGTGGAGAGCTCCGTCGTACGTCTGTGTAAAACCGTCGTGCGTGTGAGTAGAGCGTCGTGCGTGTGGAGAGCTCCGTCGTACGTCTGTGTAAAACCGTCGTGCGTGTGAGTAGAGCGTCGTGCGTGTGGGGAGCTCCGTTGTACGTGTGAGCAAAACCGTCGTGCCTGTGGAGAGCTCCGTCGTACGTGTGAGCAAAACCGTCGTGCCTGTGGAGAGCTCCGTCGTACGTGTGAGCAAAACCGTCGTGCCTGTGGAGAGCTCCGTCGTACGTGTGAGCAAAACCGTCGTGCCTGTGGAGAGCTCCGTCGTACGTGTGAGCAAAACCGTCGTGCCTGTGGAGAGCTCCGTCGTACGTGTGAGCAAAACCGTCGTGCCTGTGGAGAGCTCCGTCGTACGTGTGAGCAAAACCGTCGTGCCTGTGGAGAGCTCCGTCGTACGTGTGAGCAAAACCGTCGTGCCTGTGGAGAGCTATGTCGTACGTGTGAGCAAAACCGTCGTGCCTGTGGAGAGCTCCGTCGTACGTGTGAGCAAAACCGTCGTGCCTGTGAGTAAAGCCGTCGTATGGTGTACTATTAAGGTCACTAAAATGGCGCGGCGAGTGTTGTTTAGCAGCGTAATGATTGTTGTTTAGCGGCGCGTTGCTTAGCGGCGCGAGTGAATGATAGAGGGGAAACATTTCATATCGAGGGGCTTGACCTTAAAATTGTGACGTCATGTCGACCTCGGGAATAAATATGTAGAGTTTTGGCCGTGGGAATATTCAAAGTGAAGGGATTTGTCTTGAATTCAACTATACCCGTACCCCCCAAAAGCTGTTGTTTAATATATTGCCCTTTTTATATCTTCCCTCTGCTCTATACTGTGTTACTCAGTACCCCTCTGATCAAGTGGTAGGCTCCAAAATGTTCGCGCTTTGGGGGAATTATCACAAGAGGTCGCTCTTCTTCTTTCCATTTTTTTATTTATTTATTTATTTATTTATTTTTTTTTTTTTGGGGGGGGGCGTACATTGCAGTAAACTTTAAAACCTGCCTACCGACAAATTGCCGCTTTTCTACTAGATAAGTATAGCTGTAAGTGCAAACACTAGTGATAAAAATACGGAAGAGTAGTCAATCGTTTATACAAAGAGATAAACCCAGAAACAAAATGTATAAATGTCTAGGCTAGGGCCTAGCCCTATCACTATAACAATGTAATGTATTAAGACGTACCACATTATTGTCTTAATACATTACATATCATGTATACATTTATACATTCTTGTTTCTGTGGTGTTACCACATTTTCTCATGTAAATAGTATTAAAACATGCATGTACATTGTACATGCATGTTCTAATGTCCTATTCTCCATGAGATAATGTGGTAAAATAAAAGAATGAATGAAAACAAACCACACATCATGCCTTCAAGTTCAATGACAACTTCAGGATTCCTGTTCATGCTTCTATTGGTTGTTCTTGAAAACTTCATTATGTTTAAGCCCTCACCAGACTTAATCAAGTCTAACATTTCTTTTATATTTTATTTATATTTCTTTTATATTTAAAATGTTTCTGGTATACTCTGCATCCATCTCTGATTTGATGAGCAGGTACTCATGAGCAGAAAATTTCGAAAGAAATTATAAATTTATGTTTTATTGGTTCACTTCCACCATGGATTTATGCAAAGTTTACTGCAATGTACGCGTCCACAAAAAACAAAACAAAAGCGACCTCTTGTGATCATTCCCCCAAAAGCGCGAACATTTGAGCCTACCACTTGATCAGAGGGGTACTGGGTAACACTGCAGAACAGAGGGAAGACACAAAAAGGGCAGTGTATTAAACGACAGCTTTTTGGGGGTAAGGGGATAGTTGAATTGAAAAAAAATCCCTTCACTTTGAATATTTCCAGGGCCAAAACACTACATATTTATTCTCGAGGTCGACATGACGTCACAATTTTAAAGGCAAGCCCCTCGATATTAAATGTTTCCCCTGGCCATCATCCACTCGCGCCGCTAAACAACGCGCCGCTAAACAACAATCATTACGCCGTTAAACAACACTCAGCGCGCCGTTTTAGTGACCTTAATAGTACACCATACGACGGTTTTGCTCACACGTACGACGGAGCTCTCCACAGGCACGACGGTTTTGCTCACACGTACGACGGAGCTCCCCACACGCACGACGTTCTACTCACACGCACGACGGTTTTGCTCACACGTACGACGGAGCTCCCCACACGCACGACGCTCTACTCACACGCACGACGGTTTTACACAGACGTACGACGCTCTACTCACACGCACGACGGTTTTACACAGACGTACGACGGAGCTCTCCACACGCACGACGCTCTACTCACACGCACGACGGTTTTACACAGACGTACGACGCTCTACTCACACGCACGACGGTTTTACACAGACGTACGACGGAGCTCCCCACACGCACGACGCTCTACTCACACGCACGACGGTTTTGCTCACACGTACGACGCTCTACTCACACGTACGACGAAAACAGATAAGTGTCCTATATAGAACACCATATAGCGGTGGTTCGCTGGCTTTGCACGGAACGACCCGCTCCGGCACCGGAATATCCAGATACGCGCTGCTGTGAGGTGGTATTAGGAAAGGGACGAAAATTAGTCTGGGTCGGGGCACCCACTAGCGTGAGCCACAATTCAGCATCGATGCTGGCCCATGAGCGTGTCGGCATGCGCGCTTGTCGCGGGCAAAATTGAATATCATAATCGCGCCAGCCAAAACCTACGCGAACAGTATCCGCATACTTCAGAAATTTCCTAGCACGATTTCCATGACACATCAAATCGATTGACGCAAAAATCAAGAATGCCGAGGTCCATTGCTCAATGGACGTTATACGCACATTTTAAGCAGCAAGGGGGAGAATTTGCCAAGCGGGTGAATCGGGCGAGCCGACCATAAACACGCAGTAATTTTGGGGTGCCAGTATTGCTATGGGCCGGCCGCAATAGAGAACCAAATTCGATAAACTCCCTATTCCAAATTTTGTTCTGAATTTGTTTAGAAACCCCCACCCCCAGATCGTCACAAACGGCAGTGTGCGTAGTACAGCTATAATTGTACAGCAAATCAGAACCGCCCATATAAAGCGGTTATAGTCATTGACTATACAGAAGATTTTTGAATCTTACTAAGTCCGGCGGAATCTTGTTTGCAGCGAATTTCTATCATCTCCATAATTCGTCAAAAGAGTTACACGCTTTGCATCCTGCCAAATGGTCATCCTGCCGGCCTTTTGTGTAAAACGTGGGGGCATCGTCTATTTTCATGGGATTTACACTGGAATCCATCGTGTTGTGTTTGTGCTGTTCCACGTGCACCAAATCCGAGCTGCGATAACTTTGTAGCAATTACAAACCATTTCAAGAGACCAGTTGGCCTACTGCTGAAGGGGAAGTAGATGGTTTGTCGCAGCATATGCAATTGACGGCTTGCTGAATTGGTCTGATGTAGCCTTGGACCCGGTAAACACGTTTCAGCTATGTATACACCCGGTTTCGTTCAATGAAAAACATTTCAATCTGCATTTGGCAGACTTCCGTGACAGGTATTGTTTAAAACCCAGTCACCTTTTCAATGTTATCATGGTCTCGTGTGATGAGAGGTTTTGTCCGGGAGTATGATCGTGACAAAACAATGGACCAACTATTTCCGGCAGTGGGCCAACTTTAGACAGTTTCTCAGAGGTATAGACTCGATCGTCAGCCATAATTTGTTGCCATGGTGGAAAAATCGAAGGATTGCGTCAAATCGGTTGCGGGACATGGTCGATGAGTACTCATACAGGGCTTCGTAGAACTTCCGACATGGCCCAGCGCGTACAGCGATGTCTTTTGATTATACCCATGCACAGAAGCAATTAACGCCACAAATGCCATCATTTCATGATGATTTGTTAGAGTTCAGGCTGCATCTCCAGAGTTTAATGGGCAAATCAGTTCGTCTCTGTCACCATCAACTGCCAGACTGCGTGGACAAAAGAAGAGTGGAAAAGTCTTCATTGGCGATAAGCCACTGAAATCTCGAGTCGGTCCAACTGGTCCACTGAATTTCACAGGTGGTTGTCTATTATAGGACGAACTTGATTTCTGCTATTCAGACCTGAAATAAGAATATTATTAAGAAAGGCATGAAGGTGTTATATTGATTCAAGGAACCTTTCCCTACTGGTACTATATAGCAGTAGCTTTTTCTTTAGTTTACTAATTAGTACAAATTAATGTAGCAAGAGTGCGTGTTTAGTGTTTTCCTTTGGGTGGTCTTGCCATTTTAGTAAGATCTAACCTAAAGGTGGTGAAGAACACGCGGGACTCTTTCAAATCAATGGAAATAATGGATTACAACATTCACAGTGGGAGTGAACTGATGCATGTCATTTTGGTCTACAGGCCACCCTATTCAAGTGCTCACAAAATAACAGTCAAAACCTTCTTGATTGAGTTTGGAGTTCTCATGGAGCGTGCTTTAACGTCGCCAGGTCATCTAGTCATATTAGGTGATCTTAATGTACATGTTGATGATCCACATTGTGCTGATGCTAACCAGTTCATTGACTTATTTACTTCTTTTGGATTGGTGCAGCATATTGTTGGGCCGACCCATGTTAAGGGTCACACTCTTGATGTGGTTTTAACCCGGGCTGCTGACCCCTGGCTGTGTAACTTTGTGACTGATTCATCCATGCCCTCGGATCATGCTTCGATTCATTTTGTGTCAACCTTGCATCGACCACCGCCAGTGAAGGTAGTAAAACAACATCGTGTTCTGCACAATATTGACAGTGATTCACTAAAAGCTTCAATTTGTTCGTCGCTGAATGACCTGCAAAGCAATGCTAATGTGAACGCCCTCTGTCGGGGATACAACTCTGCCCTTGTTTATGCTATTGATGAACATGCACCACTTCGCACTAAAACACTAATTGACAAACCTCGGGCTGAGTGGTTCTCATCGGAACTTATGGAAGAACGCAGATTTTTAAGGAGTCTTGAACGGAAATGGTTGCATACGAAGCTTGAAGTTCATGGTCAGATATATAAGGCAATGCGGTCATCGTACAACAAAAACATGGAAAAAGTTAAGACTGAATTTCACCGTAACCGTATTCAAGCTGCTGATTCAAAAGAGCTGTTTTCAATTGTAGATAAAATATCTTGTGCTAAGGGGTCGTCCCGACATATTTTACCTGATATTTTACCTGATTTTCCTGATTTAGAGCCCTCCAACTTGCCAGATGTTTTTGCAGATTATTTTTGTCAGAAGATTGTTCAAATTCGATCTAATTTGCTGATTGGCATTGAAAATGAAAATGACTTTGCCTTTTCTGAACATAAATCTCATTCTTCATGTCAGTTTAATGGGTTTGAACCTGTGAGTGTTGATGATGTTTTACATATAGTGCGTAAGATGTCTGCTAAGACATGCCTGTTGGATCCTATGCCTACTAAACTGGTTAAAGATTGTCTTGATATTTTAGCTCCTATTCTGGCTCGCATTGTCAATACATCTTTTGATTCTGGTATTTTTCCAGCTGATTGTAAGGAGGCAATTGTTAGTCCTTTAATTAAAAAAACTGGGCTAGATAGAAATGTCTTGAAAAATTATCGTCCTGTTTCTAATTGTTCATTTTTAGATACATTTCTTGAAAAGGCTGGTTTTCTTCAACTTAACACATATTTTCAGGATAATGCACTGTATGGTAAATTTCAATCTGCCTATCGTGAGGGCCATAGTACCGAAACTGCCCTCTTACGAGTGCACAACGATGTTATGTGTGCTCTCGGTAGGCAACATGATGTAATTTTAGTAATGTTGGATCTGTCTGCCGCCTTTGACACCATTGACCATGACATTCTTGCAAAAAGATTACATGACCGCTTCGGAATTAGGAGCAAAGTCTATGACTGGCTAAATTCTTTTCTGCGTGGTAGAACACAAAGGGTGTCAATAGGGTCATTGCTGTCAGACCGGCAGACTCTCCAATTTGGTGTGCCACAAGGTTCAGTTCTGGGACCGGTTTTGTTTTCGCTTTACATGGATCCACTCGAGGACATTATTACCCGCCATGGTCTTAATTGTGTAATTTATGCTGATGATTGTCAGCTTTACATCTCTTGTGGCTCTCGTTCTGATTTTTCTTGTGAGTCCTGCATTGACGAAATCCGTTGCTGGATGCGAACAAATAAGCTTGCCTTGAACAACAGCAAGACTGAAGTCTTGTGGTTTTCTTCACGCTTCAAAGATTCCAGTCTGCGGGACGTGAAGACGGATGTGCGAATCGGTGATGTCCGTATTATGGCCTCTGATACAGTCCGTGATCTAGGGGTGGTACTTGACTCGAGTGGCACCTTGAATGCTCATATATCTAATGTGTGTAGGGTTGCATCTCACTCCCTCTGGCGGATTGGTCGATTAAGAAAATTCTTAGACCAATCTAGTACTGAAAAACTTATACATGCCTTTGTTACATCCCGGTTAGATTACTGCAATAGTTTATTTTTTGGTTTATATAATTATCAATTTCAGAAATTACAACATATTCAAAATGCTGCTGCCCGTCTTGTTATTAGGAAACGGTTTGATCGCCATTCAGATATGACACCAATTCTTTTTGAGCTACACTGGCTTCCAGTCAAAGTTCGTGTTGAGTATAAAATCGTCTGTGTTATTTTTAAACTTATTCATCATGGTAAATCGGCCCCTCGTTACCTGTCAGAATTAATTTCAATTTACGTTTCTCACATCCGTACTAGAAGTTGTGATGGTGTCAAACTTAATTTTTCCTTAGTTGGCCCAAAGCCTAGCAAATCTTATGGGGATCGGGCTTTTTCTATGTATGCTCCCACCCTTTGGAATAATTTACCCATTTATTTAAGGATTATCACCGATTTTGATAGTTTTAAAACCCATCTTAAAACATTTCTTTTTAAAAGACATTATCTCTGACTTTGTACATTTGTTTTTCAGTGCCCTTTATGTGGTGTTATATTATTGATTGTCTCGTAATGGTGATTGTCATTCTTTTTGTACACTGTCATTTTTGCTGTATTTTGCTTACTCTTTTTAGCTTATTGTTTATAATTTCTAAAATACTGTACAGCGTTTTGAGATTTTTTATGTAAGACGCTATATTAAAAATAAATTATTATTATTATTATTATTATTATCATTGACATTTTAGACACACTTTCCTTGAATATGACAGTCAGCACACCAGGTGCTGGTTTGATTTCGAACATTTCAGTCTAAACGTTACATATCTTAAGCCTTATCTCCGATACTGCTCGAGGGAATTTGTACAATGGATGTGTAGAATTTTGAGAAGAGAAAAGGGGCAGATAATTATTGCTCCGTTTCTGTTTACTGCAGTTGTATCCAATGTGCAAATTCACTCACAGGCGGTATTTGCGAGGCTTATGTGCTTTAATTTTGGTGTCAAAGAATCACAATATCTCGGCATTGATAGTGCACATGTCAGTGTTTAGCTCTATACTATGGCCCCGCATTAGATTCAAATATGGGCCATACTGCTCTCATTCTCAACGCGAAAAGTAACTGATTTGTGTTTTTTTCTTTTTCACGGGAATTTCTTGGCCTCAAACTCGGCATGTGGGCTCACTTATACTTTACCGACATTGTTTCTTGTCCATGGTTCCGTCTGGTGTATTAATTTGTCTCTAAATGTGCGACCTGACGTCCTCACGTTCTTTATCGATGTAGCGCGATACAATATGGCTGATCAAGTCTGTATAGCAGGCGCCAACACAGCAACATGGATACTCTGTGAACCTTTTGAACAACCATAGACATATACAAAAAATCATGTTGTTGTTTGGTACGACGATGTATGCAAAACATTGTTAATTCTATACACACGTTTAGGAACCACTTTACCTGAAGTTTGGCTTGTCAGTTGACTTTGAGGAGGTAGCGACAAACTCTTCAGAATCATCACTTTGTTCTTATGAAGATGATGAGGAATGGTCATTGAATATTTCTGAACCGCTACCCACTAATATTTTGTCGAAAATTCGTGAAGGCTCCGTCACGATGAGAGTAGGTGTTTTATACCCACGCGCGCGTGGGCTCTAGACCAATTACAGGCTGATCTTAAAATTGAGGGCGCTCTTTACACTTCAGTTCTACACGGCAGTCGGCAGGCCACCGTGGCTCTTTGGTACGACCAGTCTTGAATTCGTGTGACCAGTGACCACGTTGATAACCAAAGCTTATGCTTCATTGAGCTCAGGCGGCATGTGTGGGATTGATAGGGTTATCATGCAATGAAGACTTTTTTTATTTAAGATAATTTTCCTGTCGCATAATATCATGTGAAAAACCTGGAAATGTGGTTGTTGTTGTTTTTTGTTTTTGTGTGTGTGGGTTTTTTTTTGTTTTTTTTTGGGGGGGAGGATTTTTAATATTAATTGACATCTTCTTAGAGTAATTTCCCCCAAATCTAGCTCAGAAGCCATTACAAGCATATAAGTATATAGGCCTACGTTGTTGAGCGACGGATGTATACATGTATGAAGTACGAACTATCGGTGCTAATTAAAATAAAAATGCGGGCAATTGTTTTTTGAAAAATAATTTTGTTTTACCAGAAGTGAAGCCGCCAGCTGAACATCAAGACGTTTTCGTCCAGATGCTTTGAATATTTATGCAGCGGCGACAGCTGCGTGCGCAAAATATAACCAGTGTCCGGCTGATGAAACGGCAGTAAGGACCCGCACTGAAAAACATAACACACACACATTAACACATGTAGCCTTACCTTCCATACGTACTGTGGACATTTCTTTGTCTTTATGTAGTTAAGAAAACATTGGCTACACATTTGTCTCGCTTGTATGAATTTTTTTGAAACCTAAATTGTTATTGTGGGCCTCATGTGTTTCCCTTTTTTCTATATATATATAACCCTAACCCATTTTAACCTTAAACTCTTTCTTCAGAAAGGTTAAAACTGACCGTGGACTTGTGCAAGTCCACAATCAGTAACCTCTTCCCGCATCATGTGGACGTCAATTGTTCGTAGGTCCACAGTACGTATGAAATGTTCGTACACGGAAAAAACTTCGAACTCGGTCAGCCCGTATTATTGGAATATAACAAACAGCATTAACTGTGTGACCGAGTTTAGTTATCTATAATGAAGCTAACGCAAGTGTCTTTGTGCTAATAGAATTTTAAGCCTCGCAGAATATATATATTCATTATGATGAATAAGATTAATTCTTCCAAATAGGCACTTGGGGAGACAAATTTGTGTTTTTAGGTAATAAGAAGACAGTGGCACTTAGGGAGACATTTCAGTGTCTCCCTAATTGTCTAGCTACCCTAAAAAAAACCCCGATATTTGGGAGTTATTTCTGTCCTAGAACAACAGATTTTGGTCTAAATAGCATAAATCTCGAAGATGTTAGAGAAAAGGGTTAGGGTAAACAAGTTAGGACTGTTTTAAGTTTGTGTACATCTCTATGGGATTGTCTCCCCAAGTGCCTATTTGGAGGTATACAAACTGTGTTACAAACTGCCCACTGGCTGGAATGACCTGAAATATACAAATCAAATAAGTTAAGAGAGCCTAATATTTCGATCTTAACAAGATCTTCAGAGACAAAATGGCTGTGTACATGAAACAAACATTATGAAGGGGGACATAAAAGCATGGTGCTCAACATGATTGGGAGAAGAAACACACAAGAGAAATAACAGAGTGGAGTGAAACAATCAACAAAATGAGGGTTAGGCTAGGGGAATAAAAGATGAGATCTAAGTGGGTAGGATCAAAGACAGACCAAGGGGTAAAGGGGTGTAGATTTAGGTCGGGGACAAAAAGGAGGGGTTAAAACCACAAGGAAGGGGTTCGGGGTGAAGATCAAAAGGACGAACTACCAACGAAGTACATGTTAGGGCAATAGGGCAATTCTGGCAATGAAGGGCAATAGTAAATGTATTAGAAAAAAGATGTAAAAGGAAAATGGACGAGAGAACCAGAGGAGTGAGAACAAACAAAGGGAGGATTAGGCTAAGGGAATAAAAGATGAGATCTAAGTGGGTAGGATCAAAGACAGACAAAGTGGTTAAAGGGGTGTAGTTTATGTCGGGGACAAAAAGGAGGGGTTAAAACCACAAGGAAGGGGTCCGGGGTGCAAAATTTTTTTCCCAAACGTGATTGCCAAATTTCATGAATTATTCAGTAGTTTGGATGAGACGTTATGTTTATTCATCGGAATAAAACATGACGTCACAGCATTGTTGTTATTTAGTTAACTAGTTACAATAAATCACTTTAAAGAACAGCTGTTGTCGAGCTGCTATACGTAGTGTAGTGGATAGTGGGATGGGCTTTGGATCAAAGATTCCTGCTGTAGTAGGTCACCTCGTTTTTCCTAGTCAAATTGATATCTTCAGAGTATTTTAAATTTAAGGGGAAAAGAAGACCTAGAACCTAAGTGTTGTACATCGATCAACGCAACTACTGAATATTTCATGAAATTTGGCAATCATGTTTGGGAAAAAAATTCGCGTCCGGGGTGAAGATCAAAAGGACGAACTAACAATGAAGTACGTGTTAGGGCAATAGGGAAATTAAGACAATGAAGGGCAATAGTACATGTATTAGAAAAAAGACGTAAAAGGAAAATGGACGAGAGAACCAGAGGAGTGAGAACAAACAAAGGGAGGATTAGGCTAAGGGAATAAAAGATGAGATCTAAGTGGGTAGGATCAAAGACAGACCAAGGGGGTAAAGGGGTGTAGATTTAGGTCGGGGGCAAAAAGGAGGGGTTAAAACCACAAGGAAGGGGTCCGGGGCGAATATCAAAAGGGCGAACTAACAATGAAGTACATGTTAGGGCAATAAGGAAATTAGGGCAATGAAGGGCAATAGTACATGTATTAAAAAAAAAGATACAAAAGGAAAATGGACGAGAGAACCAGAGGAGTGAGAACAAACAAAAACAAACAAACACAATGTCAGTATGATGATTTAAATACCCAAGTCCAACTAATAAACTGCATACTTAAGGCCGGTTTATACTTCACGCGAAAGTGAATGCGAAGCGAATTTCATAACGTAAACAATTGCAGTTTCATTGTGACGTTCTCTGTTGCCCTAACTAATTCGATTCGCAATGACATTCGAGTAAAGTATGAACCGGCTTTAATTTATTTTATCCATAAAAGATAAATTACGTTATACCATGGAGGAATCTTATTCCTCCATGGTTATACTTGGGGCACAAAAAGCCTCAACTCCTGTTGGCGTCGAAGGCAAAATCCTGATTATTCATCTGGGAACTAACGACCTGGTGGAGGTCGACGAATTTTCCTTCAGACAACGATTAGTTCTATCAATGCGCACATATGCCGAGCAATTCCCGCATACCACAGTGATATTGTCAGATTTATTGCCACGTCTGAACTATTTGGGGGCTCGGTCGCAAAGCGGGATCGAAAAGAAACGGCGCACGCTCAATCGCTGGGCGCGGTCGCAAGGTTGTAGGCTGGGGGTTAGTAATTTACACCATCCACAATTATTGAAGTGGACTGAGGTTGTCTTTTATAGGTTTGATGCTATACATTTGCCACCTTTGGGCAATCGCATATTCCGTGATAACCTGTGCCAAGCCATTTCAGCCTTTTTATAATGTACATATGTTTAGAACTTAATTAGTTCCACTATAGCACATCTACTATAGGTGTTGTGTGATGTTTTGTGGGGCTGTCTTTCCTCTGGGACGCTATGCGTTTGGCCTAAATTGCGGGATTCAGAGAGCCAAGTAGTTTGTTTTTTGTAAAACCTTTGTAGTCAAAGGTAGTATGTATATTATAAATTACACAGACTTCCAATCTCTCCTGCTGTTCCCTGAGAGATTATATTGTTCGATCCAGCCGTACGACGATTGAACAGCACATCTGCGTTAAGATCACATGGAAGTTAAATCATAACATTTAAATTAAAAAAAGAGACCATCATGTCGGTCCAAGTAAAAGTCGGGTCTCGCGCTGGTGAGCTCGCAAACAAAATGCCATGTCGGTCAAAGTAAAAGTCGGGTTTCAGGCTGGTGAGCTCGCCAAAAAAAGAGACCCTGTCGGTCTAAGTAAAAGTCGGGTCTCACGCTGGCGAGCTCGAAAAAAGAGGCCCTGTCGGTCAAAGTAAACGTCGGGTCTCACGCTGGCGAGCTCGCAAAAAAAGATACCCTGTCGGTCCAAGTAAACGTCGGGCCTCACGCTGGTTAGCAGCCCGCATCCATAACATAATGAGGTCACTGGGATGAACCCTCATCATATATAAATTTGTTTGAAGAAGTTTTTGGTCAAATAAAGGGCTGCTTTTGGCTGCAGCAAAGAACCAAGATGATGTTTGTTCTACATTTTAATTGTGTCCAAGTATAATTCAGTTTATATTCAAATTACCCACGCCACTTGCGACGGTAGTCCATGGTTAATACAAACAAGTATAGGGGAAACAATTACGAGTCTCTTTTAAGTATTCAAGCGACTACATTTATTCAGTAAATAAACGAGAGGACACTACCGTTAGGAAGAGGTTTTCAATCACTGTTGGTTTTTTCTCCCCCCCCCCCCCCCCCCCTCCTATAGCTCTCTTTTGCTCTATGGGTTTTATGTGTCTGTGCCGCGTTTCTAGCCAACTATACGCCAGTAAATCTATCATTCAGTCTGCAATTGGATTTTGCGTGTTTGTCTGTTTTAAACAAAGCAGAATTTCCTCGGCTGTCAGAGGGATGTCTTCAATTGAACTTTGAGTAGGCCTACAGAGAAATCAATCTATAGAGATAAATCAATCTTATAAAGGGACATTTTGTTAGTTTTAACGCCGAACTCGGGGCTGATTGGAAATAAAGGCCATCAGTCTTAGCGGGCGTGGAATTGGCACGGACAAGCCGATGAATAAATCTACCTCTTGCACAAGACTCTTACCACTTAATAGTCATTCGTGAAACAAGGCAATCAACCAACACGGCACTGAAAATTATTTTTGCCAAACAATAATGGAAATGCTACGCTGTGAGTGGTGCCAATATTTAGAAAAATCTGCCTGAACAGTTGCGAACCGCGGACCTACAAGTGCAGAGGCCGTTTGTACAATATAATTGTTTTTGCAACAAGACAAAAACAGAATGTTAGAAACAGTGAGTCCCATGTTACATCAGTCACATGTCAGTTCGTTTCACCCCTCAAAGAGGAAAAGGGTTTGGCACGTGTACATGGAAGGTGGTGTCTCTTGAGTATTAAGACCGGGTGTAAGCATCCAAGGTGGCAGCAAAGGTATACTTTAATTCAACAATCTCTCTATGTACCCCCGCCTTGATACTCACCTCCCCCCTAAATTATTATTTTGTTGGAACAAAGTCAATTTTCTCAGAAATATAATAAGTGTGCCCAAAACTTACGGATATTCTGAATAGATCATTTAAATGTCATTAATGTGGGGCTAAGCAGTGCGATTGTGTAAGCACTTGTTCATTGTGTCCTCTAATCATTACATTCCAAATCCCGTTCTAATAGCCGAGATTATGTCAACATGTAGATTGGTCTGATGGGAAACAACACCATTCTTTGACCATTTTTTTTTCTCAACAGAAACATAACTGGTGTGTACATTTGTTTACTCAGCCTATACTTTGTTCCTAGAAAATATACGTTTGGGGGGTGTGAGTTGGAAGGCGGAGGTACCTTGAAAGATCGGTAAATTACAATACCTTGCTGCCACCTTTGATGTTTACACCCGGTCGTACCCCAGAGACACCCCCTTCCATGTATATGTCAAACCTCCCCCACCCCTATAGGGTAAACAAGCTTCATTTCGAACTTGGCTCCCAGACTAAGTAGTCTTTTAGCATTTTTGTTAGGCCTACTGTAATTTTGTTCAACCTTACGGTACTACTGAATAACAAATTAGTGTATAATTAAAACATGAATATGGGCAAATCATAAAAGAAACATACGGACGCACGAATAGGTTTATAATAGGTGGTTTTTTTCGCACTTGTATGTACCAAGGAACAATTGGTTGTATTTATGGAAACGGCAATTATACAATTTATTGCTAGGCTGGCCTTCGTTGCATATCTAATTAGCGCTGCTTCACAAAGGATTTTCGTGCGTGCGCGTAGTACGTGTTGTTAATCGGAGGAAAGCCTGCGTAGAAATAAGGGAAAAGATAAACCGCTATAAGCAATTTGTTAAGACGTATGCGTGAGCGAGGGAGCTGGTCTATAATAGTGTCGTTAGCCAGCGCACTGCGTGAAAGGTATACGTGACGTACACGATCGATCAATCGCATTCGTCCTTGGATAAAACATCCACAGATTATGTGTTTTGATTGGCGGAGAGCAAGTCACATGGCATAAGAAATGTTGTTTGCCATCTTCCTGTGCACGGCCAAAAAGTACTATCGCTGCAACCAAAGTACTTTTATTATACACAGTTAGCGTTGCCACTGCGCGCCCACTTGCTAGCGCTACTTATTTGGATTCAAACATTTTGTGAAGAGGTTATTTGGAAAAGCGCAAACACAATTCCAACACTTTGTAACTATTTATATTAAATTATTTAGTAATCTCTCAAAGTCAAGTAGAATATAATTATGGAAGAGGTGATATGAAACAGAAAATACCATGGATCACATCTGCTAGTATACATATACTATATGCACTTTGTAGATGAGCCGTAAATATTCATGGTAAATCCTTGGCCTAATTTTTTCTCTTATCAAGTGACCCCAAATTTAAAACAGCCATATATTTCTGACGGAATTACGAGATATACCAACCAAAAGAAGCAATGCTTTATGAATAAGCAAAACATGGTCACATACTTTAATAGTATACGCCCAGTTTCGGAGGTTCTGGAAGCGCCCAATTGGACTATAAAAACGCGTTTTGAACAAAATAGTGTTAACTGGAAAGATAATTTAAAAGTAGGATATAAACATCCACACAACAATCCTTTAGAAACTGGTCGTGTTTGTGTCATTCTTGTGAAGAACTATACGTAAAATCCAGGCGTGACGTATTCATATTGTTCCTGCACGACAATACTAGCCGGTAATGGCTTGTTATACAGAAACTCATCATTAACCAGCACATTAACTTATCGTTACCAACACAATAACTCATCATTACCAACACAATAACTCATTATTACCAACACAATAACTCATCTTTACCAACACAATAACTCGTAACACAATAAATTGTCATTACCAATACAATGATATTGCTGTCCATTATCAAGTAAACAAACACAACAGTACTGTATCACTGTGCCAACAGAATGGAACATAATGTGTGTCATAGAATATATACTCTATAGTTCACACTGCGGCATTGTGCGGTGTCGTCAATAAGCCACATTGTAGGCCCGTACGTACGCACCCCCCAAAATTACCAAAAGGTCCACAATTTTCGGGGTAAATAATGGTATTTTGATGTAGAAATAACGGTATTGGCACACAAAAATGGACTTGGCTTAGGCAATATTGTCAACTAAAAAAATCCTGTGTACGGGCCTGCGTGACTGGCAGTGCACTTACATTGTAGCTTAATTGTACTCGGTCTTTGTTGTTCACATTCCCATTAACAATGAGAGTCTTGATTGTACATAGGCTAATAGCTTCGGAACACGCCAATACCAGCAATACTGTCACATTAAATGTAGACGCCTGTGAAATCTAGTATCTTTCACCCTTTTATTGACTGAAACCGTACATGGGTCATAAATGACATTTACTATTAAAAGAAGTTCGTAAATATTAAACTTGGATTTTCCAAGAATTATTCAATTGCGCCACGACTTAAGGAACACTCGGTCGATTGTGTGCCAAATTTCTGGACGCCACCGTTTGGGTTTTTTCGGACTAATAGTTTACACCTAAATTGTTAACAGAGGGTAAATAGCAAGCATTGATAACATTAACATGGTAAAGGTACAATGAATTTGCAGTTTTTCAACAAAGACGTTTGGCAATATTGCATGAGGAAATTCGGCCCAATATTAACTGTTTATAAACAATGTAAACGTCGAAGTACAGCTATAGCTACGCACGTACGTATAGCGCAGCACACTTTCACCAACTGACCATTTTTTCAGTTGCTGTTTCTTTCCCTTTCGTAATTTTACAGTTTTGGATGACATTCAGCCTTATGCCTACGGTTTATTCTTCCGAAATATCCACAGCCTTTAGAGCTCCGTCGTAAGCCATAAAGTTCTGACATCGACGACACACGTGTTGCTGTTGTGAAGCGCCGCCATTTTGACAATTTTCCGCGCGCTGACCTTTAAGAAAGGTCATGACAGAGGCTAATTACCCTTTATTTTCACAAAAGTGACCCCAAACGTCTAGCTGTTTGGGTGTAGTCGTGATTCCAGCCGAAAAGCGTTAGCATTTGCGAACGTGTACAACAAAAACCACATTAAAGTGCATTGGTGCCGTGTGTAATTTATGGGAAACACAATGTGCATCGAATATTGAGTGGGAACGAGAGAAGAAAAAAACGTATGCGTACTCCGTCGCGTACGATGTAAACAACCGTTTTGGGGTTTTTTTCTCGGAAACATTAAAGACATTACTAGGTTGGTTTCCTCTCAACCAAGTTTAAAATAGAATAGGTAAAAAATCCAGAACATTAAATTTTGGGGGATTTCAGGACATATAGTGCCCCTTTAAAAGGTACAGTAGACTATTTGCCAATTGTGTATTTTTATTGTTTGAAGCAACAAAAGTGCTCAAAGTATAAATACTGGTGCCAACTAACCTGTATGTTCCGGAAAAATTGTAAGATTAAATTTTCAATTCAGAATTTGCCGAGAACTGTGCCCCAAATCAGCATTCGGGGCGAGTTCTCATTCAGCCGATTGTTACAGTTACGCGCGTGTCACGCACTGAACAAACAAAATAACTGCCATGACGCGCGTGTGTGCGTCGTATCAAATGCGACCCACGATTCCTGGATTAAAAACCTGTTCATGGATTACTAACGGAACATTTCTAAAAATGTGGCTCTAAGACGCATCTTTGGAAATTACCTTTCATTATTTTCTTTAAAAATGACAAAAATGTTGTACTAATTTGTTGCATTCATATTCTTGAACTTGAACTATTTTATCTCTAGTAATTACAAGTATAAACACAAATAATGAGATAATAATAACAATTTGTAGAGATGCGAAATCCATTAAAAAAGCTGAGCTTGTAGGGTATGGATCCCGTCATTACCATTAATTAGGAAATACACACAATTTAGAACATAAACAACACAACATAACAAAACAAACAATATGGATGAGAGGCAACGATTTGGTTTCTAGCACACAAAATTGCTTAGCACAAACAAGTCTTGCTCAGTACAAAACAGGTTTAAAAACTAAAGCTGAATACCAGTCAAAAATAATATACATCACCTGAAAATTTGGTCTGTAACCCTGTGTTTGCCAAGGAAGAATTATTATGCTAAGCACATTTTGTTTAATGTGCTTAGCAGCTCCATGAAGTTGGCCCCAGATCCACTGGAAATTGGAGACAGGTTCCAGTAGCCAAATGGGAGGTAGTTCGAATAGCAGAGTCGGTATAGATTGACTTGGGTATATAGGAGCTGAAGCGATCGGACTCTGATCAGAACGTCGACATTAACTTGTTACATTTCTCCCAGTCCCAGCCTCACGTGCCTCGGATAACCGAGTTGCGTTGTACGCGGGCCTCACGGTGATAACACGTATATATAGACGGACGTCGTCGTTTTTGCTGCATTTGCCATCATGTAAACTTGGCCCTATTAACTGGTTAGAAATACGACCAGCAGAGCACGCGTGTGGATCGCGCCGACTGATGTTACGCTATAATTGCATGTAGCCACAATTTCGGGCTCTATATACGCATCTATCTTGTGACGGCCTCTAAAAGTACAAGTGACGTCCAATCACCGATGTGAAGTTCGTGCTAAGGTAAAGTTTGATTGTACTAAAGCTATGTATCAGTTAGGAAACTTTCTGCTTATGGTCATAATTAGTTTGTATGGTAGTACATGTACTAGAATTACTGACAAAAAACAATTTTGTGCCTGCTATTTTTTGGTGACGATTGCACGCTTTGTATGTAGCGAAGGTGCGCACGTTTCGAGCGAGTTTTCAAGCGTCGAATGTGTTTTAAAGGTAGTATACACCATTTGCAGATATCGACAATATTTACTACCGAATTATTAGGAAATATCTTACTCATTTGAAAGTAAATAATGATGGTAGGCATCCAGCAAAATGATTGCGCTAAATATCCTGTAATTATTCTGAAAAATAGAATTTTATAAAGAAAAATTCGCGATCGCCGTCCGGCGAGCGCGAAAAAACAAAGATAACATAAGAGTAACTGCTCGACGCCTTTGGAAAACAAGCGCTGTTTTTCGTGCTTTTCTCGGCATCCATGATTGTAAAACTTCGGAAAGGTCAGTTAAACAATATTTACTATAAAATACAACTCTCAAATCCACCCATTCATGATAATGCAAGCAATTACCAATGGTGTATCCTTAAAGAAAATAGGCCATCTTTGCACAATTTGAGACGAACGTTGGGCCAAAGTGTGGGTAGCGATATACAGAAGCTTACCTAGCCGGGGTCGGCTGGCTAGTTCGAGTCGTAACCGAGCAGTGGTCGTACTGTTTTAACGGGTTTTACCACAATGTCGACCACTATAAACTGGCTGATTTCGTTCCAAATAAGTATTCATTTTGCACCAATAACGCCTACAGTTGTACAGGCCTGAAGTTATAGGCCTGAAGTTAGCCCCCGTCTTTTACCTCCCGGTACGAGAAAGCTAATATCCAACGACTGTGCAACCGAAAATGAAGAGGCAAATGCCCGGTACCAAGAAATCAATCAGGGGGTTTGTAATGTTGATAGAAAAATGCTGGACTGTGCAATGTTCTTGTGTCGATTGTTACGGACAGACGCTTTATAATTATGCTTTCTAGTCATTCTCCTGTTTATTAAACGCACCACATACACATTTTGTTTAGAAGGGGGGGGGGGGGGGGGTAGATAATTCTCTTAATGCCGCTTTAATCTAGTAAGCCTTACTCATAAGTTGAACTTTAAAATGTAATCATCGATACTGCTAACATACTGCAATGCCTTTTCACGATTAATCTTCCGCGCAAAAGTAGGTCAGGATATTTTGGACGCCACTTTAAATTCCTGTTTCCTCGCTCAACATGTGAATAAATACTTCCTAGACCCCGCCACGGTGTGATGCATGCGGGTTAAATTTCTTTTCAGAATCACTTTGCGTGGATTGGAGTAAAATCTGTGATACGCACTAGCTTAGGGAAGTGAATTAAAAGATTTTACCTCGTCAGCTGCTGGATAGTTTGTTCTGTTGAGACTTTTTTTAGCCGCTGGCTCAATGGTATTACTATCAGTTTAAAAAAAAAATACTTTTGTTTGTAGAGTACCGCACTGAATGTCCAATGAAGTGTGCGAAACATAATATAACGGACTTTAGATAAAGTGTACCGATAGCATACCGTGAAAAAAATACTGTAAAACAAGATACTATCTAACTCGGGTTGAAGTAACTCGGGTTGAAGGTCGGTCTGCTAGACAATTTTACAGCTTCAGATGGGAAGAACAAAATATTATAGGGACACCCGGTAATCTCATCGACGCCATCGATGAGATAAAGAGAAATAAATCTGTCACGTAACTTGAAGAATTATTAGTAATGTTGTGTTTAAGCAAAACGGGACTGGAAAATAATGCTTTTCTATGCCCCCGCCAAACAAAACACTTTTGGACATAAAACACAGCTTCTGTTTTTTTTTAAATATATGACTTTTCTTTGGCATAATAATATGTTCAATACAGCAATGGTCAAAGATTGATATAAAATGGGGTTGAGTTGATCTATACTAGGCTCTAGAACGTTCCGGGTCAGACCGATCCGGAATCCGGGTCCCCTTGCTCCCGACCCTCTACTGGGTCAGAATGTTACTTTTCAGCCGGGTCAAAATGCCACTTTTCCACTGCGTCAAAATGCCACCTTTTCGTGACAAAATGACACTTTTGCAGGCCAAAATTCCAGGTAACAAATTACACTTCTTCGACTCCTTTTCTGAGGCATTTTGATCCGGAAAAGTGTTATTCGGATCCAGAAAAAGGGTTAGGTCTCACGTGATCCAGATTCAAATCAAGGACAAATCTGGCTTAGGGCCTTTTTAGAGTGAATTAAGTTAATTAGTATGCACTCTCCGTCGTCTGATTCCAAACCACGGCTTGTTCGCCTGTCCTGCCTGGTACGGTATGTATTGTATTTATCTGTAATACGCACTGAGCTCGGGACGTATCGTAAGTACCCCAATCGCCTATCAATTTAAATGTCGCATTCATTTTAAGTCATTGCCAGAGGAGACGTGAAAAAATAAGCATCTTTCTCTTTCCGAAATTCGGTAAAATCGATGAGGGTTGAACGGAAATTTAGTGGATATTTGGATGATTCAAGGGTTTTCAGGAATCTACCGTATTTCTTCGGTCATTAACTGGTTCAGTTCAGCGTGGCTGGTGCAGGCTTTTATCTGTTATTGCAATAAGTAATAGTGATGTGAATTGCTTTATTAGAGTATGCTATTTGCAGCTATTCAAAAGATATAAACCCTAAAAGCCCTCAATCCTTACATTTCCATAGGTTTTTCACGACGTAGTGTCGAAGTGAAAATTAGGACATGGTTTTTATTGAGCAGCATAGGGGATGCGGTTTAAAATCAACTCTTTGATTTGCATTAGACCATGGCCTAAATGTAGATTTCCCTTTTGAGAATACCCAGCATTTTGCATTTTTCAAACTGCTGGCGGTTACTGTGTAGAGTTCCTGCTGCGCGGGCGAAAATGGACTACATTAACATTTTAATGTTACAGGAGTACCGCGTTCGATTGTCAAGAAAAAGAAAAAAAACTCGGAACTTCAACCACATCAGGTGATTTTGCCATTCAAGGTGCCATTTTGAAGGATAGATGACCCGTAGGAGACGGAAATGCAAAAAGCAGGTGTATAATGGCCAAGACATTATAGCATAAAGGTCCCTTATTTCCATATAAAGCACGATATGTGGCAGAGAAAACCCCCCTCTTTTGTGTTGACCATTGTGTTCCCTGAATCTCAGGAATTCCTTTTAGGTTTCAAGGGGGGATGGGTTAGGTTACAATAGTGTTGAGTGCGTATAAAGTATAGGGATAAGAGGGGGGTACCCCTCTGCCACATATCGTGCTGGGTATACTTATTTCGAGTCAAGAAAGAGTTTCAAGAAAGTCAAGATACATCTTAGAATATGCCTCGGGTTGTTGTTACCTATAGTTGATTAATTCAGTTTCACTGACCGTTAATTTGCTTAGCTTGTTCATTATTCTTTATGTGTTATTTTGATTACCAATGTTGTTATTATATTACACCGATAAGACTGCCGCCTTCTTATTCCATTTACTTCTCATTGTTGCCCTCAAACAAATATATTAACAATTTGGGAGACCGCCAACATAGAGCAAGATAGCTCAGTTGGTAGAGCGTCGGTCGGGTATTCCGGAGGTCGCAGGTTCGAGTCCCGCCTTGCCACTTTCTTTGTTCACTTTGAGATTCTTATTCTTTTGTAATGATGCGAGTTATTGTCACGAAGCAAATTTTATATATTTTATATATTTTGTTTTGTCATGTTTGCCACAAACAAGGCAAAAGCCACTCGAACTATGGAGCGATAAAAAAGGGGGGGGGGAATCAAAAAAGCAAAAGAAAGAAAAAAGAAAGCAAGAGAGATCTTAAGATGATGGAAAACATGCACCAGGCAAACAATTGCACAGATATACAGAGAAAGATGTTTGTCTAGCTTTTTTTTTCATCTACATTTATATCTAGGGCCTACATGTAGTTACAGCTATATTGGTGGAAACAGGTTCGGAGAGCCGAGTTTCACGCTCAAACACCCAAACTAAAGGAACCAAGCTGGACAAGCCGGTGGAACGTTTAACATGAAAATATCTATACACTTTTAAAACTTCGGGGTTACAAATTCCGTGGTCTTGTTTTTTTCTGACAACTTTCGGGGTCAAAAATAACCCCGAACTGTTCAACTTCTTTTTCGATAACTACGTTTATTTAGGTCATTTTTGACCCCAAGTGGTGAAATTAGTTACGTATTTTGATTGGTTGAGGTTTGTCGTGCTATCACGTCAGTGCGTACTAAGAAACGATTCGGCGAAGCACCGTGCATGACTTTATTAAATGAGAATTCTTAAAAAATTAGGTTCAGTTGTAAGATATAGCGCAAACTATAAGAGCAAAAACAAATCTTGAAGTAGAGAGTGATTACAAGGGCGAGTCAAACTCTACTCCACCCAAATTCACAATGCGCTTCTGTACTCGAATAAAAGATAAGTGACAAGTACAAACAACAGCCCAGAAATGGGAACAGTATTCATAATGTTACAAATTGAATGTTGAGGTTATACGGTAATTCAATCAATAATATTGCTCCCCAAAATGGCAAAGAATTATGACTATCACGTAATAACGAAAGCTTTAGAGCTATTTCAACACTGAAATACATTTGGGTCACGTGCTCCCTCCCCCTGTCGGAGGTCCGTGCCCCCTCCTCAAATAATATATGACCCAGCACGAGTAAATGAGACACTTTGAGGCAAAAATGAAAATTGAGATTTTGATTTCATCATTTAAAGCTAAACAAGCTTTAAATGATGAAATCAAAATCTAAATTTTCATTTTTGCCTCAAAGTGTCTCATTTACTCGTGCTGGGTCACATATATTTGTTGCCATTCAGTGAGCCCTTGAACAAAATCGATGCACCCCCAGGTGCCGCCTCCAAATTCAACTCTGACAGTAAAACACCCGGACGTATTTAAAACACCGTTCTCGTGTGGAATGAACATAGTTTTTCTCCCCATGTGAGGTGAGCCACGGGAAATAGACGAAGAGCGTCAAGAACAACGCTGGCAGACTTACGCCCCTCCAGAACTTGCGATAATGTATGTGCATACAAAATTATTGGAGACAGTTATTCAGTGCAGAAGCAGTATAGATAACAAAAATACTACGTGATCATATAAGTGGTGTTTTCTTTACTCATTTTAATTGCTGTTCCAGAAAGTAAATTACTTTCATAAAACTTTTTTGTTTTTTTTCTTTTTTTGAAGTTTAATTTGGGGCTGCCATCTTGAATTTGTTCAAACATGCATTGATTTATAACGCACCTTATGATGGGCACTCGTACAGTTGGCACCCCGTGAACACCGTTCGCGGGTCACTTGGAGAACCGGGGTTTCGAATACACCCCGGGATTTGCCATTGCCCTTTGAGATATGTGGCTTCTTGAGCGATAGCCGCTTGTGTCCTATGATGAGAATGTCAATACTCTAACAAATGTTATTTTACGGCTCTTGGCGCGACTACTGGAGTTACATGATTGACAACTTCTGGATTAAAGCAGAGAACTGCGTCGAGTTGCAACCGAAAATGCTTCCAAATAGGGCAAATACACGCACAGAACCTACATACATGTACATACCAAGCATTAGGCCTATACCGACAAACAAACAGAAAGGGAACTTAGCTATCAAATTGTTTGTTTTGACATATCACTAATTATAGGCGCATTTTCATAAACGATTGTCTGTTTTGATATATAATACGAGGCACGTTGTTTGATTTGTTTGTTGTGCATAATGCGGTTTCACCCAAAGTGTCAGCGCGTTTATTGTTTCAAGCTGGCTAATTAGGTAAACGTTTTGTCTTGAAAGATAACCCCGGAATATCTTTCAAGCAAAATATATAGTGTTAACAGTGAATGTCACAACAAACTCAGCCGAAATGAAGACGCCGATCATTTGTTTCCTTGTAATTAAATTACAAGCTTGTGGTGTTTATTTTACAAGTCGGCGAGTGTACAAATCCAGCACGCGATACTAATCAAGACATAATACACATCGGTGGTTGACATTGCAAAACGTTGTATTTTCAGGGTGTCGTAATTGTCGTTACTATACCACCACGTGCTCGTGTTTCGTATTGCCGGTCCGTCAACCTAGCTGTGAGCTGTAACCGCGTGATAATTCGCGCATATAATACGCGCGCTCTACGGTTACAGAAACCAGTCCAATTCACAACCTCGCAGGAGAGTGTCCAGTTCAACAAGATGTCGGAATGCCCCAGTGACGCGCGCACTTAGCATTGGAAGTTGATGAATAGATTCTGCGGCTTGCCCTCGTTGTGTTGGAGGGGAATCTCATGGGAGAAGGCTCTTAGATCAAGATTGAAGTGGCAGCGACTTCTGCACACCGAGACCGCGGTGTACTCCAGATTGCCAAATATAAACCTGCAGTTGCAGCATCCGAAGGTGAGAAAAAATACAGCGTGTCTCTAAAAAAAAATTGGTGCAAATGGAACGCATCTTTTTATTTCTAAAGTTATGAAAATTGATTTTAACACTCAGAAAGACTACAAATTTGACTTCTTAAATGCAACGCGCGTGCAAGTAGAACAGACGCAAACAACTTACGCGCATTGTGTGGATCGTCACAATCTGCGAACTGTTATTGATGCGCGCGTGTGGCACATTCTAGTTTCGCGCACAATGCCGTCCGGACGTATACGTGTTCCACCTTTACTGCATAAATAAAACTTTCTAGAAAATGAAACATTTTGGCTTCAACTTTCCTGAAACAGTCAGGGTCACTCAAAACATTATGTGGTGTCGAAAAAGTTCAAGAATTATACTTCATTTCACAAGGCTAAATAACAACTTTAAATCGGAATTAATAATACAAAATTAGCACCGATCGAGCTAGAAATTATCATTTCACTCGCTGTTCTATTTCTTGAAACTTTTACTTTCTCATATTGTGTTATTATGTGCTTAACTTTATGTGATTTATATGTTTTATGGTATATATCTACAACTATATAGGATTGAAACAAACAGTGGGTTCCAATTACCAAACGTATACGATCCCTTTAGGGCCCCGTAGTACTTTGGTTGCCGCGGCCTCTTGACGATTTCTTAAAAAGAAAAATAAGCCGTGCACTAAGGACTGCCAGCTTGTGTAACTGTGAAATTTGGATGAAATTGGGCCTTAAAATGTGTTCTATTTTGCAATGGAGCGGGGGCATCATTTTGCAAGATGGCGACGGGCCACAGCACTATTTTTAGGGGTGATCGTCTTGGGGTGACATTTAAAAAAAAAAGTAATCGGTTACCAACATAAATAAAAAATCAAACAGAAACTGAAAGATGATAAAATAAGCTTTAATTTGATGTGTGTCTCTAACACCTTGGAGAGTCGCAAGAATGTTTTCTTGAATTTTGGAATCTGGGGCATTTATCACCGAGGTCTATGGCAACTCACCCTGATTGGGATATATACAGAATACCACTTTTCCGGTTATTAATGCACTATTCCGACTATAATCTTGTCACCGATGCATGTTTATATTAAGCAAACGCCCGAGATGTCAACACTTAGCCTCATCTTCATACCTGTATGTGGTTATAGTTATCTAGGTTATCACGATGACAATTTTTTGTCTAATTAGTCCGCCATAACGAACCGTGGGAATGACCGGTCAAACGGTCAGGTCGGGATGTTCTCGTCGGGATCGTATACCTAGAAGGAATAGATAGTTCGGGGAATTCGATATTTTGATTATCCACGTGTTCGTTAGTTGCGGTTGAACTTGAATCCCAACTCTGTCATGAATGCTCTGTGAATTGTCTCCCGTGTGGTTCTTGTGCATGCGTGCGTTTCTCCGCTTTTACATTCTGATTGATTAAAGAGACATTACGTCCTAGAAGCGCCCAATTGGGCTACAGAATGCATTTGGAACGAAATGATGTTAATCGTAAAGATTAAACTTGTGGATTGTCGGCGTACTTTTCGCACCAAATGCAAAAATATGAACTACGACGTCACCCCACAGCCGCCTGAGTTTACAATGTACAAATCTGATTACAATTTAATTCTGAAAACTACGAATTAAAAACAGGTAGTTTTCTACAAATTATCGGTCCATGCATTTTGCATAAGCAGGCAAATGTTATCATCCCAAAGATGAAGTTTTTTTTATCAGTTTAATCATATTACGGGTTATGGAAATCAGGCCCGCATTCTCCCTAACTTATTGTGTACGATGCATTACGCATGCGTAGTTCCATCTATATAGCAAAACTCAAACCAAAGGATGTACCACAATGAATGGACGATAATTTTGATTCCATTTACAACGGTACAATTCTCTTCTTTGAGCATCCGCGCTAAAGCCTGTAGAAAATAGTGACGAAGGTCGACGAAATGAAAATTCATAAATGGTGCCAAAATTATGATGAAATGGGTCATTGACTCGGCTGATTGCTCTTCGTTGACCTCATATTGTAGACAAGCGAGACTAATGAGGCGGAAACCAGTCTGCCGATAGGCCCGATTTAGAATTAACTTTGTGAGTGACGAGTGGCCTTTACACAAGCTTAACACAAAGTACTCGGCGCTGCGATGTGCTTTGATGATCATGTATAAAAGATGAGTGTTTATATTATTTGACACATCAAAATGCAGCTTGTCTAGCCCATAGGAACATAATGAATGGCCTCCTTTTGCAATTGTGCAAATGTGTCTAATTGTGGTTTTCCATCTTTTCAAGTCAGATTGCCGGCCGGCAATCGTTTGAAATTGATACAAATTTCCACTTTTCTTTAAAAACCACAGCACACCATCGGTGCCGTGATTTTACAGGATGCTTGAGACTGTTATTCACTTACAATGAAGTAAGGTAAGTCAAGTTTATTAAAGTTTTTGAAAATGGTGTACACTACCGTTAACCATTAAAATGGTGTGAACAAAATAACCAGACCAAGTTGTGATATTATGCAACACTCTGTGAATAGATAGATTTAGTTTTTTACTTTCTTTCAGTTTATTTTAGTTTTGTTCGTAAATGTTTCGCTTTACTTTGCCTCCGCCATAATTAACGACTGTATGTCTGCCGTTTTACAGTTGTAAGATCTTATTTAGTGCGTTGGCAGAACGGATCAATATAGCATACAGCCTTGCATCCCAAGACAGAAGTCGACGCAGCGGAGGAAAGTGTGTGGAATATACATGTAATAACCATAAATCACGCAGCATGTATATGCTTCGCAGTTGGAAAGACATTTCGCCCGGAGCCTTGGTAAATTGAAGAGTAGATCAGCACGAGTGATTCCGGGACAAATCGCACGACTGACCTACATCATTAAACTTGTTGATTTATGGTCGAACAAATTCGAATTTTCTAGTTTAAATTACCGACATAAATCGTGGACGACTCGGCTGGATTATTTGGCGGGTTATTTACGAGGGGGAAGTGGGATATGTTACGGTGATCGTAAAGGTAGCCGGCGGATTCCAAAAGATGATGTACAATGGAAATAATGTTATCGTTCTGTCGGGGAAATGGCTGTGTGTGCTCACTCGAAGGCTAGAGTGACTACAATTTTAGAGAATAAGGAAATGGCTTCAGTTTGGCACAGTAGTGGCACTTTCTGACTGAATTTATCCCCGAGATGTAACCTGCTGAGAATTAATAAATCTTAAATGTAATATAAAACCCAATATGACAGGAATATATATCAATGGGGATTTGCTTTTAATTTTGTATATTTAATAATTTCATAATTGTGTATTTCTTTTTCTAACAAAGACGTCCTAGCTTCATTGCTTATCTTAACCAATCTTTAATGCAACAAGTGACGTTGAATAGGTTTCTCAATCAAAGTGATATTTAAGGCAAGTCACCCACCACACGCGCAAGTGTGTAAACACCTTTATTAATAGACCCGCGTTCGTTTTGTTCATATTTTAACTTTTAGGAAGACCTCTCATATGTTTTGTACACGAATCTTAATCGTATACCTTCTGCCGTTTGCCGTCTAAAGTTCCACTGATTTATGTGACTTAAGTCGAGTCACTTTAAACTCTATGCTTTAAAGAAGTGGCTCAAGTCAAGTCGAGTCATTGGTCAAGAAGGTCGAGTCGAGTCGAGTCGAGTCGAGTCGAGTCACAATGTGTAGTCAAGTACATATACATATAAACGTGACCTGAACATAAACCGGCACAGGCGTAAATCATTGCAAATATTGTTTGCAAAGTTTTGCTTTTATGCTTGTGACTCGAGTCTTATCAGCCTTTAATCGAGTCGAGTCAAGTCATTCTGATGAGAAACTCGAGTCGAGTCAAGTCATTTGCTCGCACTGACTTGAGTCGAGTCGAGTCGAGTCGAGTCGAGTCATTTACCCATCGGGACTCGAGTCAAGTCGAGTCGCCAAAAAATGTGACTCGAATCAGACTCGAGTCATTGGCTTGAGTCATTACAACTCTACGGTTGAAGGTGTTTATATTTACTCTTTAACACCATCAAATATGTAATAGCCACGAACGAGTTACATACCCATTATGGCTCAACTTAGGGAAACTTTTAGAGGAGAATCGTAATATCGCAAGTAGGGGCTAGATCGTTTCCTCGTGGTCATAAATATAAACATACAAAATTTCGTTGAGAAAAAAATGGGATTAGTGTCAGGAAAGTGGGAAGATCTGTGTGCACAAGTCTATAGGAAAGTCTGCCTACGGTACCATTATCGGTAATTACTGTACTTGCTAGTATCCAAAGTTCCAACTTATTAATACAGGCGGTTTTGAGGAAAATAGCTTAGCGTTGATAGAGTGAAAGGCTTAGACCTCGTAACTCTTTTGAAAAGAGAGGAGAAAAACTGAGAAGTAATCGTGTCGCTTGTCACGAGGTAGAGGCGGTGGTTGATATACGAACCCAATCCAAAGCACCGACTGAAATTGTTTGTGTGAAAATGGAGGCTTTACAATGACAGTGGCAGAGTGAGTAAGTGACCAATACTATACGTTACATGTACATGTAGTTTTAACGTTCGGGCTACGTATACGTACGCCATCGAAGAGCTGCTATATCAAAATGGCGTTGATTTGTAATTCGTTTACACAAGCGGGTACTGCGGAGGACTGGGATTCATAATTGAACATCATTCACTTAAACAAACAAACAAACTTGCTGGCTGACAACTCGGGTTTGAACCTTCATCAGCCGATAACGATCCTTGATTAAACTCCCTTACAGGTGACCACGCAGGTTTGTTTGTTGGGAGCTCATAAGATTTATTATTGTGCTTGGTGAGTACGTTTATGGGTCTAGTAGTATAATTGAACTCAGTACCCAGTTTAGACGGGGTCCAATCGATAGTCCGAAGGTTCGATAGTCTGAAGATTCATTGATCCGAAGGTTCAATTGCCCGAACACATACATTTCCCATTAGTCCGAAAACGAAATAAGGTTTGTTAATTTGAACATTTGATGCGATTGCCCGAAGGTTCGTAAAGGCCCTGTCACACCTTTGCGTATATCAAGTACTTATGAGTTCCTTATTAAAAAAATTCAATACGCAGCCGTACGCTCAAAATTTCAAAATGTTTCGATTACTTTGACTTATATGCGACGCACACCTAGCGTATAAGTAACGAATTCAGCGCATCCATGGCGTATGAGGTGCGTATGAGTTGCGTATGCAGTGCGCAACACTATTTTACTGCTGCGAATAGCTGCGTATGCAGTGCGCATGCCGAGCGTATTCCAGACGCACCCTACTTATCCCGACCGCATGCCTGACGCATTTCTGACGAATGCCGAGCGTATTTCCGTCGCATGTCCGCCGCTCGCCACGCGTTATAAAAAGGCGGCGGCTTCCCGCTGTTGTCAGTACCAGTGCAGATTCCATAGCGTGAACATCAGCGTATTACCACGTATGAACCGCTTATCCCCCACGAACACATAGCGTACTTGTACCGCGCTCGACCGATGCGGGACCGATGCGCTGCGTATTTATAACTTATGACCTGCGTAACAGCGTACGCTGCGTAGTTTTGTGCTTGCCCAAAACTATCCGGCGTACTGGGCCGTACTGTGCGCATGCCTACGTACATAAAACTTACACAAAACGATTGAGATGCATATGAGGTGCATATTGTGCGTATGAAAAAAATGTCAATGCGCAACTCATAAGGAATTAGGATACGCAAAAGTGTGACAGGGCCTTTAGTCCGAAGGTTTGATAATCCGAAGGTTCGATAATCCGAAGGTTTGTTTGTCCGAAGGTTCGATAGTCCGAATTTTGAATGAGGTTAATTAGTCCAAATGTTCAATAGTCCGAAATGAAAATAAGGTTCAATAGTCCGAAGGTTCATTAATCCGAAAGCACACAAGGTTCGATAGTCTAAATTAGGACTATCGAACCTCACTGTCGATTTGGACTATCGAATCTTATCGTCGATTCGGACTACCGATTCTTGTCGTCGATTCGAACTATCGAACCTTATCGTCGATTTGGACTATCGAACCTTTTATTTTCGGAATAATGAATTGAACCCTTCAGATTATCGAACCATCGGACTACCGAACCTTTGGACTATCGAACCTTCGGACTATTAAACCATCGTTTTGGTTCGAAACATTTGTTAAATATTATATATATTATTAGAGACTAAAATTAGTGGCGTGTGTAGGTTTTTCAAAAGGGAATTGCTGGGATAAGTTCATTTTCTTTCAGTTGATTAACGCGGTTGCAGTCACAACATAAAACCGGTAAATATCTACAGCACTGAATCAAGATTAATCTGGACGATTCGGCGACATGAATCCATGTTATATTACTCTTGCATGTGGCCGCGTATAAACGTCTAAAAATGACTCGTTGAGTCGAGTGACCCGAGATCGTTCGTTTAATACTTTCATGCGATTTAGAGGCACGAGTAAGCACGGGTGAGTAACCGAACACGCTGAAGGTGGCAGTTACAACATCGAACTAATTAATATGAAAACCATTTGTTTTATTACAAGTAAAATACTTGGAACATACGGAGATAACACAGAATATATATATATTCATATATATATAATTTGAACTAGGTCACTGAATGTATTATAATTTATATGACAATTTGGGAGACCGTCAACATAGGGCAAGATAGCTCAGTTGGTAGAGCGCCGGTCCGGTATTATCCGGTATTATCCGCCGTATCCGGAGGTCGCAGGTTCGAGTCCCGCCTTGCCAATTTCTTTGTTCACTTTGAAATGTATATTGTATTTTACAGAACAGTAATTTGTTTGCTGTAAAGTGGTATTTAGTTAATCGTTTACATTTGAGTTTTTAATATTCTTTAGCCGCGTTCGCATTGGACTTTTTTGGTAAAACCTACGGAGAACTTAACCAAATTAAATCCAATGCGGACAGGCGGTAACATTGTCAAATCGTCCATTTTACCCTCTGCAACAGTAAGATCTACAGGCCAAAGCTTCTAGCGGAGGATTTAACACCGTGAACTTTGACAATCACGTACCGTAACATTTGACAATATTAAGTCCAATGCGAACGCGGCTTTTGGCATATTTTGTTACAACAATTGAAAGGTAGAATTGTTTTTCCAGGTTTGTGTTTTTACAGTGTACTTTTTACATATGCTGAGGGGGTTTCTTGTGCACGGAGCCCATTAGACCGTCACAAAAACACCTGTGTACAGTTATCGGTCATGCTGTCGTTTCTGATAAACCTCCCTAATGCAAGAAGTACACACAACCCTCTTAACGAAAAAAGTGCTTCAGACCACAATCAACGAAACATATTTATCATCAATAATCAATCATTGTTTTCCGCAATTTTAGGCGAATGCAATGAACGAATTTTATCACAAGTCAACTGTATTATTGAGTAGATGAACACTAAAAGCGTGCATACATCGATGCCATTAGTACAGTATAGATTTTACGTATTAAGGTTGAGTCAATGGCTTTGAATTGTTGGGATAGTCATTTAGTTAGCCTTTAAACATTTAACTCACCCTAACCTTTGACCTCGGTACTTGACATTTGAAACCACCATCCTATAAAGGTTACAATATTGCATTCATGAGCCAAGTATGACTGCAATTGGACTTTGCATGATAAGACCAACTTTCTTAACTTCGTTCAGGTG
Organism: Crossaster papposus; assembly: GCA_037893245.1. Lineage (NCBI taxonomy): Eukaryota > Metazoa > Echinodermata > Asteroidea > Velatida > Solasteridae > Crossaster > Crossaster papposus. Next base: position 375,738 of record JBAIAA010001081.1, read on the forward strand.
AGAAATGCCCAACTGACAAACAAAGGGCTACTTTTTGCAATTTGAGTGTTTTTACCCCATTTTCTAGACAATCACGACAACTCACCCTCGGATCAAAACCTCGTTGCAAGAGTATTATACCCACGTCGTTAAAACCACAAGATAAGCATACAATCAAGGTAATTGAATGGCATTGCATTCAACCTGTCCGCAAAAAGAAAACACGGGGATTATCTGCACAAAAAACAATTAATCAGCGCGCGCGCGTATTCTCTAAGTAAATTAGAAAACTTAAAAAAGCAAATCGTGTATGACGAGTACCGGTATCGTTTTCAGACTAATCAAAATTCATAGGCGTCCTTGAAAAACTATAATAGCATTGAAAAACTATACTAGTAGCGCTCTCTCAGGACTTAATGGATTTGCTAATTGGGAATCAGCTCTTCTTCCGTGTAGAATTACCTCTAATGATAATTTGGTGGAGCTCCCTATAGGGCGAACACGCACTTATAGCAGCGATACTTGTAATGAAATGAAGATTGATAAGTTGGGCATGAAATGATTAAAACTAAAGTGCAGTAACGCTTTGTTGTAAATGAATAATTTGTGGGGTGTATGTCGCGCACGCCTCTGTCCGCAATGAAATTAATTTACATTTAGCAGTATTAACAGATACTGTTTTTTCTTCTTTTTATTAGTATTTATGAAACACTCTAAAAGTGGGCCAATTTTTTTTGTTACCGCAACAATGTTTTCCTTGCTCTTTCAATGCTGCATGATTTAATTTAATGAGTCGGGAGTGTTCCATCGACAATTTCCATGTTGTGTGACCGAGAACATAATTTTTTTTTCTAGTTACAAAAATGGTATTTACGTCCATCCAATCTTGATTACTGGGTTTAAAATTAGTAGAAAATTGAAAGGCGAGCCGCGAAGCGGTTCCCCGAGAAGTATTAAATTGACGTAACATGACTATTATCGTCGAAACGTACACTGCATGCACTGAAATGTAAATATGTGACCCGTTCCTACGAAACCCGACATACGTCGCACAGGCTATTTCGAGATACAGCTCATTAAAGTTGAAATGGGGTGACAAATCTGGCGGACATCCATTTTTGTTTTTCGTAATTTTTAAATTTTTTAATATGTATACTTTAACCCTCAGTTAGGTTAAACAAATCAACTTTATTGATGAGAAAGTACAAAAATCAGGCATGTATTCAGACAAACTGTGTCCTAAAAGTGGTAATTTATCTCCCAAATACAACGAAATAAAATTCTCATAAAATTGGAAGTATGTGTGGTATAAAGGTGGTGTTGGTACAAAATGAAAGCTGAAGATGTGTACTAAATGGAAATAACAATATCTCACAATAACAACAAAACATTTATGTCTGTTTTTGTGGGAGCAGGTCACATATTTCAAAGTGAATACTTTGAAGAAAGGCAGTCACCATGCCGGGGTTGAAGTAGACCGTGGAAACGAGATTGAGAGGGCTCCACAAGATATCGAGGGATTACATTGAACGGAGGGTCAATATTGGGAAAAGAGGAATCGAACCGGGGTTGTGACTCAACACTATCTCTGGAATTTGATCAAGAAATTGCCCATGGGTTTTATTCGCCAGTCAGTCATATTTAATTCAAAGCGAGGTAAAAACAACCGTTTAATTTTTATTGAGGATAGAAATGAAAGCAATGACTAAAGGTTAATTACATATTAATACCAGTCTTCTCCGATGAATAATTGTAAATTTGTGAATAAACACCATTTGCAGATATCGAACAAATTTATTACCGAATTATTAAGTATATCTTACTCATTTGAAAGTAAATAATGATTCTAGGCATCCAGCAAAATGATTGCGCTAGATATCCTGTAATTATTCCGAAATTATAATTTTATAAAGACAAATTCGCGATCGCCGTCTGGCGATCGCGAAAAAACAAAGATAACATAAGAATAACTGCTCGACGCCGGTTGAAAACAAACGCTGTTTTCGTGTTTTTTTCGGCATCCATGATTGTAAAACTTCCAACAGGTCAGTTAAACGATATTTACTATAACATACAACCCCCCAAATCTATCTACCCATTTATGATAATTCAAGCAATTACCAATGGTGTATCCTACCTTTAATGTTTAAAGCCGAATTTTATTGAAGTAAGGCTAGAATGCAAAAAATAGTCTAACACCATCCCACTCAACAGTTCACAATTTATAAAATACATTCATGGAACACGAACAAAATGGCTTCCTATGGTACAACGACAAGCTGTGTGGGGATGTGTTGAATGTTTATCATACCTATATTTATAGGGCCGAGAGAGGGGGGGGGGGGGTAGATGTAACGTAAAACATACCCCTACGTGAATTTAAAGTCATCGTAAAGAACTGTGACGATTCCGCCTGACCAGCTAGACTCGGTCAGTGCCGGTTGAACGTCGAAAATGCCCGTTGCACGTCAGCCGGCCGGCCGCGCCACGCCGCGCGCACCGCACGCTGACTATACCTTTTGCGCCGACTACGAAATTACGTTTCCAATCTCCGGAGATATCCAGTCTCGGAGGAAAAAAAAAATGGAAAGCGATTTGAAGTGCATGTTTGCTACCGGCGACTGCAAACGGAGCAGCTCATCGTTGGAGTAGTCACTTACCGATTTACAAGGAACAAATAATAGAGAGAAGTGGGTTCTCAGTAAAGTTCTCTGCTGATGAACAGCCGAGTTCCCTCGACGGCTATTTCATGAAGTATGCGAGATGGGGAGAATTCTGTAAAAAAGAAGAAGTGGTTTTTGAACCTGAAAGTGCCGACTACGATTTGCGGATTTCAAATATTTTACTTGTATTAGTCTCCATAAAAAATGGAGAAATTCGTCTTATGTATACACTGCCAATAGGCTATATACAAATTACAGTATACAGATAACTAATATTATATAAAAATTAATCAATTAAACAGGAACACAAACATAGGATTACACTAACTTACAATACCCGACTATCTGTGTAATTATTGCCAAAAAACAACAATTGAAGTGCGAATGAGTGAGTTATGAAAACGAGTTGTACGAGATTGGATATTCCCAAGACGTTTACCCGAAGGAATTAAATTGTATTCACTGAATCTAGTGACTTTTTACCCAAATTCGTTCTCAAAATGTCATTCCGGCCTACCTTTAACTAATTTGCGATTCCATGTTTTTTTTCCAATTATTTGTATAGGTGTCAAAAAGGTACTGTTATTGGTTCATTTGATTTGAAAGACAATTGCGATGGCACTGATTATCAACTTTGTGATCTAGGACGATTCAATACCAACACCATAGAGGTGTCTTTGTCACTGTAGCTTAAAAGGTAACGAACACTATTTGCAAAATAGTTTAAAAAAATTAACTGAGAAAGTATCAAAGTGCCGCCCTTTTGTTTTGTACATGGAATAGTCATCGGTGCATTCTGAGCGCCTGTCGGCGCGGCTCGTATCGGGCAATTTACAAGCGCGTTAGCTGTGTATGACCATAGAGAAAAGGCTATGACGATCGCGGCATACATCGCCGGTCACCTGTCGGCACGAGTCAACCAGGGGAGGAGCTGGGAAAGCTTCGGAGGGAGCGAGGGCTCATAAATCAGTAGTGCGGGGGGCTCTATAGCAAGGCACGCGGGAGACAAATATAACCAAAGTAACAACAGTAGTAGAGATACCGCGATCAACTTTCTTGAACGGGTGTTAAAGAATGGTGAGTTTTTCCTGCAGATTTGTGAAATTTTGTTTAATAAAATAATAAATACATGGAATTGAGCACACAATCATAGTATGTCGGGAAAAACAATATTTGGCCATAGGGCTAATGCAGATTTGTACTTTGGAAAGAATAAATGTAGAATAACAAGCAATTTTCAAAATTTTCAAAATGGCTGCCATCGCATATTATTCTGTTTGTATTTTTTTCTTCAAAGATCAAATTTGCGTTGGCCCAATAGCCAAATATCTTTCTCATGATATACTATGATTGTGTGCTAAATTTCATGCTTTTATCATCAAGTGAATAATTATACCACAAAATGTGCACAAAAACTATCCGAGTTTGCTACCATCGCATGTTCACAGAGGCCGCTCAAATGGCGAAAGCATTGTGCTATAGGTAGGCCTTACTAGTTCACAAAGCAACTGCCCGTGACGGAATGATTACGTCACTGGAGTGATTCTATATGTGTGTATCGACAGTGTTACATACGGTTATGACTGAGGAACATGCCAATACCAGCATGATAATGAGGCGAGGCGCGCAGCGCCGAACTTGATTATCGCTGGTATTGGCGTGTTTCGAAGCTTTTAGCCTATGTAAAATCCAGACGCCCACTGTTAATGGGAATGTGAACAAAAAAAGACCGAGTACAACTGATGAGGCTACAATGTAAGTGCACTGCCAGTGTGACTTATTGATGGCACCGCATAATGCCGCAGTGTGAACTATAGAGGATCCATTCTTTGACACAAATTCTGTTTTATTTGGTTGACGCAGTAATACAGTACTGTTGTGTTTGTTTACTTGACAATGGACAGCAACTTTGTTTAATATCATTGTATTGGTAATGACTAGTTATTGTGTTGGTAATTATGAGTTATTTTATTGGTAATGATAAGTTATTGTGTCGGCAGTGATGAGTTATTGTGTCGGCAGTGATGAGTTATTGTGTTGGTAACGATGAGTTATTGTGTTGGTAACGATGAGTTATTGTGTTGGTAATGGTGAGTTTCTGTCTAACAAGAGGCTATAGTATCAGTGTCGTGCAGGAACAATAGGGATACGTCACGCCTGGATTTTACAGGACATGGTTAAAGGGATTGTATACGTTTGGTTAATGGAACCCAATGTTTGTTTCAATCCTATATAGTTAGATATATACCATAAAACTAACCTGTAAAAATTTCATTTCAAAAGGTGGTAGCGATTTTGAGATATTGCCGAAAATCTGGAGTTATGTCCACGCAGGAATAATAATCTGCATTGGAATACCCAGTCTGAGAAACGTCACTGCAGTAACGCTTCTCAGATTCAAATTTTTGAGGATAAAAAGTGATATATTTTTCCATAACCGCAGTACTTCGAAGTGACAAGTTTAAAAAAATGCATACTATCCAAAACTGCTGTACTTACCAAGTAGGTTTTTATTGCCATTAATTTTTGGAGTAATTACCAAACGTATACAATCCCTTTAAAAAAGGTTAACCCAAGTTTAAGGTTATTGTGTTTGTTCACCTAATTTAAGGTTCTACAATTCCAGAGAGTTTGTGTTTATAACTGTGTGTTGATGGGTAGGGTGTTTAGAAAATAAAAATAATCCTGAAAAAATTGTAGGTCTAGTTTAATTGAATATCAAGATATTGCCCATTACAGATTGTATGTACAAAACTGGATTGCCCACAAGAACACATTTGAGTGTCTGTGAAGTTTCCATGGACAAGCCAGTTTTGTACATGCCATCAATGGGTTATTATCTTGAGATCAAATTACGATAGACCTCTACCATATTTGTAAGGATTATTTTTAAACCCCTGCCCATCAACAATATATAGGTAAACACAAATTCTCTGGAATTGTAGGCGGTGGGGGAACAATCACCTTAAACTTTGGTTAACTGTTTTGTAACCACCCTGTAGGCTTTAGTGTGCTCAAATCACGCAATGTTTGTGTATCCACATTTCAACCCAGTGGTATCCATGTCCCCTGGTGTGAAGTATTTACACCAGTGGTCCTATAAATAAGGATCATACCACGGTATTCAATGTACACCATAGTTTTGTACTATGACTTTTAACAGTTATTAAAGAGTATGGTCCATTGTCATTCATTATTCTGATACTATAGTAGAATTTGCATTTGGGCCAGTTCATCAATAAGGGGTCCGAAAGTATGACATTTCTTGGTGTCCCTGTTATAGTTTTGACCTGTGTGATTCCCCATGCAAATGTCATCGAAATTGCCTTCCAATTTTTGGAAATTGAATACACCAAAAAGGTGCCCTAAATATTTTAAAACAAATATTATGACAGAAGAAACAGGAAAACGGGAAATTGGACTTCTAATTTACGGAACGACTCGTGTAGCACTTGATCTACAAACACCCAATTCCTATACACTTCGGTATATTACCTACCCGCACTTTATAAACTTAATAAATATTAAAGCCCTTTATGAATAAAAAAAAGGATAATAAATGGCATTTTCTGTTTTAATGAGACTGTTTTATATTGTTATAATCGTTGAAATGCAAATTATTACAGTCAAACTATAAAGTAAGAATAATGTTAACACCGTTTTGCAATGTTGCTTACCAAACATCTGTTTGAAATCATCTCATTATTAGTTACTTCAGTTGATCAACATTTGCCCGAAAGTGCGCGCAGTTTTTATGTCGATCAACACTAGGGAAAATACCTGCCCGTCAATAGCCCAATCATTGGTGTTGGCTTAAACATGGTGGCACTGAAGGGACATTAAAGACGAACATTTTGTCAACACCCTAAAACATTGTTTACACCAGTCGCAATTTCTTTCACGACTGCCGCATTGTTTTGGTTTTTTCTTTCTCTCGCGACAGTTGCAAATGTTTTTTACGACATCGCAATGTTTTCATTAGCACGCCGACTGATTGTAACCTGTACGACAGTTGGCGCATATACTTGGAGAATCTTGATTTAGTTTTTTCAAGATCCGTGGCGTCAGTCACGCCACACTTTACGATTATCACTTTCATTTGATTGCAATTGTAGGGAAATCTCGCGTGTGGAATGCACGTGCGAGTGCGTAGAAATAGTCATGCTCGATAAACCATCCACAAACCACGAACACTATAAGAAACAAAATGCTTAAAGAAAAAAGCAAGGCGCCAAATGTTCATTAAGCATACGCTTACACATTTCGAATTACTTGCGATTGAATATAATACCTGCAAAACCATCTGTCAATGGTTGTGCATATTGTCATGTACATGTATAATTATGTGCATGTATAATGTTTGTTTAAAGTACACACACACTTACTATAGAAGACACAAAGGTGTAGAATGCATATTGCACCGTGGACAGCTGCGAAAAAGGTAGGCTCATTTAAATGCATATCAATTCAGAGTAAATTCAAAAATTCAAAAATCTGTATGAAGCTAAACACATTTTTTATCTATTTATTTCTATACTGATGTGTATATTTGCCAAAAAATTATTAAAAACAAACATTCTTCTCAAAGTAACTTCTTTTTGACTCGCCCTGTAGCACTACCCCAACAATTTGAATATCTTACTCAAGGGTAGCTTTAGCCAATTTTAAAGTATAGGTTGAAGTTACGAAAACAAAATATTTTCTCCTGACCAATTGAAGTTTGAATTGAACCGGACGACTTCGAGATTAGGTTTCTGTGTTTTACGTCTTTGTCGTCTACACAGGTCTTTGATACACAGCTACTGAGTCGCGTAACGTACTCGTTGGTTGCAAACACTTATCGCGCGGGAAACATAAGTTCTGAACAATTTGTTTAACCCGTGAAAGAGGCCGACGCTTTTAATGTATGCGCACATGACTAAACGACACAGTTGTTCTTCGTCTACTTTTTCTTGTCCGTGCGAGTTACAATTTGAAAACAATTTTTTTAAACAAAGATAATTTACACAAAAGAAACAATTAATTGGTCCTCACACAAACAATAGAAAGTAAAATAGAATCCATGTAAAAGTATTTCCATTTGAAATTGTAAGAATATTTGATGTGGGTTTACTTTGTCGTGTAAAAGATATCGGTCAGGATATTGAGGTTCTCATGACGGCTTTTAAGTTTACTGTATAACATATCGGAGATAGTTTAGATATGTCCACTCTCCGCTTGTTTCTAATGGGCTATTAAAACCTGTTTCCACTTAAAGCAAAATTGTGTGCATCGACTGTTATTGGGACTTTTACAAATCCCCGAAGAAATTTAACAGCGGCATTTGCGGCCAACCAACTGTCTCAATTAGTCGCTTAAGATGTCCTGGGGAAGCTGAGTTACATTATCCAAAGGCTGCTTTTAGACAAATTTCAGTTATTTTAATCCCGAGTTGAATGTTAAGCTTGATGCTTTCGGAAGCCCTTTACTTACGGGGGGCACCAGAGAGGAATTAAAAATCTGTAGGCCCCTATGAGAGAAAAGAACTTCCTATTGTTATACACGATCCTTTCATTTTGAGCTCGATAACTATTGAATGCAATTTGGTCTTCGCTTGAATTGCTTTCAGTGGGAATTTGTGAGAAATATATAGCTGCATTTTTTTGCGGATCGCCACGTGCACCGCTACCGATATATCACACTGATGATTTGAAATTTGTAATGTTTTGGAACTATTCTATCAAATTGTCATGCGCATGCGTACTTTATTGAACAGGATATTACCACAGACTATGCACATGCGCTTTACGAAGCCGTGGATCTACCACACAAGTATACTACGCGCGCACGGCATTGCGCCCGGACATTGCCCTAGCTACAACCATTTCCTAGATAAATTTTATTTTACAGTGGTTATAAATGCCTTATTGCTTCTGAAATTACTCAATATTTCTGGGGTATAGTAGAACAAATAGTTTGCTAAATGTACCTTAGGGAGACAGTTTAGTATACGTTTTACGGTACTAAGGGGACATTGACATTATGGATACAATTATATGTCTCCCTAAGGTTTTAACTCCATGAAGGAGAAATATTTTAAATGTTTTAACAGTTTAGATCGATAGAGTAGGGTCCAAAATGCATAAATACAAAATTTCGTGGGAAAAGGATTAGAGAAAAACGGGTTAGGTTACAGTAAAGAATGAAAAATGTTGTGCACGCGTCTATGGAGATGTCTCTTAAAATGTATCATTAGGCGTTGTTATTATAACTTTGGTTATTTCGGGTCGATAATCGATACACCCTAAACAAACAGATTGGTTGAAATAACCAACCGATTGGTAGATATGTGTTCAACTAATGATATTAGTCATTTTAACACAAATATTGGTCAAAATAACCAATAATAAACGAACTCTCTATATACGATCGTAATAATACGCTAAAACAGCGCAGTGTAAAACCTTTTAATTTGTGTGTGATTTCTCTAAGGAAATTGACGATCGCTTCACATGTGTATACCCTCTTGATGAATTGGCACGTTTCAGATTTGCATGTCAAAGAAGAGCGGCGTAGGCCATCACAAGAAGTACACTAAACCATAACGGTTTATTTAACCAAGACAACGTGATTTAAGTTAGCCTTTCACAAAAGTGCACTGACTGCTTTGGGGTATAATTAAATGCGAGACTCAATAGACGAGGCTTGCGCCAAATGCGGCATGATGTAATTTCCGATGGGCCGCTAAAAAGAAATATAAGCCCGGAGAGCAAAGGATAACACATGGAGACATAAACATGGGCCACGTGACATTTTCGTGCTCACAGTGTAAAAAAATGTTCGCAAGTCAACCACGATTACCCGTTTGAGTGATCTATGATTTAGTCAGGCAAATTAGTGTTGACATTGTTCAGTCAAAATGATAAAAGCATGGATTTTGGCACACATAAGAGTATGTCATGAGAAAGATATTTGGCTATAGGGCTGTTGTGGCGATTTATTGCCACTCTGGGCTTCACTTGTTGTGGGTTGTATTAAAGGTGGGATACACCATTGGTAATTGATTGAATTATCATTAATGGGTAGATTTGGGGGGTTGTAATTCATAGTAAATATCGTTTAACTGACCTGTCCGAAGTATTACAATCATGGATGCCGAGAAAAGCACGAAAAACAGCGTCTGTTTTCAACCGGCGTTGGGCAGTTATTCTTAGCCTATGTTATCTTTGTTTTTTTCGCGATCGCCGTCCTGCGATCGCGAATTTTTCTTTACAAATTCTTTTTTTGGGGAATAATTACAGGATATCTAGCGCAATCATTTTGCTGGATGCCTAGAATTATTATTTACTTTCAAATGAGTAAGATATTTCTTAATAATTCGGTAGTAAATATTTTCGATATCTGCAAATGGTGTATACTACCTTTAACAGCCACCCAACAATTTAGGGAATTTTAATCTATGAATGAAATGAATTTACACATGGTTTCATACATGTTACTTGTTAGTTGTAGTAAATAATTTAGGGAATTTCAATCGGGAATGGGAACGCTTTGTGATCACGGCTTGTCGTATTTTATAGAGCTGCCCTATAAGCACCGCACATTCGATATGGCCTGATCATGAGGCGACTCCTCTATTCAGGATCCTTCAAAAAGGTGATCGGATGTGAACACGTCGCACTCCGTGACGGGTCTCAAGCGGGTTCACATCGCACATGGAACTGGGTTCATCCACAACATGTAGGGACTGTTTACATTACAGTAAAGGGACAAGAAGGGTAATAAATTAGAGATGGCAACTAGGGACGTTTCCTGACACGCAGTAAGTAAATAATTGTACATTTTCCGTTAGAATTTAACTTTAAAATAAAAGCCGAAGTTGTAATTTAGAAACAATTCCTTTTCAATTCGTGTTATTTTAGTTGTTCAATTGACATTCAGAACTCGGGAAACCGGTACTGCTCTACCTGCTAATTCCCTAACGCCCGGTCAAATATATAGTCTCATTTAAACAATAAAGGGGCGGTATAACAGGGCCATCAGAGATTTGTGTTTTGGAAAAAAACACATAGGCCTAGCCTATAGGCAGAACAACAAGTAGTTTTTAAAGTTTTTAAAATGGCTGCCATTGCTTGTTATTCTATACCTATATTTTTCCAAAAGACAAATCTGCGATGGCCATAGCAAAATATATTTTTTCGTGACATATGATTTTCAAATTTCAAGCTTTTATCATCAAGTGGACAATTCTATCACATTTGCCGCATTGCTTTGGAGAGAGATTCATTTACGATCAAAACTCCTGGCCCTGTAGCTTGAACAAAGTAATGACTGTATACCAAGCCGTTTCACTCAGTCGGTGACGGTTATTGTGGGGTACAGTATTATATGGATAACTACCTGTATTGGTAATGCTTTTTAAAATGTGTTTGTAAGTTGGGGTTCAAAGGGAATATTTTGCTTAATTTGCTGAAATTTTTCGAAATTAGATGGATTCGGGAGGTTTTATAGCAAAATTGTTACACTGACTTGAAGTTTGGTGTTCGTAGATGCTGGAAAAACAAAGAAAAACAATTGTCTTCTTGCAGTCTGTTTCTTTTCCTTCCGTCAGACGAAATAGAGCAATGTATATACACTCAAGGAAAAAAGAAACGCAACACATAAAATTTTAATTTATTTTAAAGGAAATAGTACCAGCATTGTAAAAATGGTACATGTTCTAGATTTTGAGTGGTTAAGAGCGTGTGTTTTCTGTTCCACAGAGCGTGAGTTCGAATCCCGGCCGGGACACGTGTGTCCTTAAGCAAGGCAATTAAACCACTATTGCTTCGTCCTTCGGATGGGACGTAAAGTTGTAGGTCCCGTGTGTTGTATAATTTATAATGTGTGTATATATCTTTCCCATTATAACATTTTAATAAATACCTAGGAGAGTTGAAGGCTTCTGATTGGCCGAGACTCGATCACGTGCAGGTCATTATATGTAGTAATATCATGGGTTTTCCAAGGGCCGTTTTCTAAACCCCGGCTTTGGGCTGCATTCTGGCCACATTACAGACGTTTTCCTAGTTCCGGATCGCACAAAATATTCAGGCTGTTTTCGGCAAGTCTAATCTTCGAAATTTAAATGAAATAGGTTTAGTAGTTTACCTTGAGTGATGGAGAAACTACAGTTTTTGTTTCGATATTTATGCTCTACTTTATTTGAAAATACGACGTCAAATATACCGACATCCCTTTTTCTAGTTGCGGATCAGTTTAACCAATTCCGGATCGAGTAAAAAACTGCTTCGTACATGAACAATTATCACGCTAGAACCAACCCGAATCAAGCCTATATTTCTGATAAAGTATTCATTAATTTATATAAATACATAGTTTAAAATAAATTTCAAATACTTTCACTTCCAATAAAGTTTAAAAAGAGGACTTGCAAGGAAATGCTTTGAAATGTTTTGTCCGTGTACGTGTGTGGCGCGCGGCAACGAGCCGATAAACTTTGTCCCACAGAATCGAACACGTCATATGAAATCGCTTGCGCGCGTGTAGTTGATGCATGTATTTTACGGGCGATCCGGAACTAGGAAAAAATGAACGTTCAGTCTTTGGCAGATTTTTTAATACTGGAGACTTTTAGACTTATTTTTACTTTTGTATCAAGAAGCTTGTTTCTTTTCAAAATGCACTTCATCTAAACAAATAGTATTGGAGACCAAGCCATAACAAGGTAGGTTTTTATTTGAAGCGATCCGGAACTAGGAAAAATCCGGAACTAGGAAAACAACTGTACCACTGCTAAACTACATGAACAAAGCCAAAGTACGGAAACGAAGCTGCGTTTGTAAAACGGCCTAGAAGAAGCCACGAAGTCGCGAAATTAGGAGTATTTTCACCATTTTTCTCGTTAAAACGGTATTTATTAAAGGTAATAACAGTGCGAGAACCCGGTTATTACTGCGTGGTAATGACCGGGATGGGGGATGACCGCTGGTAATGGACCTCGCCTTCGGCTCGATCCATTACCAGCGGTCATCCCCGAACCCGGTCATTACCACGCAGTAATAACCGGGTTCTCGCACTGTTATTACCTATATAAAATTGTATAATGCACGTAAAAGAACCCAGAACACTTATCGCTAAGAAAAGGGGTTTGCCCCGGTGTTCCTGGCTGACACAGCCTCTGTCTACGGGTTTCTTCTGGCTTACGAGCTACAGTGCCTTGAGCGCTTTTGAAGGATCCTTGGTTTCATTACCAGAAAATAATAATAATAATAATAATAATAATAATAATAAACGTCGATCTTTATTTATCTCGTTACGGCTGAGTGATTTGGGTGAGTTCCAAAACTGTGTTTGTGCATTTTATGCTAATGTTACACATGAGAGAATCCTACTAGAGATGTGTTTGACCACTCCTGTCCTGAACACAACCCTCGCCTATAAAAAGACACCAAAATGAACTTTTGTGACTTTTGAGAAGGGCAGTTTTTGTCATTAATTTGAGCTCATTCAGCCATGAAGTCATGGACATCTTTTATTTTCAAACAACATTTAGGAAACTAAGTTTTAAAATGTTTTACCTGACGATGTTATGACAAACTGTTGAGAGGGGGACTTACTTTTGGTGAGGTGTTTATCTTTCTCTAACAGTTTATTAAGTTTTTTCATAATTAAGTTATTTCATAATAATTTTGTAATTTCGTTTGGTGATGTTAAAAAAAAAAAAAAATGCGGCGAAATATTGTTTCTTGTGCAAGTATGATGTTCTCAGGGGCCCACCGCGAGACATATTTTGTATCTATTTCGTCTCAAAGGGCGCGTATTCGAAACCCCGTTTCGAGGGACCCTCGAACACCGAGCGTTATCGGATTACCGATTATACGAACACCCAAAGTGCGTGTGGAGCGCAGCTGGACGAAAATTCTAAATGGGATCAGCCGCCACATTAAAACGCCGAATTAAAAGATAGGAAACCACAATAATACCAAGATAATTAAACTACGTTTAATTTGGTGTTTACGATGTAAAGGTATACCTTGACAAACTATCCAAAAAGTAACCACTAAATTATTGTTGAAAAGCTTAATTGGTGTAAAGATATTAATGACTCAACTCACTTTGAAATTATTCCTTCTGGCATGCTGTCATTTTGAAGAACAACTATAAAAGAAGTCCAACGATGCGTCTCGCAGACGCATTTTTTGAGATTTTCCTTAGTACAGTGCATATACTATATAGTTGGTTTAAAATCAAAATTTAGATAAATTGTCTTTTCTCGGAATATACAGCAAGTTCATCCAGAGCTAAAACTCGGTAAGGTTTAAGTTGTCAAGCACCATTCTTTAGATTTTGAGAGCTGCTGCTGTTTCGAACGATACAAATGCACAACTGTAAATGAACGACTTTAACTTTAAACTGTGCCGATGCGGATGCATACAAGAAGAAAGCTACTACCTACGCACGTCGTCCCGTATTAACCTGCGTTAGAAAGCACCGACATCTAAACATGTATACAGATCGGCAGTTTTCACTTGTTATATGAGGCGAGTCTCGGAATTAATGTTGGCATTGCTCTCGAAGACTAACCAGTACAGTTAAAGAGAGCATTATTTTGTAGTTTGATATGTCAACATCTATTTAAAACGAGATTGATATTCAGGGCGGGTGACACACAGACGTTAGACTAATGACGCCAAGCCATTAGTTTGTGTTTGGTGCTTTTATGTTAATAGTTTCCGTACTGTATTACTATTAACCCTATTTCCAAAGGGTGTGCGGGGATTCTGTGCGGCTTTAGAGGCGTATTAAATAGGTGGAGTGGAGAGCCGTGGCCTCGTGGTCTGGAGCATTGAACTCCGGTCAGTGGGTAAAGCTACAGGTTGTGGATTCGAGTCCAGCTTGGGACTAAAGGTGTATGTGCCCTTGGGTAAGACACTTTGTCACTATACCCACCCACAGGTAAAATGGGTACCTTCATGCGAGGGTGGAGATATAGTGGTTGTTAACGGATTTGCGACGAGAACGGCTGCATTGAGCTGTATACATGTACTCCCCTGGGAGCTGAGACGGCATTTGAAATTTTCCGTGGGCCCAACTAGCAGGGATAATAATGACAAAGCGCCTTAAAGGTAGGATACACCATTGGTAATTGCTTGAATTATCATGAATGGGTGTATTTGGGGGTTTTTTGGGGGGTGTATTTTATAGTAAATATCGTTTAACTGACCTGTCCAAAGTTTTACAATCATGGATGCTGAGAAATGCACGAAAAACAGCGTTTGTTTTCAACCGGCATTGGGCAGTTATTCTTATGTTATCTTTGTTTTTTTCGCGATCGCCGTCCGGCGATCGCGATTTCTTTTTATAAAATTACATTTTTCGGAATAATTACAGGATATCTAGCGCAATCATTTTTCTGGATGACTATAATCATTATTTACTTTCAAATGAGTAAGATATTTCTTAATAATTCGGTAGTAAATATTTTCGATATCTGCAAATGGTGTATACTACCTTTAAGTCCCAGTCTTGGTAAATTATAGTTAATTGAAAATATATCTTAGGATATTATTTTCTCGGAATACACAGGCATTTACTGAGCATACGTTTTGCCAGGTTAGTTGTCGAGCACCATTCTGTGAGAACTTTTGCTGCTTCAAATTATAAAAATGTCCAAGTTACAACTTTAAGGTTTTTACAAATGTGCCCGTCTATAGTCTAACCCCTCCCCCCAATAAAAAAAATATAAAAAATAATACAAATACAAAATAGATATATACAAATGTGTAGGATCGTACACTAGCAAAGCATTTGGTGTACGTCACAAACGATTCAAAGAATTCCATGTTAATCCATTTGTTGTTAAGCGAGTTCATAAATTCATCGCTGCAATGAAGATTTGCTACGAAGAAAAAAATCCGTGTGCAATGTTTAAAATGAAAATGTGACCGAAATTGGCGTGGGCCGGGGTGGAAAGGAGGTCATAAAACAATCGTAATAAAACAGCCGTCATGTCCAGACAGGTGTGTCCACCTACCTCCGTCTCACCCAATCTAAAACCAACTAAAGTGTGTCCGCTATGCAGGAATTTATTGGCCATTAACACGAGAGAGGAAATTCCCTGAATGGAAAAAAATAATTTTTGTAAGTAATCTTCGGAATGGGGATTTTGCAAAGATTTTTGTTTTAACGTATTAATGGTGAGATATTGCGACATAACTCCCAATTGCTTTTTTATGGTGCCGTATATGGTCCACTTTACATTTTACTTTAGAAGGAACCAGGGCAGATTTTAACCCGGGATCCTGGTTCTATTTTTGAAAATGATCACTTCCCGGGTCATTTTGACCCAGATAATCATGTGAATGTGAAACTGGGGTCAAAAGTATGAAACCGGGGTCAAAGTGTAAACCGGGGTCAAAGTATAACCCGGGTCACATCTCACTTTTGAGAGTGTAGAGAGCACGTATTGGTGAAAGATGTCACCCCCTTTGTAAACTGAACATAATCGCACAAGAATCAAGGCGGAAATACACTTGAACCATAGACATCTAAAACAACCTAGACATGACATCAGTTTTCAAAACTGTTATGAAAATTTATCTGCGTATGGAATCTGCGAGTACGCGAAACGCTAATCGAGCGGGTGTTGCGTGCGCGGGAAGAGCGCGGTTTTTTTTCAGAACAACGACTACAACGATCATAGCCATGGTAACGAGGTTGATGCACACTCTATGGAACCATACACAACAACCATCTACAACCATACACAAAACTCCATACACTTTTTTTACTTGGGCATAATTCATAGATCATCCAGATTGACTTTCAAATTAGTTTCTAATTGGGTTCTATATGTGTCGGCCATAGACATCTAAATAAAACCTAGAACATGACATGCGTTTTCAAAACTGTTATGAAAATTGATCCGCGTATGAAATGTGCAAGTACGCAAAACGCTAATCGCAGGCGTGGCGTGCGCGGGAAAGGCGTGTGTTCTGTGACGCGGCCTATTTTCAGAACAATGACTACAACGATAAAAGTAAACACGTGTCGTGTCTAGCTTTTATGACTTGGGCCTAAACGCAGAAAGCACGCGGTCTCAGAGGTATACGTACGTAATACAAGCGGTATTTGTATTACTTACGGATGGGTTGTAACGGGGTTAACAAGGTTTATCGGTATGTCTCGTTGACCTGATACAGTTGTCTTCACTTAAAGGGATCGTATACGTTTGGTAATTACTCCAAAAATGTATGGTAAGAAGTACAGCAGCTTTGGATAGTATCATGCATTTTTAGAAACTGTTCACTTCGAAGTACTGCGGTTATGGAAAAAGATATCACTTTTTATTCCGAAAAATTTGAATCTGAGAAGCGTTACTGCAGTGACGTTTCTCATATTGTGTATTCCAATGCAGATTATTCTTCCTGCGTGGACATAACCGCTCCAGATTTTCGGCAATATCTCAAAATCGCTACCACCTTTTGAAATTAAATTTCTACAGGTTAGTATTATGGTATATATTTATAACTATATAGGATTGAAACAAACAGTGGGTTCCAATTACCAAACGTATACGACCCCTTTAACCAAAGGGACGAGTCCTCAAAATATATATAACATTACAACCGGCACACTCTAGTTAACTAGTTAAATGGATCAACTGCGCCATTCTGGCTTCTCTTTTTGTAAAGATTTGTGCTGTAAAACTATTCCTCAATCCTACTTGTGTAGATCAGATAGTGATACAAACAATAACTTTAGATTGTATACCAAAGAGTCACGCCATGATTATGCTCAAATTACTTGAATAAAAATGCATCGCATGAAATATTCCTGACTAATAATACATTTTCATCGACACATCTGAAGAAAGCAATTTGCGGAGAAACTGTTGTTTGGTTTAATACATGTAATTACATGTACCTTTCAAGCTAGTAGTACTGTTCTTGTTTTTTATATAGATTCATTCCTTTCAATAGCGCGCTGATGTGTTGTGCACGATAACATTATGTTCCCATACAATCGGTTGTACCATGGAGCTATGAAGCTCCATGGTTGCACTGAACAAATAACGGACATTAGTACTGGACAAAGACGCAATCACAAACCGATCGTCTTCTTCAGTAATTGGTTTTCAACCCACCACAATAGCTGAAATAACCATCATAATACAGAAACACTGAGCGCGAGGTGGCTAAAGTAAAGTGTGGTAGTATCTATTTAATGATAAAAAACCTAATGCTCCATTCTTGATTTTAAAAGTCGATTGTGATGTGTACATTCCAGTTAACGAAAAAGAGGTTAATTACCCCTCGCACTTGTTACACTCCAACGCGCTTCAACATTGGCTTCGATATTCACACTTCAAAATGCTTGTGTATAATCATCTAACGCACACAGCTGGAGTGCATTAGCACGTTTTATACTGTCATGCAATAAAGAAACTCTCATAGAGCAAGAGTTGATGCACAACACATCACGATAGAGACTATTGCGGTACATTGATGAATTTGAAGAGAAGATTACTCTAAATTCCAAAAAGTGAAATTAGGGACAAGACGTTTTAGAGTGAAAATCACCTTAATTGGACGCGGCGTGGGCAATTAAAAACAAAAGTCTCCAAACAGTCTTAATTTGTCTGCGCTGCGTGGACCAGAGGTCCACAAAACGAATGTAATGCTTGCATATAGTAAATTAAATAGAAATGCGATATCCTACGTAAGTATTCCCCCCTGACACGACGTTTGAAAACAATATTTAAATTATTGTATTGTACCTCGTTGGGTAGGTACCCTCTCAAAAAGAGTTTGGTATTAATAAGTTCGAAATTTCTTTTGTTTTTTGTTTTTTGTTTTTTGTTTTGGTGGCAAGGAACAAATTAATTATATAGTACATGTATTACATCGGTGTAAACGTGAGTTTTAAAACAAATTATCGACTTAATGCGCACGATTTATATAGGTTATCGGCTGCTGAATGTTCGATGACAAAGCTACATTCACAGACATTCCGACCACCTCAGCTTGAAAGGCGCAATAAAACTAGGATTTCATTGATGAAAGAAATTGCTCCTTGATACGAGGAGGTGGCCCATTTGCGCTATGTTCCAATTAAGTTGCGCGCCGTTGGGTCCATGTAAATTATCTGGAGTTAAAACCGTAAATTACTCTCGGGTAGTATGCAGGCTCGTTTTTTATGATTGAGGTTGCAGAAATATGCTTAAAGTGAAGGGACATAACGTCCTGGAAGCGCCCAATTGGGCTACAAAACGCGTTTTGAACGAAATTAAAAAATAATCAGAAAGAACATAAAAAAATTGGGATATAAACATCTACACAACCATCCTTTACAAAGTGGGCGTTTTGTGTTATACTGGTGACTCAAAAAGCTCAAGTTGTTTGGGTATATAGTCGTGATTCCAGCAGTGAACTGTTCGCCTTTTGCGGACGTGTAAGAAACCACATTGATGCACTTGTGCTGTGTGTCGTGCTACACACACAACGTGTATCGTACAATAAATGAAAACGACAGGAAAAACGTATGCGTATTCCGTCGTTTCCGATGTTGTGTTTTCGTCTTTTCTCGGGAACGGTAAGACATTAGGCTGGTTTCCTTTTAACAAGATGTTTGAAATAGTTCAAGTAAACAATTCAAAACATTTTCTGGGATTTCAGTGTGTACTGTGTAAAACCCCTTTAATCATCTGCTCGCGTTTGGAATCGTGTTGGTGAATATAAACTAAACGATGTATGATTTCTAATTATACTTATTGATTTATAATTTTTGGAGCAAGCAGTTTCAATTCTCTAGCAAACGGCAACTTTCTTCGGGCAATTACAGTTTTTCTATTACATCAATACCTTTGGGGCATTCAATTACTTCGGGTAATTGCACCTTTGCATAAAAAAACAGCTGCTGCCAAGTCCATTGTTTTGATTTAGCACGTGTTTTCACTATAGGAGGTCTTTGTAATCTGCATAGCAGCCAACTTCTCATTTTACAATGGTCATGGTATGTACTATTAGTCTACCCGTGCACGTCTCTGACACTTTGGGGTAATTTGCAGTGCTGGGTGAAATTAACTGACCTGAACGATCGAGGCTAAAGTTGCCGGTGCGCGACCTAAAAAAAAATCAAATTAATAGTTAATGGATTAAACAATATTTTGTGAATTTTAAAGCGATCTACCATTTGACGTTGCCTATTGCACTATTAAAGAAATCTCGTTTATATTTTGACCTGATACTTTGCAGGGTCAAATAGACATTTCCCCGGGTCACCCTTTAATAATCAAATTTGTTCTCGTATACAAAATGGTTCGACTCGGAGGGTCGAAAGCCATTTTAAAGTAGGGTTAAAATGTCGACCCAAATCCCATTACATAAAAATACTTCAATTTGCGACAGATAGGTAGGCCTACACCTTTAAAAAGAAATTCTGTGTTTTTGAGTAAAATCCATATATCTATTTCGTGAAATTCATTTGGAGACCTTGACATCTATAGAAATTGCCTTGTGGGTACTGATACCTTTAAATTGTTTTGTTCCGTATTATACCCGGGGTCTCCACAGGGTATCCACAAGGTACCGAATTCAGAAATCACACAGACCCTGCAAAGTGTCGAGTCCAATCTGACCAACTTTGTCACTACTTTATTACAGAAACCAGCGTCAATTTTGGCTTTTAACTTTGCGTTGTACTAATGGCCCCCCTCTGTCAGGGGTACTTGATACACCCGGGAGAACTTAAATCAGCACCGATACAGACTCGTATTCCCTGGGCCATGAATAGTGGAGAAGCATCAAGTGCCCACTGCAGGTGCTGGGAATTCTGCGGGCAAATAATTAATGTGAATGAACGGCCCGAGGAAGAAAGCATTAAAAATGTGTTCTTATTCGTAAACACCCGAGGTTTAACAGTGCAAGTGTCGTTTGTTTACATGATAAACACCCATATCATTTATGGTGAGGATGCATACACACAAATGCTGGTCCCAAGGAGGTATATCACACTGACTCAGTAGAGCCGGGCAGTGTTATCGTATAGGATTACACTGCCCAAAAAATGTTGAGTAAAACACTGTTAAGACACTGTTATTTACACACTCTAAAAAGCCCGGGTCAAATTTAGACCCAGAGTCCGGGTCCCGTGTCGGCCTGACACTTCCGGGTCATAATCACACTTTTCCGGATCAAAATGACACTTCCTTCACACGAAAAGTGTCATTGTGACCCGAACAAAAGTGTCATTCGGACCAGAAAAATTGCGAAATTTACCGCGTTCGATTACTTCCCCCGCGCTTCTCAAGTAAGCGCGACACCGTTCGAAATTATCTCAAAATATTACGAATATTCTTCTTAACCAGTTCGCGTCGGAGGACGTGTAAACACGCAAGGTTTTGTTCAGAATTTTAAACGGATAAACACGTCCCGAGCAAGGCCGGAAATATCTGTCTGCGACCGACTCGCAGCGACTGAATCCGAAAACATTAGGGGGTGCTACCAACAGATGCCGGCTTGAACTCATCTCTGATAAAAAAAAAAAAAATCCTGCGCCTGGGCCTGGTCAATGTCAAAATAATCCTGGCGCGAACTGGTTTTTAATTACAATATATTTTCTTTTTTTGATTTGTGGCTTTGGAGCAATGTTGGTGCGGAACCAGACTACAATTTTTCACGGTAAAAAGTTTTAAAAAGGAAGAAAAAGACACTGTGCACGTTTAGCACCTAGGCGGCAAAATAACAGTTCCTTAACTATTTTACCAGGGCCGACTAAATATTCACTGCCTAAAAAGTTGTCCCAAAATATTATGAGAACTTTTGCTGCTTTAAGCAATAAACATGCACGACTGACAAATGGTATATTATAACTATTTTAAATACTTACTCTACTATACGGCAGTCTGTTGGTCTCCTAGGAGCAGCATGGTTAAAAGTAGTCCTATACTCGTCCCTACACGAGATCCTGTCGGCAGAAACGGGATAAAACATTTCAGTCAACAAAACTCAGCAGTATTCTACGAGGCAAGATGTTAGAAAGCCAGACATGTTTTAGGTTTTGCTTGTTTTTAATCCAATAATTGCTGCTCAGTGTTGGCGATACTAACCATGCACGTGTTTTGTTGTTCAATGTTTGCGCTCGAAGAGCTTACGTGGCCACCTATACAATTCAACCAAGATGGCGGCATCGCGAAACGGCGGTTTGCGCAAAACACGCGCACAACAAATTTGTTCAATTTTACAATTTCTCCGTGTAGTGTGCCAAAATGATCATTTCAAATAACCCTTGTGAACAAGCGCGGGGTCTCCGTGAGGGTTTTTAGCTTGTTAAACTATCTGAGATAGTATACGGTAGATAGCTATATTGCTATTCAATGTTAGTTTAATGTTCAATGTTATATTCAACTATATTCTTACTCCATATAAGCAGTATACAGCATGTCGTTTTGGTGTATCCTTTTTGCGTCATGTGACCTGTTTCCACTATTCTTTACAATATCCGGAGTGCGACTGGGGAATTCGAGTTATCTGTTATTGTTCGTCTTCGCTCATTTTCCAACTCGACAATCACGCCACTGGTCAGACTGCATGTGAAAAAAAAGCAACGAAAGGCAAAATATTCACCTGGGAGAATTAAAATTCGATTACGGAAGGCGTTGGCCCCTTACCATCACAATCGTCCGTTAACGGTCAGATGAGCGTCATTATAAAAGCCAATCCATTTTCAACACCATAGTGTGAACTAAATCGTGTGACAAAAATGACCCGACCCAACATAGGCCCTATTCCTTAAACAAAATTGGAAAAAGGTGTAACGGTCTCACTTAATATCCGGTGTGCTAATTTATCCGGCGGGAATATTTCGCCTCAACACGTCTGCAGCGGATACAATGAGTACGTGCTTGTAACTTGCTCAATTATCCGCTGAATCCGTTCGGATAAGTCATCACACCTTATGAGTGGAGACCATTACACCTGTTTTAATAACCAAAACATAAAATAATGCAACAAAAGTAAGCTAATGACTTAATAATAATAATAATAATAAAACCGTTCTTATTAAGAGCATTACACACAGAGTCCCAATGCGCTGTACATAGGGGAAATTAATCAACATTGAATAAATGGGTTTTGAGAAGGCATTTAAATTGATCCAAGGTTTGTGCATCTTTGACGCTTTGGGGGAGTTTGTTCCAAAGATTGGGAGATGACGTAGAAAAAGGCATATTTCCCAACGCAGAGCTTGTGTGGAACATCTTATACACGACAGAAAACTGATAACGACAGACATTGACAAGGACAAAGATCAGACAGGACACAATAATAGTATAGTATAATTAGTGTACAGGAAACGATACAAATAAACACGTGCTAAAAGAACCACCCCTCCCCCTAAAAAAGAAGTGTTGTCACGTGACAAACACAGAGTTGTTTCGGCGGTTTGGAAATATCTGTATCTTGTTTGTCTATTATGTACGTGTTTATATGTACTTTCTCCCCAACTGGTCTTCTATTTAAATGGTGTAATTAGATGCACCATTGGTAATTGCTTGAATTGCTGTAAGTTTTCTTCTGAAAATCATTCATTCACTGGTAAAAATGCATTGGAAGAGCATTGGGTACGCATTTATCTTTTTTTTTACAACAAACTGCAGATATTAAAGATAAACCTGTGGGCGGAAATGTAATTAACGCTTGACTACGACATCGTTTGGCATTTGTCTTGGTTTACAAAGAAGTGATGCACCTTTAACCGAGGACTGCCCTGCGGTTACAGCTCGCATCTTTGGATTCAAAATAATTTGATGAAATTCGTGCAGAATCCACTAATTCAGTTGCGATGTTATCACACAAGAACAACTGGCAACGGGGAGTGTTCATTGTGTTCTTTAATACAGAAGTCTCTCCTATACCCTAAGGGCGTACAATAGAGTCACCGTGGCGGGTGTGTTTCTTTTGCATTTTTTGACCGGGGAAATATTTACTTAGGGAAAATTGGTCTTTCTGTGGGAAATATAAAAACACTCGTTTGCGTTGTGTATTTACACTGGTGGCACCAATTGAATGCATTGGGTAAAAGTATATCGGACGTATATGGAAAGTGAGTGTTGGTCACGTGGGAGGCTGATGACCTGTGATTGGCCGTTGAGTTGACCTACATTGTAAGTTATTAATAAAACTATTTTTCGATATTGATCAAACACGAATGTGTTTGGTTGAGCAGAGGGGGGGAATCGTACAGTTTGATAGAGAACAGAGAAATAATAAAGAGTATCAACCATTCTCTCATGGTGTGGAGCAGTATGCTCCCACCATTCCGCGGCGTAACTATAGTTGAGAGGGGGAGGGGTCCTCCCCTGACAGAAGTCCCCCCCCCCCCCCCCTCCCTCTGTGCTCTCCAAATTAGGATTAGTCCGATGTCCGGCGGTGCTTTTAAAAATTAATGTTTATTTTGTTTGTATGCGGCGTCTGGGATAAAAACGGACTCAATTCGTCGCGGCGTGAGACCCCAAAACGCGTAGTCAGTTTTCCCAATTTTTTATTTAGAATCTTATCAAACCAATATCCAGTATCACGTTACATTATTATAAGCAACATGGAAAGTTAGGGTTTGTTTCTGAGCTAAAGGGGCGTGTGGGTTTTACATCAAATATTCAACTATGTCATACACATCGCTGTTGCTGTTTCCAATCAAGATACGGCGTGCGAGCGAGTTTCCAGCCCAGGGCTTAACCTTGCATGGAAACGAGGTTGAAAATAAAGTAAGGCAATGAGGACGAGGTTGTTTTGTTTTCAAATGCATTCCACACGTGGGTAAGATTTCCATATGACACCCGGCTTAAATAAGTGAGAAGAGGTGAATAAACTCAAAATTGCCATCGTCATTCGAAATATTGACACTTCTCTTTACAAACGCCTAGACGTAAGAAAAACAATGTCTTGTGCTTGATTTATCAGCGTACTACAGTCGACCATTAAACACACTTCCCGTTACACTTCGAAATGTGTAGCTAAAATCAATAAGCTACATGTAGGTAAGAAGATTGTTCCGCTAAAAATTGATCAGCTCGTTTGAAGAAGCCCCTCCTCCGTATATATCCGTATACACACTGATCATAGGCAATGCACACGCGAGACTGTGCGTCAGAGAAACAAAAAAAAACCGGACGTGAGCTTGAGATCAAATTTATGTCTTTGCTGCAACTAGAAACGCTCTGTCAAACGTTTTCGCCGACTTCAAAAGGTTCTCCTAAAGGCAATGTTGACTCTACCAGGTTAGTCAATAAAAACTACGCCGCCTGATAGCCACCCGATAGCCTCCGTACAGAATCAAAACCCTTCTCCAGCTTTTGGAGAAGACATCAATTTGTTTTTATGTGCGCGTTTGTTCGATGATACGGGGGTGTGTTTAATGACACCGTTTGACTATAGCGGACTGTCCCCCGTAGCATGACGGGGTTTCCACGGCGAGAGGACGGGTCCAAGATACGCGCTTATCCGGTCAGCCTCGGGGAGTGATTTGAGAGGAATTATAAACAAAAAATCGATCTAGCAAGATTTTTTTTTTTATTAATAGCTGTCACGCAGAACTAGTATTATTATACCCTAAATTCAAGAATAACACGTCTCGTTATCGCTTCTGCATAATGGGCAAAATGTAACTTTAATTTTGTTTACGGTTACCAATCGT
Source organism: Crossaster papposus (assembly GCA_037893245.1). Classification (NCBI taxonomy): domain Eukaryota; kingdom Metazoa; phylum Echinodermata; class Asteroidea; order Velatida; family Solasteridae; genus Crossaster; species Crossaster papposus. The sequence continues at coordinate 401,054 of JBAIAA010001081.1, forward strand.
ATAATATACCTGATGGGTCTTCTTAAAGGGGTAATTACGGCCTAAAATTCCCGAAAATTGCATGTTTAGGATTGTTTACTCTATTTCAAACATTTTTACCGTTCCCAAAAAACACCACCCGGTTATTTACATCGGACGCATACGTTTTTCCTGTCGTTTTAATTCAATGCAAGATACACGTTGCGGGCGTCACATAAAATTACACACAGCACCAATGCACAATGTGGTTTCTTACACGTCCGCAAAAGGGCGAACATTTTACGGCTGATATCACGACTATACCCGAACAGCTTGATTTGTTTGGGTCGCAAAATTGGACCCCGAAACTCGTTCTACACAAGAATAACACAAAATGCCCCGTACGTTGTGTGAATGTATCCTACTTTTGAATGCTCTTTCCGATTATCATTTCGTTCAAAACGCGTTTTGTAGCACAATTGGACGCTTAATTCCAGGACTTATGATGTTCCTTTAATCTTTAGTTGTTTCAAGCCCGTCGGGTAATATTTCATCTTCCAACACCTGTATAGCCTAATCATGATTCATGCAAAATTGAAAACTCACTTACGGGTTGCATTTGGTGATCACACTCTTTGAAATCCGGACTCATTGTTAGTATTAGGAGCGTGACCGGTCACGTGAAAAGGTTTAACAAAATAGGCGGGAAAATTTGTCCTGTTTTCATAGGAGTCTGATTTTCATATCTGCACACCGGCGCTGCCCGTACTATTCAGTCTGCAAATTCAAATCAGCTTCTGTGATTGAGCCCGCAATTTTGTTGGAGGGTGTTTCACGCGTGCGGTTTGGAATCGGATCGGAGCTATACATGTTGATTTTATTCGCCTAAGTGCGCACGGGACGGAAGCAATGTCTAAGTTGTTATTGTATGCCCTTAAAAACTTAATCAGACTGGAAAATACATGTAATGCCTTTGACAATTTTATGGGATTTTATAAATTAAAAAGCGACAAATCCTTAGGCTTAAAGGGATCGTATAGATGATGTGCCTCTGTTTACATCTGTATTCAAATGTGCCCGTCAATATGCGCACGAATCATGTTTTACATAAATTTGGTTAAGAGATGACATCAGAGGTCACATAATTCAAAGGCGATCTGACCTGCGACGTCAGTCTTTAAGCAAATTTTATGTAAAACACGATGGGTGCGCATCACTGCCAGGCACATTTGAATACAGATGTAAACACGTGACGTCAGAGGGCACATCGTCTATACGTTTTGTAATTGGAACCCACTGTTTGTTTCAATCCTATATAGTTATAGATATATACCATAAAACTAACCTGTAAAAATTTCATTTCAAAAGGTGGTAGCGATTTTGAGATATTGCCGAAAATCTGGAGCGGTTATGTCCATATATAATAATCTGCATTGGAATACACAGTTTGAGAAACGTCACTGCAGTAACACTTCTCAGATTCAAATTTGTTGGGATAAAAAGTGATATCTTTTTCCATAACCGCAGTACTTCGAAGTGAAAAGTTTCTAAAAATGCATTATACTATCCAAAGCTGCTGTACTTCTTTACCAAGTAAGTTTTTATTGCCAATAATTGTTGGAGTAATTACCAAATTACCTTTAATGGTAAAATAAAAAAAAAACTAATATTGTAGTGGGTGAGTGTTTGCCAGTCTTTGGCGTTACATTGTATTTATCACGCGAATGAACGAAAATGTAAACTGAGGATGTGAGTCGTGCATGTCTAGTCTTCCAGTATAAGGCTTCAGATATCAACGCACTTCAGATATTGCCTGTGCTAGATACGTGAAGCATGATCTGTCTATATCCGCGCCGCCATGTGCACAATACAAACGTGAACCGACACCCCGGGCACTTAAGAATGTCGTTCCGTTTAATAAGATTTCCCAACACCGCAGCCGTCTTCTGCATGTGCTTTATAGAGATAAGACATAAGAGCAGGCAGTAAACGATGTCACATATCGGCAAACATTCATGTTCAGCGATACATGATATGGACGAGAATGAGAAAGTTGACTAAGTAGTACGAGCTGTCTGGGTTAAACTGAATAAAATGAGATATTAAAATGGTGTTTAAAAATATACCATTTCATTTGTATCGTTTGGAGCAGAAACAAAAATAAATTTCTCACAATCCTTGTAATTGACAACTAACTTGATGGAGTTTTATCTCTGTCAATGCTACATATTTAGGGGAAAACAATATTGTAAAGATAGAGAACAGAGAAATAATAAAGAGTATCAACCATTCTCCCATGATGTGGAGCAGTATGCTCACACCATTCCGCGGCGTAACTATAGTTGAGAGGGGGAGGGGTCCTCCCCTGACAGAAGTCCCCCCCCAAAAGGTATGGATTGCCGAATCATATTCGAAATTGCGCCTGAAATCGCTATGTGGGACCAGGGGCCAATTTCACGGAGCTGCTAAGCACACAAATTTGCTTAGCACAAACAAGTCTTGCTCATTAAAAACAAGTTATCAGCCAAAATTGTACGTGTTTTTCATGCTAAGCAAAAAACAGCTGATTATCAATCAAAAACAATAAAGATCACGTGAAAATTTGGTCTGTAACCTTGTTTTTACCAAGGAATTTAACAAATGTTCATGCTAAGCAACTTGTTGTGCTTAGCAGCTCCGTGAAATTGGCCCCTGTTCTCATTCAGTCGTATTGCATCTGTGTGCGCGTATGCGTCATGTCAACGCTTGCGCGCACCATCCGTCCACAGATTACAAACCAATCACTTGAACGAATTGTTTTTAAATGCCATTCTGGGATGAATCTTTGGAAACTACCTTATTTTATTGTTTTTCCTTAAAATGGCAGCATGCCAGAAGAAACAATTTCACAGAGAACTGTTAGTGTCATTAGTTTCTTTATAACAAGTAAGCTTTTTCAATATTACATTTTCCCTATACATCGACGTGTATTTACACTCTTTCCTCAGTGTTGACCGGAGAGAATCTCAAAAAGAAAATTACCTACTCGGATGGGACTCGAACCCACGAACTGCTGCTTTCTAGTGCAGACGTCTTACCACTCGACCACCGAGCTAGCCGTGGTCGGCTGCCTGGTTCGAATCCAATTATGATCGGGTACTGCAACCATTAATGTTTCATAAGGTGAAGTAAGCTTTAACAAAATAAAAAGAATTGGTTACTTTTTTGGATAGCTGCAAATGCTCTACCTTTAATACAAGCTCGCTGAGAACGACAGCCTGTAGGTAGTATCATTACTTGGCAGAACGCGCGTCATTTGCTCAGCTGCTGAGCATGTATCCAGACCAGACAGCATTTAACCCGGGGCCCACTGTAAACATGCAAAAAAAAATTGTCACCGCTGATCATTAAGTTTGTTCCGAGGCATAATTCTTCCTCTCCTTTGTACCTTTGGTCGGTGTCTTGCTGAAATGTCTTGCAGTTACCATATCGCACAGCTGTGATTTATATTCATCTTAAAAGCGTTTACGTGTACTACAAAATATAGCCTAACTGTCTGTAATAATAATAATAATAATAATAATAATAATAATAAAAACGCTTTCCATGTCACAAAGACATCCCAAAGCGCTGATGTGCAAAGATATAACAATCATAAAAACACCAAGTAATCTAAAACTATCAATTATTAGGGGATAACAAGTACTGCTTAAAAAAATTAGTTTTCAAATTAGCTTTAACAATTTCAAAAATATCAGCAGATCGGATTGCTGCTGGAAGCCTGTTCCACAGACGAGGGGCATATAATGTGAATGGTCGGTCTTCATAGTATTTAGTTTTGCCAAGTGGCTGCTGTAAACATACCACACCAGAGGTTGTCGAGCGCAGAGTGGGTGTAAAGGAACCAATGATTCATCAAAAGTGCCATATGGGTACTGTAGCTTGCAAGCCTGAAGTAAACATACAGAGAAAAGGCAATGCGAAGGAATATACCGTTTTAGAGGTGGAAGGGAAAACCCCAGAAGAATATACTGCAAGAAAACCCACTGAAAACCCAATCCTCAATTTAGCCCAACAATTTCAACCAGTGAAAGGCGAGGAAAGAATCGCTACGCCAACCTGATTTATTAATACTTCGCAAAATAATTGTCTACATTATAGGCCTAATCACTGGTATAAATCCTAGAAAATTATTGAAAGGACAGTCTACCTTTTGCAACGTAACCAACACAATTCTTGTTCAAAATATTACTTGATGAATATATACCAATAACTCCCTGTGAATTTATTATATCCTGTATGCATCATATTGAAGAAGATAATAAAAGTAAAAAAATGCGTCTTAAGCCGCGTTCGCATTGGACTTAATATTGTCAAAAGTTACCGTACGTGATTGTCAAAGTTAACGGTGTTAAATCCTCCGCTAGAAGCTTGGGCCTGTAGATCTTACTGTTGCGGAGGGTAAAATGGACAATTTGACAATGTTACCCTCTGTCCGCATTGGATTTAATTTGGTTAAAGTTGACAACAGTCTCCGTAGGTTTTACCCAAAAAGTCCAATGCGAACGCGGCTTTACTCTTAGAGACGCATTTAAAAAAAAATTATCTAGGTTCAAAATCTTATACACTTTTTTTTCTCTTGGAATATACAGCATTCACAAGGCTAAAACCTTGTCAGGTTAGTTATCAAGCACTATTCTTTAGAATTTGAGAACTGTTGCGGCTTTGAACGATAAAATGCACGACTGACAAATGTGTACTATATACCTTTTAAAGGTAGGATACACCATTTGCAGATATCGAAATTGTTAACTACCGAATTATTAGAAAATATCTTACTTATTTGAAAGTAAATAATGATTGTAGGCATCCAGCAAAATGATTGCGCTAGATATCTTGTAATTGTTCCGAATTTGTTGTTTATATCAAAACAAATTCTCAATAGCTAGACGTCGATCGCGAAATAAACAACCACCCTAGAATAACATAAGAACCACCGACGCCGGTTTAAACAAACGCTGTTTTGTTGCTTTTCTCAGCATTCATGATTGTAAAACTTCGGACAGGTCAGTTAAACGGTGTTTTAAAAAAATACAATTCCCAAATCCACTCATTCATGATAATTAAAGCAATACCAATGGTGTAATTTACCCTTAAATGTGATCATAGAAATATGCCAATTAGTCAGGCAGAAAAAATATAGGTAGAATAACTTGCAATTTTCAAAAAGTTTTGAAATGGTTGTCATTGAATGTTAATCTATCTAACCATTTTCAAAGGTAAAATCTGCGATGGCCCTATAGCCAATTGTTTTTCTCATAACATAATATGATTGCGTGCCAAATTTCATGCTTTTATCAAGTGAACATGTATGATATTGTGCACCAAACTGCCTGACTAAATGCAAACGTTCAATGTTTGGTGTCTATCGCATTACGCGTGCAATGCAAATACACTCAAGCGAGTCAATACAAGATACGGGGTTAGAACTAAAACGTTTCGGTCTATGTACTCTGACCGCCCATTAACAGTTTAAACATAAACCGTGCTTTGTTACAAGTGATAATGTAGTAACCAATGCGATAATGTATTGCACACAAATTGACCAATACGATTTTACTAACCGATAATGTAACAAGAAATGACCAAGAGTATATACTTGTACTACACACTCGGCCAATTTCTGTTACATTATCGGTTAGGACCGATAATTTATAACAATTGACCGATAGTGTAGTAGGTCTACATTGTATTACTATCAGTAAATTATTCTGTTACCGTATATGATTATCGGTTAGAGATACAGTATCGATCAATTTGTGTGATATTATCGGTTGGTGATACAATATACGTTTGGTAAAATACTACATTATCTCATGTAACATGCTTGTCATCTCAAATACTTAAAATTACTCCTAACATCATTTGTCAACGACAGAAGTGAAACCCATTTTGGATGTATAGTGATGTATGTGTATCGCGAATGCAATTTAATGAAGTATCGTCATGATGAAATTTTAGACGGCAAACGCAACATAATTAATTGGCCGAGGCAGGTGTTAATTCGCTTGAAATGTGTTCCACAGAGGGGAGTGACGGAGCGGTTCTGAATGAGGCATGTATCCCTGCAGAAAGTTAACGTTCTTGGTTTCTTTGTATTATTACCGTTAGTCTGGATGGAAATACTGTGAGGGCATGGAACGTCCATGGATGGAACACTCGTTCCAAATGCAAAATGCATTCCGCAGTTCAGTTTAGCGGCGTGTGCTTGGCCAGACAAATTAAGACACTCTCATAAATTTAAATTTCACAGCTAATTATGGTTTAAAGGTAGGATACACCATTTGCAGATATCGAAAATATTCACTACCGAATTATTAAGAAATATCTTACTCATTTGAAAGTAAATAATGATTCTAGGCATCCAGCAAAATGATTGCGCTGGAGATCCTGTAATTATTCTGAAAAATCGAATTTTATAAAGAAAAATAACAAAGATAACTTGAGAATAATTACTGCTCGACGCCGTTTGAAAACAATCGCTGTTTTTCGTGCTTTCCTCTACATCTATGATTGTAAAACTTCGGACAGGTCAGTTAAACGATCTTTACTATGAAATACAACCCCCAAATCTACCCATTCATAACAATTCAAGCAATTACCAATGGTGTATCCCACCTTTAATCTTTTCTATTAAAAAAAAACACTCTGTAAATAAAATCTAGAGCATGTGATATATTATGACCAATTATCCCACGGATAATATATGATGTAATGTTACAGCCAAGGGAAAAGAAACGTGTGATATATCGTGGCCAGTTATCCTATGGACAATATAATGTAGTATGTTATACCAAAGGGAAAGGACCGGCAGTTGCACTACGTCTCTAACGAGGCATCAGCAACTAAAAAGCCCGGGGGAGCTGATCAAAATTTGTCGCGTTCGGCCCTTTTGATATCTTTCGCATTCTGAAAACCCAGAAAAGCTATACAACACAACAGAATAGTATGGCGTGCAAGTGTAACATTTAATCATGAAATAAATGTATCCCGCGATTTTTAATGTTTCCATTTCCCGACTTGCAAAGTAAAACAAAATGTCCCAAACCGTTTCTAATAAAGATTTCGCTATTTCAAAAAGTAGCATCCTTCAATTCCGAGATATCCCTTATTGGAAAAGAGATATCACGTTTTTTGACACAAATCTCTCTTAGTTAGTTTTCAGTATTTGAGAAAGCGAGTCTTCTATTTTGATATTAAATATTAATTTGGCACTACGGGAAAGTAAGATATCTCTATTGAAATGGAGATAACTTCTTTTTTTTCAAGATCCAATCTTTAAATTTGCACACTGAAGTTCAGAAAATGCTGAAGATGTGCACGGATCGTTTTCAATATACTCTTTAAATGGAGGGAGCGTCAAGGTCGTAAATTCGAATGTTGAAACTCGAAAAGGCCGGGTACTTTGCACTGCCGGCCATGAAATAAATAATTACAGTTAAAATTGCCCCCGACGAAAATGGCCGGGAGACGAAAAAAAGAAAATCAAACAGCAGTACCGAGTTTTAACCCAGATTGCAGCCTTTGGACTACTTTGCATGCAAGACAAGAAACAAATCCGCAAGGCGAATCGATGAAATTGCTCTTAAACTGCGCATCACGTTGCCACCGGCCCGCCTTTTAGAAGTTTGATAATTAGTTTAGCAAACCTTTTAGTGGTATTACCAATCGATGGGATTGTTTCATCCGCGACATTAATAACGCCGGTTTTCCACCAACGGCAAAAACATTAAGACGATTAGTGTCTGTAAAGCGAAGGCCATTAAATTATGCGGTATTTTTCCTTCTAAATAACGAAATATCTTGGCAACTGCCCAGTTTTTTCATAAAGCAAACAGCGGCAACTAAAAAGATGTCTTGGGCTTTTCTTCCACACATCTCTTAATAAAAAAAAGGTATTCGAGTATAAATCCGGATTTGTTTTTCTGAAACTGTCATTTTTAAGTGAACAAACAAGAATGAATTCGTAAAATTTGACTTGGTAATGGACACCTGTTTTGGGGGAATCTTTACTGTATGTCAATTATTGCAGGCGCTTGAAGTGAAGTGCCCCTTTTAAAATGTCATTGCTGTTTTGTTTTTATTACCTGGCAGATCAATTGAGTTTTGGAACTGCACGTGGCGCCGGCTGTGGAACTAGCCTAAAGGCATTGCAGCCAATGACGGTTGTTGGTGATTTAAAACTCGTCGCTGGTTGGATATCGAAGGAAGTCACGCCGGAAAAGAAGCGTTTCCATTGTCCAGTAAGGCTCTTAGGTCACCAACTTCACCAACTTCATCCAACGGTGTTGATCGGCCCCGTGCATGAACTGTGTTATACTATGGGACGCGTGTGCCAAGAAAGTCGGCGGTGTTTGGGTAACTAGCTTCTGCCGTTCATGCGTTCTTTTAGTTCATCGAAGCGTGTATACTTGGAAGAAGAAAAAACACCGGAGTGTTGCGTTCGGAGAATTTTCTTTACAAATTCAACTGTCACTGCTTTAATTACCGTCAGCAGCAGGCTCACAATATTGAAGGGCCATTTCAGATAGGCCTACTTACCTGAAGAACTGCTTTTAGCTGTACCTAAACGCAGGGCCCGCATCAAGAGCGCTGTTTGTTACCGACGCTCGATCCTGTGTATAAAGCATCATTTTGGATGTAGAGAGTATCGTCATACGCGTATGGTATCGCAGAGTGACTATCGGAGTTTAGGATTGCCGTTTTTAGCCGGTAATGTATTAATCAATCTTTCATTTCCTAGACATCTTGGCGGTTTAGACAATCTGTAATATAAATGTCTTGTTTGATGTTTTGCTTTATGTTCAAGTAGGTTTTCTCTGTGTTTTTTTTTTGTATGGGCACTTCACTGTTCAAGCATGGTTCAACTGCATGTGGTTTTACCATGGTTCAAGTCAGACAGTTAGAACATAGAGGTACCTTCGCGGTTAGAAGAAACGTGAAATTTGGCGAACCATGCAAACGCATGGCTTTTCAGAAAGCAAAGTGTATCAAACCGATAGAACAAGTAATTTTGCAGCTACAACATCTGTGTGTTAATTGTGTGAGCACATCATTCATAAATCTTCAAGACAAATGTAATAAACGCAATATCTTTTAATATGTGCCTATTAAAGTCATCCAAGCATCGACTTGCATGGTTCATTTTATATGCTTTGTGTATAGTTACAATTACCTTTAAAGATAGGATACAGCATTTGCCGATATCGAAATTTCGTACTACCGAATTATTAGGAAATATATTACTTATTTGAAAGTAAATAATGATTGTAGGCATCCAGCAAAGAGATTGTGCTAGAATAGATATCCTTTAATTGTTCCAATTTTTTTTAATACAAAATCGCGAGAAAAAACCTCAAAGAACAACATAAGAACCACTGCCCGACGCCGGTTTAAAACAAACGCCGTTTTTCTTGCTTTTCTCAGCATCCATGATTGTAAAACTCTGGACAGGTCAGTAAACGATATGTACTATAAAATACAACCACCAAAATCCACCTATTCCTGATAATTCAAACAATTACCAATAGTGCACCCTACCTTTAAGGGTGTATCGGATGTTGTAATGCCGCAGACTCGCAATCGATCAGCCCAGTGAACCGAAGCCAACATGAAAACATCCTTGACCATCGCCCGAGGGTGAAGTACCCCTGGGGAGGGGTAGGGTGGTCCTTATTGGTGGTATGTCTCGGAGTGTATCTGCAGTAGAAATCGGTTAAAAACTTTCAGATGCACGTTTAGGCATGCATTGTAATGCTATTTTTTTTTCACAAATCTGTTGATGCAAAACATCATTATTGTTAGAAAGGCTGCGACTAAAATTAATAAGTTAAAACATGGAGTGTCATCCCTACCTCGATTATGGATCAGTCCAATTTGATAGTTCCAAATTAAAGTGTGATAATTTTAATTTCCCATGCAACCGACTCCAAACGTTGGGAAATGTGTTTTGCAGGTATACTTTGTTTATGCACTCTTGGGGATAGGAAGTATCAAAGAATGACTCCTGAATTTAAACAAAATCTTATGTCGGGCGTATAGGGACACGAACAATTGGACCCCTAATTTATAGACTGATCCATAATGTTGTCATGTAGTTGTTAAATCCTTAGTTCTTTAAGCAGGTCAGTGTACTAACAATAATGCTATAGGCCCTAAAATACAAATCGCCCAATCGATCAATTTGTGTTGTATTCTAGTTACTACCTTTAAAGTACTCATCGGGAAGCTTATAATGCGATTATTGCATTGTTTTTTCGCATTTTATATATTTTGCAGGACGCCAGAGCATCTCTTTGTAGTAGAAAGAACTTCCAGGGTTAGTATTCAGCCAGAGCAAACACACAACAACGGTAGGCGTTGATTATCGTGTAATACATCTACTGCATCGGAAATCCAGCTGGATTCGGAAATGACTTAATTTTCGATACATCATTTTCACCAGTGGCGCCGTCCATCTAAAATGGAGGACTACAATGACACCAACGATGGGTTCTTTGATGACGATTACATGGAATACGTATTCAATTTGTTCAAGGAGAGGGTGTACCCGCAACCCTACGAGTACCTGATCATTGTCATCTACGGCTTGGTGTTCCTGCTAGCGATCATTGGTAACACGCTAGTGTGCATCGCCGTCCTGCGCAACGAGCACATGCGGACGGTTACCAACTACTACATAGTAAATCTAGCCGTGGCCGACATCTTGGTTTCGCTGGTATGTCTTCCCATAACGGTGGTGGTGGATATCTCGGATACCTGGTTCTTTGGGAAGGTCATGTGCTCCGTCATTCCGTACATACAGGTTCGTATAAACCGCCAGAAGCTTCTCTCTTATTGTAAAACGAGTGAAAACGTCACTTTCTAAAAGCGAGTGAATCCCTTATAAAAAACACTCAAAGTGTGAATTCCTAAATAATAATGAGCTGTTATAAGCGGCAACTTTCTTTTACACTAGTTCATTATAATTATGGCTCCTTTAAAGAGTGGACACGTCACTCTATTGGATTGGTTTTCACTCTTTTGGAGTGTTTTTTTATAAGGGATTCACTTTTTTTTGAGAGTGAAGTTCACTCTTCTATACTATTAATTAACATTACGAGAGTTGTTTTAGGGTACACCGGAAGTTTGCAAGGGAATAATAATATTAATGCAATGCCGTCGTGGGACTGTTAAATGGCATGCAATTTAACTTTTTGAATGAAATCCTTAAACATGTACTTTTGTGTCTCATTTAACCATATTATTTAGTTTTGTCATTTTCGAGGGTATTATATTTGCCATCTTTATTAGCAAAATTATTCCGGCAGAAACCTCAAGGTTGTAGCTATTTCAGTACAGAGAGTTGCTAGAATTTGGGATACAGAGGTAACTTTTCTTATCTTCCTCTTTGTGTCAGTACATAGAAGTAAGCCAACGGGCAAACCTTTCTCACAAGGGAATTTTGGGTTCACAATTTGAGCGAAATTACCCCTTAGTTGAACTGTGTCTTATGGGATGACATCACAGCAACAGCGCTCTTGGTAATTGCCCTAAAGGGTATGGAAAACCGGCAAAAAGCAATCAACTTATTTAATTGGCTAACCCTAACTATTTTTTTGTGTAAATGGCCCCGTGCAGGTTTAATTCATTTTGTGTTTTTGAGCAAGATGCTTTGTAGCAATATTGATTATAATTCAATCAACTCATCAAACGTTCTCAGCTACAGGTGTATACGTACATCAATTATCTAACTATTCCATCGAATTTTCCAGGGTAACGCTGTACAGGTCAAAGCCACTGACCTGGCTCACTTTTTTATTCAGTACAAATCTGCCTCGGTTATTTAAAGGTAGAATACACCATTTGCAGATATTAAAAATATTTACTACCGAATTATTAAGAACTATCTTACTCAATTGAAAGTAAATAATGATTCTAGTCATTCAGCAAAAGGATTGCGCTAGATATCCTGTAATTATTTTAAAAAAATGAATTTTATAAAGAAAAATTCGCGATCGCCGGACGGCGATCGCGAAAAAACAAAGATAACATAAGAATAACGGCTCGACCCCGGTTGAAAACAAACGCTGTTTTTCGTGCTTTTCTCGGCATCCATGGTTGTAAAACTTCGGAAAAGTCAGTCAAACGATATTTACTATGAAATACAACCCCCCAAATCTAGCCATTCTTGATAATTTAAGCAATAACCAATGGTGTATACTACCTTTAAACGTTGGGATCAGATAGATAAACAGTATACCGTATCGTGTGTAAGCTCTATACCGCGGATCATTGAAGATGTGTGCCCCGCCTTCGTAGTCGGCCGGGTGAGGAGCGTATTTCCCCGGGGACGTGACGTACACGCTGCATAATTATATTCAGTAATACCAATAATTTGCCGCGTATGGGTTTACGCGATTGGTTTTATGAATTTTCCAATTTCTCACTTCGGGATCAGATAATGTGTAACATTACATTTTATTTTAAGCATAGAATGTTTGTAGATTGTTCGTCGAGGTGTGGGTTGGTTTAGTGGGTTGGTTAGTGGGTTGATTGGATGGGGTTGTTGGGGGTGTTGCTGGTTTGTTTGTGTTGTCAACGGTAGTTAAACTGTTTTTTAAGTAGGCCTAGGTGCCTTTTTTAAAATTTATTAGTTTGTTCCTCTAAATTACATACTAAAAAAAATAAGAACGGACACATAAAATCTTATTGATAAAAATCATCTTTAACGACATCATCTATAACGGCCAAGAAATATGTTGTGAAATAAAACATCCTCGCATACGTGATAATGAAACGTGACAGTGGAGATGTAATTAACCTTTCTGTCTGTGATAATTAGCCAGCAGCTGGGGATTATTACGATTCAAGATGACAACTGGAAAACAGAATCAAGTAACTGGACCGGTGGAAATTTCCCCAAAAACATCCGAATGGGTGTGCGCTATGATTTTTGGGACTTTACCTCCGTAATAATACTATACACTGTACTACAAATAACCATAGGTCAATGTATTACTGCATATTACAGTTTACTCAAGTAGTCCTTTAATGGGGTAATACATACACTGTACTATCATAGGTCAGTGTAGTACTGCATATTACCGTTTACTCAAGTAGTTCTTTAATGGGTACATACGCTGTACTACAAATTACCATAGGTCAGTGTAGTACTGCATATTACCGTTTACTCAAGTAGTCCTTTAATGGGGTAATGCATACACTGTACTATACAAATTATCATAGGTCAGTGTAGTACTGCATAATTACAGTTTACTCAAGTAGTCCTTTAATGGGGTAATACATACACTGTACTATACAAATTACCATAGGTCAGTGTAGTACTGCATATTACCGTTTACTCAAGTATAGTCCTTTAATAGGATACATGCACTGTACTACAAATACCCGGTACCTATATAATGTACCTATATAATGTATTTAAAGTATTGCACAGTAGGACGCGCTCAAAAATCCATCTCTTCGGATGTCGGTTGAACAAACAATATTCGCTGGCCGGCCATCCTTAGCTTGAGTAGCTGGAGAGACTACGAAATCACCTCTCGTAGCTCGTCCACGACCCTAAAAACCTGGAGGTCAAAAGTTCGAGAGGACTACTATTTTGCGAGTCTCCGTTTCTCACTATTTCCCATTAACCAGTTCGCGCCGGAGGACGTATTATACAAAGGTTTTCCCAGATTCAAAACGGATGACGCATAAACACGTCACGAGCAAGGCTGGAAATGTCTGTCAGCAGCGAGCAAGGCCGGAAATGCGTGGGTGAGCTTTCCGGTGCCATCGGCCTGAACCCGCCTCGGATCAAGTTTCGTTAAAAATAATTCCGCGCCTCGGCTCGGTAATGTTGAAAAAATCCCGGCGCGAACTGGTTAAGTGACTTATTAGTGAAGTAGACGTAACATGGACATAACCCCAAAATATGAAAAATAATAATTAAATACAAATGCATTTTTGTTAGATATCAGTACAATTTAAATAAAACTATCTTGTGTATTGACGTGTCTCCCCTCAAAAAGGACTCACCTCATCTCAAAATGTCGTATTTTGTTTGCAGCACACCTCGGTGTGTGTGTCCATCTTCACGCTCACCATGATCGCGGTGGACCGCTATCTGGCTATATGCCGCCCTCTCAAGTTCCAGATCTCGTCCAAGCGCACCGTGCTCACGATCATCGCCATCTGGGTCCTGTCCCTGTTTGCTATGCTTCCTCATTCGCTCAGCATGGCCACGAAGTCGGATCCCATCATGGCGTCCTTTTCCAAGCCGCTCTGGTTGACCACATGCAGCGATGCAAGTTATATCATTACTGCACTCGGTCCCTAGAGCTGGAATCCGGGTCAGATCGACCTTACACTTCTCGGGGTACAACTTTCAGGGTCAAAACTACCCTTCTTCTCCCGATTAAAAGGCCAATTTCAGGGCCATTTTTCCCGATCATTTTGACCCGGGCAACTCGGCAGAGTGTGCTAATAACCTGGGGAAAAAATCCGACCCGGATGAATCAAATGTGACCCGGGACATTGATGGGACTATTGAGGAAAACCAACGATTCGTCAAAAGCGCTTCGGAAGCCAAGTCTGTGAAAACAATAAAGAAATGTTCAGTTTTGTTACTGGAAAAATTCATCTGTATTAAAGGTAGGATACACCATTTGCAGATATCGAGAAAAAAATTACTAACGAATTATTAGGAAATATCTTGCATATTTGAAAGTGAATAATGATTCTAGGCATCCAGCTAAATGATTATGCTATCCTATAATTGTTCTAACAAATTGAATTTTATAATACAAAAACCCACGCCGGTTGAAAACGAACGCCGTTTGTATTGCTTTGTTCTCGGCATCCATAATTGTAAAACTTCGGACGTCATGCAGTTAAACGATATTTACTATAAAATACAACCCCCAAACCAACATATTCCTTATAATTTAAGCAATTACATCTTAATAATATTTTACCTTTAATAAGACATATTTTAAAACTGAACCCACTCTAGGACACAAAAAACTAAAACATATTATAATTATGTACAAATTCAGGGGAATGACACAATAATCTTGATGTTATTCAACTGTTGTAGCTCCAAATAATCAAATTGAAATATGTTTTCATTTTCCATGGATTTTTTTCAAAATAGGAGCGATATTTACTTAGTAAACGCTGCAGTTGCTTACAGTTATTTAAAATGGAAGACCTCGATCTTCCAAACGCTACTTTTACGTCCGCATTATAATGACACATGTTACCTATTTAATTGACACCTGTTAATTGGTTATTTATAGTACAAATGGGAACATTCTCCTTGGAAGGTGTTATACACTGTAGTGACGCTGGGGTTCACCTACCTACTTCCACTGTGTGTTGTTGGAGTCGCTTATTCTATGGTGAGAATTTGTTTTCGTTTCATTGATCTCGCAGGTAAGGAGAACTTGCTTTTTCACTTCTTTGAATTTCGATGTTGGATGTTACTTCCATCGGGATCTGAATTGATTCTGCTGTTGAGGAATGAAAAGGGGAAGTTTAGCAATGAATAATAAGAAGAAGAAAAAAAATCGTCTAGAAATCCAGCCAAATTGAGGAAGCAAATGTTATGAATTTTAAAACCCGGGCTTTGTTCTTAATTCGATTCCGGCTGCAGAGTCATTCAAATTAAGCCTTTAACCGTAAGCCCAAAATCCCAACACAATGCAAATGCTCAAATATATAGCCTCGAAATACATACGACATCTAAAGCAAAGATGTCACTAACCTGACAGAGCCCCAATCTCCCACAGCCCAAAAATCCCGGTCAGAATTGACCTTGAATCTGAGTCAGAATTGAAATAACGCCCCTCTGGGTCAAATACCCTTTTGATCGTGTCCAAAAAATAATGAGACTTTTCAAGATCAAGGTAACAATTTGGTCTTTTCAAAAAGACAATCCCGAAAAAATTACCAGGAGATTAATTTTGACCTGAAAGTGTCAACTGTAACCCGAATATGGGTCAAACTAACCCGGAGCTTCAAACAGTTCATGAAAGGTGTCTAAAGTCAACTCTAAGTCAACACACGGTCGTCTGGTAACCCTTTTTTGTCTTCACTTTAACCCGTACCAGGTGTGTTTACGGCTTTGGTCTGGTATCCCATCCGACGAGACAAGTCACAAGTCCAGCAACAACAACTCCAAGGGTAACGGCAAAAGCAAGCGCGCCCCGCGCATCATGAACAAGAGCACGGAGGCCCAGCTGCTATCTCGCCGCAAGGTGGCGCGCATGCTGATTGTTGTCGTAGTACTTTTTGCCGTTTGCTACCTTCCAGTGCGTGTCCTGAACGCTTTAAAGTAAGTCACGGACTCTTTTTAAGTCCCAGACCAGGGGCCAATTTCATAGAGCTGCTAAGCACAACAATTTGCTTAGCACAAAAAAAATCTTGCTCATTAAAAACCGGTTACCAGCCACAATTCTACGTGTTTTTCATGCCAAGCAAAAAAACAGCTGATTATCCATCCAAAACAATAAAGATCACGTGAAAATGTGGTCTGTAACCTTGTTTTTGCCAAGGACAAATTGTCATGCTAAGCAAATTGGTGTGCTTAGCAGCTCTAAGAAATTCGCCCCAGAATTATTGTTCTTTATAGCAACAAATGAGTCATACCGAATATTCAAATATTCGATCATCAACCGAATGCTTGAATAGTGTTTTTTTCCCCGTTTGAATATTCGAAAAGAAACAAATATGCACGTGCATAGATGAAGTGTAATGCCATTTAATCATAAAGGTGTTTATTTTTATAGTCAGATGCTACCTTTTGGTTGGCAATAATTGTTTTATTTATTGGACCCGTTCTTTGTAGCTGGGTAAAGTCCCTTAACAATTAAACACTTTAGTGGCCATGGTATCCTTCGCTGCGTGCACATTTTAACTGGTGCACTTTGTATGGAACTTTTATCAGCTTCATCAGCTTTGTAAAACTTGATCGGCGAGTTTCGAATATTGTAATATTCGGTCAAGAGCATTTTCAAATAATAAATAATCGTTCTCTTCTGTATTTGTGGTTTTTTTTTTAGAGCTTTGGGACTGCTTCGTGGAGAAAACGTGGACATGATGATGCACAGACAAAAGCTCAGTTTAGCTTACCAGATTGCGCACATTATGGCATTTTTTAACAGCGCCGTAAACCCTGTCATATACAACTTTATGAGCGGTAAGTTCAAATCTAGATATTTTACCATTTATAGGTGTTTTGAAGATAAACAAAATTCTGGCAACAATCTTAAAATTCCTTGTTCAGATTCAGCCCCGGTGTCGACCCGGGTCAGATTTTACCGGACACCGTTTTGGTTCAAAATAATACTTGTATTGTTGAAAATGACAACTTTTGGGGGGTGTAAAAATGACATGGAGGGTCAAATGTTCCGGACATGTGTTGCGGAGAAGTGGCATTTGACCCGGATCTTAAGTGGGTCTAATCTGACCCGGAATTAGTTAGCTTGATTAAACCAACGGTATTTATATCAGTAATTGTAAAATGTGTCTGTGGCAAAGATGAACATAACTCAATTATTTATGATTTAATTAAGGTACATCTTTCCTATTCCTATCGTATATGGTTTAATTTACTTTGTTTTCTGTTGCATTTTTTTAATTTCGAGGAATATGTTGGGTTCATTTTTCATGCCTGCCTGCACTGTGTGTTGGTACACAAAAATAAAATAAAAGTTACTTTCGTTTTGTTATTATATTTTTGGGGGTAAAAAGATTTGTTTTTGCCCAAAGTGTATGTTGAGCACTGAAGCATGCGTTATCCCACGTGTATTATTGTTTTCGTAGAAATACAATGTGCAGTTATAAAAAGCAAAATTCACACTGCTTACTTCGCCACTGGAAAGTATCTTAAATTCATCCACTCCTAGAAAAATTCCAGCGAGAATTTCGAAGGCTTTTGTGTTGTCGTGGAGAGACCCTACGTCAGCATTACGTCACCGAATACAAAAGAGCGAGCCAGGCTGCAAATAGCATACGTTGCAGGGTGGTATAGGGCTACCAGTATAACTAAGTAAGTTCCAATAGAGGGGTCAGGGGTTGATCAAAACATTGCATACTTTACTTTACCAATGCGTTGCAAACATCAGTGTGGCTTGGCAATATTTACCATGGCAAGATTTATTATTAACCCAGGGTGAAAATTTACATTGAAATTCAGTTGATGGATTCGGCACTAATAGGGTTACATGGACAAAGAGCCTTGGTTATGTAATTGAAAACAATAATTATGACAATATTCTGAAAGATTTATGATTTTTTACCACCAACAGTATATACTTTTCAAAATAAGTGTGCTTTCCAACAAAATGTTATAAAAGTAGTATGCGTCATTTGCTTTGGGTGTAATTTTCAAAAATGGACGAATTTTAGGTGTTAGTATTTTATAGAAGATGGTTGTGCCATTGACCTGTTTACAAATACAGAAAAACAATTTTGTTTGGCATTGTTTGAAATGCAAATTGATTTGTTTTTAACTATCGAAATTAGTCAGCTCACCTTATATATACTTTGCCAATCGAATGGAAACCTGTTGTTGCAAGCAGAGTGTTGTCGCCCAGCATGATCCGATTTACTTCTAATTTTGTGGTAGCTCGGTGCACGCTCATTAATATCTGTCACAATGCACGATAGAGGGAGTTAATTACTTTAAAACATTTATTTGTTTCAACTTGCACTTGAGGCAGATGGCGGGAACTATTAGAAACGGTACTAGTACGGTAGAGACTAGAGAAATTGTTGGTTTTAATCGTCATTTTGTGCGGTTATTTCACCTGACCGACGAACGGTGAATCAACCGTTTTCAGAACTCCCGTATGTGTACCATTTCTATTGGTCTCTATAGTATACAGCGTTTCTCATCACCTTGTTCAATCTATGACAAAACATTAAACATGTTTATTCTCATACCTTCCTTCCTGCGTTCGCATTGTAACATCTTTCACTGATTGGGCTATTTGGCACCACCATTGCTACCTATCCGACAATGTCGTAGATTTATGGGGATTTTCTAATCCATTTAATACTTGTTGTCCATTTTATTTCATATTATCTCACAATCATCATTCTATTCTCTGTTGATGACTTAACTTTGTGACTGTTCCGTTGGGAATATCTTTTCAACGACTCCGTTTTAATAATCAATTCTGTCGCGCCTCCTTTAAGCTACCGTCGCCGTATTTAATTTGTATGTCATCATTCTTTAATTTAAATTCGATGTCTGGTTTTTGTCACGGTAGCGTATATGAGTCGGCATAATTTGCAATAGATTTGAGACCTAATGACTTCATGGCTGTGTTTACATATACGGGCTTTCCTATAGGAGCGAAGTCGGGACGCCAGACGAAGTAAGGACAGAATCGCTTATAGGAAAGCGCACATGTAAACTAAGCATGACGTCATTAGATCTTAGTTCTATTCGAGTTTGGCAAATTCTTGTGTCTGGTGCGCATCGGTGTGCGCACGTTTCACGCAACAGTATACTAGTACACATCAGTGAATTACTATCGGTGTACGGACGTTAACAGGCTTAAAGCATTGCACTTCATCTTTCTTGTTTTTGTCTCTGCTGCAGCCAAGTTTCGCCAGGCTTTCAAGATGGCGTTCGGTTGTTGTCTGCCCAAGTCCCAACGCCAGTCCCGCAACGCCGGACGCTATGGATACAAATGTCAGTCTTTCATGCACAGCACGGCTGTGTCAGACACCGGCCGCATGTCCAACTCC
Organism: Crossaster papposus; assembly: GCA_037893245.1. Classification (NCBI taxonomy): domain Eukaryota; kingdom Metazoa; phylum Echinodermata; class Asteroidea; order Velatida; family Solasteridae; genus Crossaster; species Crossaster papposus. Next base: position 420,797 of record JBAIAA010001081.1, read on the forward strand.
AACACCGAGTGTATCTCCATGACTAACCGACCCAACTCCGTGCACATCCCAGATGCTTGAGAAGGCGTTACGGAGTCAATACACGAGTCGTCTCAAGCCTTAAATAGTTACCATAAGGGCCGATCGAATGGAGTCATAATGGAGTCAATCGGAGGCATCACAAATCTAGCACAAGCCTTTAGTCGTAGCCAATTAAATGAACAGCGGCAAAATCATGTACGTTTGTTTATGGTGTAAATCGAGGAGTTTCCTTTGTTCCTCTCGAAAATGTCCTTTGTTTGTACTTTTTCCGACGGCTCTCATTGGTTTTGTACACGAATCTACCCTATGGGTGCACCAGCCTAATTCAAGTCCCATTGAAAACAATGTAAAATCAACAATGTTCACGACCAAGTTTCATGCACACCGACATCACTGGGCTTTCTCAAACAACAATCAGATTATTGTCTTGGTCTTTATCTTTCCATTTCTTTTCAATTTTTAGTAGGTTAGACAATTACATTTTTTAATATTGACACTAAAAGAAACTCACCTCCTGAAAAGTGATACTTCCCGAGCCTGCAAGCAGCCATTTTACAAATGGCATCCCTCCACATTCTAGGGCAATTAGGACCCATTTTTCAACCGTAATTTTGTCAAGTCTGCCCTCAGATTGAAGCTCAAAAACCAGGGAGTTGATCCTATGCTATATTTACACAATCCCACCATTTCTTTCACCAAACGGCATCTGTTTTCAAAAGAAATTGTGGGGGCACATTTCATGCAAATGAGCTCGCGTAGAAATTCTCCTTTCAATTAGGGTGGTGCACCCCTATACCCAAATTCACCTTCGTGTCGCCAGGTATGTGTCCTCCATTTACACCATAAACGAAAGCATATTATCGTACGCGTGTTCGCCCATTGATATAGCCGTGAGCACCTTGTGAAAAAGCCTATGTACTGATGACGTCATACTTTGTGCGCTTTTCTATGGGACTATGAAACCGTCGTCCTGAACTGGATCCCATAAGAAATCACAAAGTGTGATGTCATCGTGCAGTACAAAAGCTTGTTGGCTGTGTGGTTTACCTTTATCAAGACTTGAGTTGGACTCAACCACAACACTAATCATACAAACACTCACCATAACCGGTCTTAACGGTGAAACGAAGATCCGTTTGAATGAACTGCGATGGGCGAATTTCCGCGTCTATAAATTATGTTCATCTGCTGTACGTTGATTGTAAAACTTGTGATTGACGCGTGATCGAGATGATTCAAACTCGGAAGAATGGGCGTTGTCGGAAGACATTGATTCGCATGTCCTCACTCCTATGCACTGTGCATAGAGTGAGCTCTTGGGAATACAATTATCATGGTCGATAACGTATGGAACTGTACTTCCAAAAACAACCTAAAGAAAGGGATAAATAACCAATTAATAGAAACTAAAAACTCTCGATGTTAACTGTCATTTAAATAGGTTTCACACTCAATTTCGCTTTCGTTATTAATTTTATTTGATGACAATAGGCCCTATAGCTAAAAAAAACACCATAACACTAATTTGTGTTTAATTTGTAGTAGAAAATACTCACCTGCTACGTCATCATTTCATGTTTACCTAAACAAGATGAAATAATGTGGATTATTTTGGTCACAAATGCGTTACTGGCACAGTCCATGTACACGTATTAAGGGAAAAAATATAAGAATAATTATATTTTAAAACCACGTATGATTTCTAAGATTTGTGATAAAGCAAAATCTATCTTTGTGATAGAATGTTAGCATTGAATAGGTTTTGTATGTAGTCTTCACCTTTAAATATACAAAGAAGAGTTTTATTAAATTAGAAGAAAAAGTAAATCTAAAATAATATAAGAAATATTGGTTGTGTATAATATGCAAACATTTGTCATACAATAGTCCAAAAGTAGTTTACTTTGTATTATCAAGTCACTGATTTGATTTTAAAACCTGATGCCCTCTTTTGGTAAATCTGCTAAAAGTAGAAAATTACATTTTGTCAGCATTATTTTTATGGTAGCACGCGTCGTACACTTTGGTAACAAGTGTGTCAAAGGTTACATAATGTAAAAGTGCTGTGGTGTCGTGGCCTGGAGCATTGAATTTGTAATCTGTATGTAAAGCTACAGGTTGTGGGTTCGAATCCGGCCTGTGACTACGGTGCGTGTGCCCTTGGGCAGGGCACTTTGTCACTCACTGCTTCTCTCCACCCAGGACTAAATGGGTACCAGAGCAGAGGTGGTTGATTTAGCTGCTTTGCGCTGAAATGGCAGCATTGAGCTGTATACCTCCCAGGGAGCTGAGATGGTATTTGGAATTGTTCATGAGCACAATAACTAGGGTAATAGTATGAGAGCGCCTTGAGTACCAGTCTTGGTAGATATGTGCGCTATATAAGAACTGTCTATTAGTATTATTAACTGCCTTTAATAAATACCTATAGGAGAGTTCAAAGCTTCTGATTGGTCGAGACTCGATCTATTACCATTGGTCATCGCCCAAACCGGTCAATTATCACGCAGTAATGACCGGGTCCTCACCCTGTTATTTCCTAAATAATCCAATGAATCCTGGGTTAGACTGTGCGCCATGTGACGCAATAACGACAGGCAACCCAAAAACAGTTAAGTATAATATGTCAACACCTTTTAAACTATTCATGTTTCAGCAAGAGACAGGCACATGCATTGCAGGAGAGAGCTAGCTGTTTGCGCAAAGGTAGGATACACCATTGGTAATTGCTTGGAATATCATGAATGGGTAGACTTGGGGGTTGTATTTTATAGTAAATAATAGTTTAATTAAACTGACCTGTTTGAAGTTTGACAATCATGGATGCCGAGGAAAGTAAGAAAAACGCCCTTCGTTTTTAACCGGCGTCTGGCGGTGGTTCTTATGCTTGCATGGTTATGTTTTCGCGATCGCCGTCAAGCGGACCAATTGTTGCAAAAACAATTTTTCGGAACAATTATTGTATAATATCTAGCGCAATCATTCGGCTGGATGTCTACAATCATTATGTACTTTCAAATAAGTAAGATATTTCGTAATAATTCGGTAGTCGATTTGTTCAATATCTGCAAATGGTGTATCCTACCTTTTAAGTTGGCATCAAAATGATCACAACTTTCAAATTGAAAACAAATGGTAGACGGGCTATTCCATTTTCTTTCATTCCAAAAGGCTGAATTAGATGCATGTATATGTATTAATATTTTATACATATCCGTATACCGTCCCTCCGTATAATCCTTGTAAACCCCCTGTACATAATTCTCTAAATAATGTTGCAAGTGTGAATGTTATACTTGATAAATATTATTTGTCACAAATTTATGTACATAATTTTGGCACCAGTTAGATTTATTTATCTTATCGGGAGGACGTTACTTTTAGAAGGCAGATGTAGGTCTATGTAATGATGATGTATATAAAATGGTCGAATTAAGATGAATTGAGAAATAAATCCCTTTTTATTAAAGCAGTTTAGGGTAAAACGTCACACACAAAACAAGATTGTGAAAATGTAACTTTGAGATATGTAATATAACGCCCTTGTTCGCTCAAGAAAAATTCACGAAGGGTCACTGTATACAGTATTATTATCCACGTATATTACGGGTTTGGATGCTAGAACCTCCGTAAATTTTTAACGTCTTTTCGGCGTGTTTTTAATTTGAACCCGTCCCACTTTTTATACTCGATTCTTTCTGCCCTGTTTACGAGGATTCGATATTTAATTCAGATTATTTCGTTTCTTTTCTTGACAATTTGCCTTTTTTATGTGCCATTTTGTTGCTAAATTATTAGCATAAACAAATCCAGAACGACGATACACCTATATGCACAAAAAATGTTCGCTCATTGGAAACTCGGGGGGGGGGGGGGGGGTTCATAACCAAGGTGTATGGTTTTGTTTTACATTTTTAAGCCTCAAATCTCGGCACTTTTAGATACATTTTCTAGTCGGAGATTTCCTGGTCGCAAAGATAACCGAGTTAAAAATATACCTTGTTTAAAAATATTTTGTTTTTTCTTATCTAGTCATTATTTTGAGTTATCGTAAGTTCAAGGTTCAGGAAGAAGCAAATAATTTAGTTATTTTTAATAAAATGTTTTGAGGGGGTAGGGGGGGATGTATTATGAAAAGGGAAATTTGTACAGAATACTTTTGTTTTACCTTTTTTGTTGTTAATAAATGCACTGCGTTAGAATAAAACAGTTAAACGAGATTCTTTTTTGTGTGTTTTCTTTTTTAGCGGTTTTGGACAACCAGCGCATTTAGATTAATGAAGATGATGCCTTTGAACCCCAGTCCCATTTTCCATGACTCGGAATCTAGTCACAATGATAAATGACAAAGGTTGCGGAGAAACGTTTGGACAATAAGTTGTGTTCCGAGGCCAAATTGGAAACATTTAAGTACTCGGTTTTGTCCTCTGATGGTCACCTTCTCTCGTGTGGCAAATGTATTACAAGCACTGACCTCTACACATGGACAGATCATCCTTGTTTCACACTTGAAGTCGGCGCGAACTGGAAGTGCAACATGGCGGACCCACGACGTCACTCTGTGAGCCAATGAAATGTCCAGGTGTACAGTTCAGTGGGTACGGTACGGTACGCATGACATAATGTTTATAAATACAAAATGTACAGAGCAAATCCACTGACCGCTACACCTGGACATTTCATTGGCTCACAGAAGTGACGTCTTGGGTCCGCCATGTTGCACTTCCAGGTCGCGCCGACTTCAAGCGTTAGCACAGCAGAATATGGACATTGGTCCGTCCAGGTGTAGAGGTCGGTGATTACAAGCTGCAAGACGAACATTGAACACCATTTATCAAAGAGGGCGCCAGACTCATTTACTTGGCGGCAATAATGGGATCAACACTGGAATACGCCAACCCGAAATTCAAGAAAAAAATACTTGAAACGCTAAGAGGCAACTCGATCCGGTCACTCATAGACCACGTGTCCTGTAACTTCATACCAACGGGCAAGCGAAGCATTATTTTACCCCACATTAAGCAGTTCATGTCGCCACATTTACACAAATCACAATTCAAGAGATATGCAGTAAAGAAGAGAACCTTTTCCAGAAAGTTTGCATCAGTTGGTATCGACACACGTTAAATTCGGTTCTTTGCTTCCGTCCACCTTTTTCTTTGACGGTCTCCCCATTTCTCCGTTCCGCATCGGGAGAGTGTAGTCTCCCACCAAGATTTTTGAAGCAGTTTTTTAAGCCGTATGCAGTGTATTCAGTACAGGCGGGGCCGAACACCATAACGCCTGTAAAAACAGTCGACAGGAAAAAAATATGGTATTTTGCAAATTAGCTTTGTTCCCAAATAGTTGATAAGGAATACAATACAAAAACACGAGGCGTGGTTTCTTACTCGGCATTTCATTAACTGTTAATTTTCTAGCTATTTAGATGATTATCGATCTTTGAGTGAGACATGAACGAAAATCTGGGCGGAATACTAATCAGTTTGCGAAGAGTTCAGCGCCCCACCCACCCCTAGCCCACCATAATCGAACATTGACCAGCAACAAGTCTTCCCAAAAATATAGTTGTTAATAAGGATTACAGTTGAAAATTCTACTTTCTTTTTCGAATTAGGACATTTCAGGGCTGATTTGAGTTTTATTTGTTACGACCCAAATTCAAAACAAAACGCCAGAGGTTCAAAAGTAACCCACGCCTCGTGAAAAAGGAGGAACAAAAGTTCTAGAACAGATGGATGAACACAAGCCAGTTAAATTATGTTCTATAAATTTAATAAATATAATAATTAGAAACAGGAAATTACAATTACCAATTAAATTACTAGTTGTGATGCAAATTACTAATAACAAAGATTGACATTTATATAATTATTTATGGGTGGGGCGAGCAGCCACGACACATTTTTGGTACAACCGAAAATACCTCAGTCTCCATTCGAAGGAGACGAATGTCCCGCGAATAGTTCCCGTGGATTGTTCGATTGGACGCGCGTGACTTGAAGGGCGGTGGAGGACAAAGGTCAGACGCAACACCACCGGATACAGTTCGGTCGGCCGCGGTGCTCTCGTACCGTCGCGTCGTCGCTTCATGTGACCGGTACACACAGGTCGGACGACATCAGGGAATGACTCAAGTCACGAGTCACTGCGCGTTGTAAAGGTCTGACGCACCCCGGAGTCTCAGCTCCGCCTCGTCAGCGGGCAAACTCAACTCCCAGGTAGAAGGAACCACGGTAGGTGTGGCGGCCTATTGCGTGGTTTCCACAGCGACGACTTCACTTGGTTTCGCGGACAAAAATCCGTGCAGGAACGGCGTAACCAAAATGACAAAATCATAAGTTCGACAAAGAAAAGTATGCTGCTCCCCAACGTGGGCCCATCGAGACTTCTCGACCCACGCTGCCACTCTGCAGACCTCCGCCCCAACTGAAGAACAAACCAAAAAGTGAGGGTCGAGTATTGCGGCGATCCCACTTATATAGTGAATCCCGAATTCTCGACATTCAGGGCATCCAGCGAATTACAATACTGCATTTTGGCACAGCATACCCTGGTGATCGGTGATCGATTATCGATTCATAATAATACAATGTGTGTGTGTGTGCTCGCCCGTTAATACCCCAGTCACAATTGGCTTGCGATGGGTTTGCGATTAGTTTGCGGCGGATTTCTAGGCATTTTCGGCCGGGGCCCCACGGGACTCCTTGCGGCTGCCGAATCATTTTTTTGGCATCGGGCGGGCATCGAGTTACTTTTAACTCGGACTTAAAACCTGGTGCGGCGTTTCGCATCGCAAACTGACCCGTCGTGGCAGCGTACGGGGCACTTTTAATTGTGACTGTGACCGCCATATCGCACGATCTTTCGCCGACCTCTACACGCCGGCCGATGCCTATAAATCGCACACGCCGCCCGGGCTCCGCTTTAATTGTGACTGGGGTATAAATAGGTGCGCTCGCCCCAATTCGTTACAAAGGTTTACAGAAAAACACATTTAAATATCTTGTAGCACATTCTTGGCTTCAGACTTAAATACTGTACACAAGTTTATAACACTTAGGAATGTAATAATGACCGATCCGTCTGGGCCATAACATAATTGTAGAACAATTTCAGTCACAAAATCCAATATGAATTATGTCGGAGTTTGTTTCACCATTGTCATCGTTGCCCCGTAATCGCCTTCGGAAGCGCTCGTGTTATTTCACTTTTCGCCCGGCCGCCGTATCACGAGTAAGGCCTCAATCCGTCGGATCGGATGAAAAACCCGGTGAATGCCGCACGCCGTTCTCTCATGCGCCGGAAAAGTGGGCGAACGCCCTCTATTTTAGAACAGAAATAATATCATACTGAACTCTGGATGAACTCCGTCCGATGGAAAGGACTGAATCAGGAATAAAAAATTATACAAAAATAAACATTTAAACACAATGTATCTTGTTGTTTACTATTTTTTGGTTTTACACCTGTGCTATTTTTGTAGGTCAACTGTAGATAATGTGTAGTTTTGCTTCTCAATTGCACAATGAAAAAATATTATGGGGTTTACAGATCAATGAATTACGACAATAACCTGCACGTTCTATAAGAGAGTGCACGATCATATTCGACTGGTATTTTATTATTGTTTACAATGGCAACAGACGGTGCAACAATGTATTGTACTTTATGTATTATATACATGTGTATATTTAACTTTGTATTGCGTGCGATTTCTTGGTTTAACGAAAATGTGGGAATTTCCCTGTATGAGTAAACGTCGGTCTGTCACGTGGGAGTGACTCACACCGCGCCAAAACCCGACAAAATTGCGACATCGGAAAGTCACAAAATTGCCTCCAAAAACTGTTATTCTGAACATTACAATCTTATTTTCTTGTCACTTGAGGATTTATTACATGTATTGTCTTGTTTGTTATGCATAGCTCGGTGCATCTCCCTATAACAGGTGGGTTTTTTATGGATATTTTATATGGTCTTTATTTTTGTGAATTCTCAGGCTGCAGCCTGGTGGCCTAACGGTTATTCGGTTCGCCTCGCATCTGAAGGGGACAGTGGTTCGAATCCCCGTCCCACCTCCGACAAAATCGTCACATAAAAAAGAAATAAAAAAGAAAACACACAAAAAAAAAGAAAAAAGAAAAGAAAAAGAAAGAAAAAATTGAATAAAAAGGAAAACAAAAAAAAATTAAGTAAGTTTACATTAAATTCGCAGTTTAAATTACTACAACTTACAACTTTAAATTTACATTTAAATTAGGTATTGCAGGTTAAACACAAAAATAAGGTGGTTCCATTGAAGGTATAAAGATGTCAGGTTCAAGAGTCGAATAGCAACCAGGCCAGTAAGCTACAGCCTTTTAATTACAACTGAAAGTTGTTCGTTTAATCTGTTTCATTTCTAGCAACATGCCCTTCCAATGCAAAGTAATACAGAGGGGGGCGGGGGGAATAACGTAGTGGTACTTTCATCGCCTTCCACCGCTGTGACGCAGGCTCAAATCCCACCTGGGTTAATAATATGTAGATTGGATTTTCAGTCCTTGTCCGATTCCGTGGGGTTTTCTTAGAATGTCATTCACGTGGTTTTTCTCCTACCACTAAAACTATAATTCCTGGCCAATTTCCGAATAAGTAATAAATAAATATATACTGAGAATGGAACGAAGGCATAATCACGAGAGGTGAAAGCTCAAAAAAATTAAACATACATGACACAAATACAAACAATTAATAATATAAAAAATATAAGAATGTACTCCTTGTTATAGCGAAACGTTTGATGCATGCAATGTCCGCAATCGTTATTTGTTCCATTACATTTCATAATCTACATTTAATGTGATGATAATCGCCATGATAATATCTACTATACCGTTACCGTTCTTGGCGATTCTTTCTACTTGTTGGGAGTTGCTTTTTTATAGTTTTATTAATTCATTTTTTGGTTGATAAACAGGTGTTTGTATTTTTCTGCCATTGCCTTTCTTTAATATCTTTTTTTCTCTATCGCGTTTTAACATGGCGATCTAGGTTTACTGTACTGTTTTCACTTCTTCTTTTTGTTGCTTTGTCATTTCATTTAGGATTTTTTAATTTTTTTTATAATTTGTGTTTTTGTTCTTCTTTTTTGTTCTTTTTTTTTAGGGATGGGGGGGGGGGGGAGGTTGGGGTGCTTTTGTTTTCGTTTAAGTTTTTGTGGTATTGTTTGGCTTGTTTGGCTGTTCATAATAACGCCCTGTCTCTTCTTTTCATTATCATACTTTATGGCAAGGTCTTTTTGCAATATCTACTAGACCACTTTTCCCCTCCCCACTTCAACCCGTGCCATTATTTATTTTACACAAACTATGATCAAGCAAGGCATCGATTGTGCTCGACCGTTTAACTGATGTAGCGCCCTCGCGTGTGTATTGACAAAGTCTTCTTTGCTCGCCCACCGCCCGTATATACTGCACGAACGAAAAGTCAGTTTGTAGAGCATGATTCCTAACAAAAGGTGTGTATTTTTGTCTTGATCTTTGACCGTTTCGCACACAGTAGCGATTGTCCTGTTTATTTTGTACATCACAGAAATGGAACTGTACACATGAAACTGTTTGCAATTATTGGCGGTCGTTTGCTTTTTACCAATTAAACAGAAAAAACAGGCCAGGGGATTTGCCATGTCGAATTCAGACTTGAGTGGTACGAAAAACTGGATGTCGGGAATACCTGACGAGTATTCAATAACTGATATTTCCATACCAGGCACCCACGAGACGATGAGCCTGTACGGCGGGCCTCCTAAACAGTGCCAAACGATGAGCTTAATACCCCCGTCACACCGGACTGGCGTCCTTACTGCGTTCCTACGGCGACCCAGGACGCGGTAGGGACGCCATGGACGCCGCGGGGTCGTGGTGAGAACGCAGAAGGACGCCGTGGGGACCCCAAGGACGCCGAAGGTCGCAGAGCGACGGCGTTTACTTCGGACATGTTCAAAGTAAACGCCGAGGTTTGGCGTCCTGGCTCAGGACGCGGTGGGATCGCCCTGGGGTCGCCATGGTCGCCGTAGCAACGCAGTAGGAACTCGAAGGACGCCCTAGGGACGCAGTATGGACGTGGTAGGGTCGCCGTGGAGACGCGAATAAATGGATCGTGGACCCCGCGGCGACCTTACTGCGTCCTTACCACGTCTATGGGGTTCTTACCACGACCCCACCACGTCAATAGAAACGCCAAGGACGCGGTAAGGTCGTGGTAGAAACGCCAAAAACGCCGTGAGGTCGCCGATGATCGCCGTGGGGACGCCGTGCAAACTCAATAGAAACGCCAAGGACGCGGTAAGGTCGTCGTACAGATCGCGGAGCACAGGACCCCGGTGTGACGGGTGACCGAAATCTTAATATTTTAAAGAAAAAGGATTGGGGTTCTCACGGCGACCATCGACGTCCTCCATTTTAGGACGCAGTAAGGACGCCAGTCCGGTGTGACGGGGGTATTAGCCAGCAGTACGACGCCGGCATTCGCTTTGTCGATATCCACTGTCGACAATACAACGACGAGTTGCACCTCTTTCACGACGAGGTTCCGCAGCGGGCACACTTCGACGACGTCTTGGTGTCAACGACGAAGTTCTTAGACCTTCACCCGTCGGAGGTAATCCTGATGCGCATCAAGGAAGAATATCAATCCAAAGATAACACTCGGGCATTTGCTCAAAGTGTCCAGGGGTATGTCGAACGATACCCAAGGAAGTTGTTCTATCGAGGGGAGTGTTATCCCACTATAAAAGACGTCAGGGGCAAGTTGATAATCATTTGTGATTATGACGGCCCAGCTGACTTCGGATTGCCGTACGTCGATCTCGATGTCGAAGATCTTTGGCGGGTACCAAGCCTTCTCCCGGAAGACGTCGGCAGAAAATGGACTGCCACGCGCAATCAACTCAAAAAAGCTTTGCAAGGACCGACCGACACTGTCCTTTATCTGACCTACAGTAGCGGGGCCAGTGCCTTCGCCTTTCCTGAAGCCATTGCGGAGAGGATAAACAGGTATTTAAGCGGCTTCTTAAGTACTAGTAGAAAAACAAGATGGGGGATCGTTGCCATGGATTTCCCAGACGCAGTACTGATCGATACAATTATCAACTCAAACTTTTAGACGACACTACTCTCCTTCTACAGGACTAGCTCCTTCCAAAATGATTGGTCTTTATTGCCCTGCTACAATTATAATAAAAATGAATTGTTTTAATTATAACACAATGGTTTATTGTTTCTGTCAATTATTTGGGTTTTTGCATACGAGGTGTCAAGATAACACTGCGGCTTTTAATTTAGTGTTAACTCGTGTGCGTTAAAATTTAGCGTTATAGTGCATTATAAATGTGCATAATAAATAAGCACATGGCGAAACAACATTGATAAATGACAGTTCACGTACCATCATAATATTCATTGTATTGCTTGGCGTGTTAGACGCCAAGGGGCTGAAGACTCACCGGGAGAATAACAGACGCAAGTCGTGTTGGCTTCGATGCAAAAAATCAGATGTCCAGCAAGATTATGGGACAGATGGATTCCCCCCTTTGTCCCTCACACATATACACTCTCTAGACTATTGTTACCTAACGCATGCCCCCCTAAAAACCTAAGAAGAATTCCTGAGAAACCTCAACATTCCGCAAGCGCAATGACCACCACAAAAGAGGGGAGGGGGCATCTTTCCGTCCCAGGTCATGCTTCATATTATGTTGAGCCGAAAAATCACCGAGGGAATAACAGACGCAAGTCGTCTTGGCTCTATATGATGCAAGAATCAGACTGAGGCCTCGATCGTGGTCAGCCCAATCGGGCTTGCCACTCACGTCTGAGTTACTATATTCAAACTACTGCACCGTGTGCATTCACCACATAATACACATTGTATGTGGTCGTTGTAAAACTGGAAGTTCATCCTGTGGACTTTCGAACTTGCGTTGACATGGTGACCTTGATGGCTAATTTATCTGTACAACCGAGCTAAAAATAAATAAAAACTCGTGACTGTCTTGCATGAAGGTATCCTAGTCTGTGCTTTAGTATATTGTGTATGGGTAGTACTTCCATGTCAATCTTTTAGCATTGTCCCCTGTAAAAGGATCACAATGCAGAAGATATTTATATTCGTTTGGCTGGCAACGATCAACGTTTTCACAGCATTGGACCCTAAAGATTGGATGTTGCAAATACCAGACGACTATTCTACGACCAACATATCGATGCCTGGCACCCACGAGTCGATGAGTCGATACGGAGGGGCGACCACTCAGTGTCAAAACGCATCGCTCGCCCAGCAGTTCGACAACGGGATCCGCTTTGTCGACATCCGCTGCCGACACCTCAACGACAAGTTGCTGATCTTTCACGGCCCAGTTCCTCAGAGTGCGACCTTTGACGATGTCCTGAAAGCTACCACCGAGTTCCTAGCCGCGCATCCAAAAGAAGTCATCTTCATGCGCGTGGCGGAAGAGTACAACCCAGAAAACAACACCAAAAGCTTCGCTCAGGCTGTCCAGATCTATGTAGATCACTACCCGACTGGCACACTCTACCAAGGGAAAGGATACCCTGTAATGAGTGAAGCCAGGGGCAAGTTGGTCATTTTAAGGAACTACGACGGCCCAGCTACCTTTGGATTACCCTATGGTGATATGGATATCGAGGACCAGTGGAAACTTGAGGACTTGTCGAAGAAGGAGATCCAGAAGAAGTGGGATGCCGTGCACGGCCATCTTGAAAAATCCCGATTAGGACCCACCGGCACGATGTACCTGACTTATACTAGTGGTGCCGGCATCTTCGCGTGGCCTGATGACGTTGCTGAACGGCTGAACAGTCTGCTGGCTGGTTATCTGAGCGGCAGCAAGGCGGCAAAATGGGGAATGATAGCTATGGATTTCCCAAATGCTAAACTGACTGACATGATCATTGATTCTAACGTCTGAAGTGAACTGCATGTCAGTTCATAAATGAATATCGGACTAATCAAAGCTAGCAATATTCGAATGTTTATCATGGACAATTTCGGGTATTTCTCAAATCGATACGATGCATCAAGCGATGCAAACATGTTTTAAGCAACGTATTATTTCAATAGTCAGAATGCACTTCCTTTTCCTTTAAGTGATCCTGTTGGCATTTACGTTTATATACAGACCAGAAACAACGTCATACAAACACAATTATTATGCACGTGCTGAAACACGATTCCTTTCGACAATATACAGCTTTTATTGTATACATTTGAAACAAAAACCATTAGTTATCTACTTTATTTTCTATTCTAAACTTTAGAACAAAAAATAGAACACTTTGTCTTCCGTGCTGAGTTAACATGTGGGGTGGGGGGGGGGGGGGGGGGTAAAGAAAAGCATGCATTTGAACGTGGAATGGAATAAAACATGAAGGATTTAGTTCATGCCTTTATAAACAATTGCTGGTGAAAAACTGACACAAAATCACACAGCAAAACAGTTACACATTACCCGACATGCTGTCGTTACTATTCTTTCTTATTAGTCATAATAACAACTAAAGCTGCACACAACACTTTACACTCTTATGCGATAGAAGATTTTGCTGGAAACAAATGTATAATAGCCACTGTGCGTTTATTTTAGCACCACTTTTGCTGTCAAAAAAGGAAACTATTAGCAAAATCTGTTTGCATATCCTCTTTATTTAAATACGCTCTATACATGTCCCAAGTCAAATTTGACACGGATCCCGGGTGATGTTTGACTTGGAATTCCGGTCATTATTTGACTGACACATTTTTGGGTCGAAATTATCGGGTCTTTTCGGTCGAATTGACGATTTCGGCGGTTAGCATAACCCGTGTCATTATCCAGAGAAGTGTCATTTTGACCCGGAAAAGTGTCTGGTCAAATATGATCCGGGCCGGGTCAAATTTAACCCGGGACTTAAAGAGTGCTTCTGTTTACAATGGAGTCAATCCATATCTTTGGTATCATTGATAGTTGAAATAATATAAACACTACACGTTATATTTGTTTTTTAATTATTTACTGTCATCTGCCAGATTCTGATATATCTACAGTTGTTTGAATACATACCTAAACTACAGTCATACTATAATTGCTGTAGAAACTCTGCAACAAAACACTAAAATAACCGATAAAACACTCTCACCAAAGATTTTGTAATAATTATCTGTTATTTCTCTTGTGTGTATATCTTCTCCCCAAGCATGTTGTGCATCATGCTTGTATGTCTCCCTTCACATGTTTGTCTCATGTTTACATCCATTTTGTCTCTGAAGAATATCTTGTTTAAATCGAAATATTATTAGGCCCTCTTAACTTTTTGGATTTGTAAATTCCCGGTCAATTCAGCCACCCCAGTAAAGCAGTTTGCAGCAGTTTTAATCTTATTCACAATAATTTGTTAGCAGTTTTCAAGCTGAAGGCCAAATGTTTTTAGTTACATCGCCCTCTATAGCGAGAGTATTACCCTCAAATGTTAACCTCTTCATTTCATTAGGATCAAGTTTGTGAAACTGGACCTAGGTCTTTGAGTTAATGTACACACAAAGGGATTGCAACCGGCTGTTATCTGTACCTGAAATTGGAGAAATGGGCTGGGATGTTTTGTTCAATTATTCATTATATTAATTTTAATTTTTAATTTTCCTTTTGTTTTTCGTTGCTTTTTTTTATTTAGACACTCGGCACTGAAAACTGCTTTGAGCTTAAGATCGGAGGCGTTGTGACTCGAAATTGTCAACCCAAATTATGTATACTATCCAGTACGAAAATCCATACGAAGCTTTTTTCTAGATGATATATTTGCAGACAATCTGAATATCTTTCCCGTAGATATTTGAATTAATAATGTATTCATTCATTCGTGCGTTGAAATACACACAAAAGTTGTAAACTAGATACGGATACTGCAATGTCTGCATGCATATTATTGCTCTTCGTGGTATATTTTTATAAGTGCCTCAAGCGAGTAGATGATTCCGATTAGACCAACGATCGCACCGCTCAGAATTACAAATACATTGAAGAGTTTCTGGTACCAAGGAATCTCAGGCCATTTGATCTTGAGATGGAACCAGCAAGGCCAGACAAAGGACAGCATGGTACCGGTGAAGCTGCCTATCAGCCCCATCAACAGGTTAAAATGGGGTATGAAGATGGCTAGGAGCATGGTAAAGATGACAACGAGGGTGCGAAGAGCCAATGACCAGGGGTTGATGGACCCGTCCAGGGCGTAGCAGGAGGGAAAGCAGGTCTTGGGGCGGCCACTGAAGAAGGCCCTCTCCAGGAGCTCGATGGCGGCATAGAACGGTAGAGGGTATGATAGGAGGGCCTTGATGACAAGCACAATGTTGACTGTAGCACGGAAACCCTGGGTGGGCAGGTTATCCGTGATGATGTCAAGTGTGCCGGGGCCAAAAGTCAGGAAACATAGATAAGCGAAGAGGGCCTTGAAGAGACCGGCTAGAGCGTGTGTCCAGTACAGCATCTTGTTGAACTTGGTGCGCTCCACCATGCTGCCTTCTAGGCTGGGCAAGAAGATGTGGGAGGTGTAGCTGAAAATGACGATGCCCATGGAGACGGGGAAGTAGTGGATGTCCACGTGGACGGCCACGTCGCTCCAGTGCCATTGCGCGGCGTAGCTCAGGCAGAAGCCGATCAGAATCAGGTTGACGATGACGTGGACGATGGCGTTGCCGAAGCTCAGGCGCGACACGGCCTTGAGGTCCCGCAGGAAGGCGCAGGGAACCACGAGGAAGGTGGCAAGCATGGTCCATGTGGTCTCGTCCAGCTTGTTGGTGGGGAAACTGTTGCTGAGCAGGTCACCGCACAGCACTAGGTACAATATACACGTCATGATCAGCTCTATGAACTGCGCAGTGTGCACGATCTGCGCCGCAAAGCGATCTCCCCACACCTCCTTGGCGATGTCCACGTAGGATTCGCGCACACGCATGCGCAGACCGGTGACGTCATCAGTGACGTAGAGGCACTCCACGAGGATCTTGCCGGTGTAGCAGGTGACACCTGCTGCGGAGATGAGGGCTAGGAGACCCCAATACCCACCGTGTAAGACTGCATAGGGTAACGCCACTAGGAACATGCCCTATACACAAAGAAAAACAGAAAAGTAAAAAGCGCGTTAATACATGGGACCCATTCCACGCAGATGCTAACATAGCCCATTAGGATACTGCTATTAAACACGGATTCATTAATACCTAAGCCAGTTTACCGATCGAGAGCCTGTCGTGAGGGTGGTTTTAAACCGACGGTAAAACAACGCTGCGTTCTGCGTTTGGCACTACGGGGCGCGGGACATAAATAATTTACCAAAATCGGTTGAAATTTGTGAAGTGTTGATTTGTGTTGACTTACTGTCTTTAAGATCAGGGGGCAATTTCATAGAGCTGCTAAGCAAAACAATTTGCTTAGCACAAAAAAGTCTTGATTATTAAAAACAGGTTACCAGCCAAAATTCTACGTGTTTTTCATGCTAAGCAAAAGAACAGCTGATTATCAATCCAGAACAATAAAGATCAGGTGAAAATTTGGTCTGTAACCTTGTTTTTGCCAAGGACAAATTGTCACGCTAAGGAAATTGTTGTGCTTAGCAGCTCTATGAAATTGGCCCCAGGTGATTTCGCACCCGGGCCGCTATGACTGGTTTTAAACGGTTTAAAACAAACTAAGCACGTATTAATTCCCTCAATCAAAGTACACGTACAAGACTTGCTTTGCAACAGAAGGAACAATCAACAACATAATGGGAGCGATTTGCATTGTTTTGACATGCATCGAATTACATTAATTGTATTTCAATAATTTGCAAATAATTTGTGAAATTGAAGACACGTTCACAGGCGTTCAAGTGTTACGAGATCCTCATATATTAAGAGAGCCACAGTGACCAATATCTATACTCTTAAAATAGAGTGTAGGTCGCCGAAAACAATTATGAGCAGATTCACAAATGAAGAGTTTACCTCGCTTTCGTGAATAAAGTCTATAATGTGGACAGGAGTATTGCATTCATTTGTCGAGGTGTTTTGCACTTTTTATCATTATTTTGTAAGACATAATAAGATGGAATAAGAATCACACTTTAGATCACAAAACCATGGTGAATCAATGATCGCGTAATCTACAGTTTTCATCAATCGGTGTATATTCTTCCAGTAGCTGGCGATGCGGCTTTTTTTTCTTCTTTACATCAAACCACCAAAGATCTCTGAGGTTCCTCCCGGCGAAAGAGGATTTCTCATCAAAAAAGAAGAAAACAAAACAGCGGCATTTTAGGTCAAGTCTGAAAAAATATTGGGAATTGCGCCTGGAAGGGGAAGCACTTGATGCGGCACTTATGGCGTTAGAGTGGCGTTGTAGTGGCGGGTTGTACGGATGTTAAGACCACTTTCATCGCCTGAGGGGTTATCTCTAACATGAGGCATCACTGCGTCGAGATTTATTCTGCGTTTTAAAGATGAGGCTGTATGGCAGACATGGAGCATTGACGAATGTAGGAACTGCGAGGTTATTCAGTCGACATGCATAATTCTTTTGATTGTGCGCTGCCCAACAAAAAATCGATTATATGTAATGGTACAATGCAGTCGTTTAATTTAATAAGACAAATTATTTATGTCTGCGTTAACAATCTTTAACACACCTGTTTTATATTAGAAATTCCTCAGAATGCCTTAGTGCACACGTATAGTCTTTTGCCATCGCGATCCCTTTTTAGCATTTCGTAAACCTCTGTGTGGTGCGCGTACTTTAACCATCTTTCGGGGGGGGGGAAATAATCTTCACAGGGTACAAGAGGGGCAGCGATAGATAATTATGCTTGGAGGTAGGTGAATTAGCGCGCATGGCATAATTATTTATTATTAGCCACTGAGGTTTCTTATGGGCATTGCACCTGTGAACGAGACGATACAGGATCTGCGGGAGAACTGTCAAGCAGTTTGCTTCTGGGGAGATTACGGAATTCAATGGGTACATAATTTGTTGTGCCGTTGGTATTATAGTGTTTTCCTGTAAGCGCGGTTGTCATCATACAAATTCAGCAAATTAGCTGTCTGATTAAATTGGTAATTTTTCTGTTTGCTGACAATTGACCGCAAAGAAGTGGATATCTCGCTCAGAGATATTGCGACCTACATTGTCGGTGTTTAATATCTTCTCTTTATGATTTTTTCCCCAAACCTTTACCGTAGATTTTAATGAAATATTCAAAGTAGAATGTTTTTGTTCTTGTGGTGAAAACGGCGATAATCCCACAGCTAACATTATTTTTATAGTAATAATTATAATAATTGTTAAATATTTTGGTTTTTCTTTTAAATTTTGAAAACAAAACGTTAATTCTTCCAAATAGGCACCTGGGGAGACAAATTAGCGTAAGTTTTTAGGTAAGACAGGAAGACACTGAAATGTCTCCCTAGGTGTCTAGCTACCCTAAAAAACAATATTTGGGAGTTATTTTTGTCCTAGAACGATAGATTTTAGAGAAAAGAGTTAGAGTAAACAAGTTAGGACTGTTTTAAGTTTGTGTACATCTCTATGGGGTTGTCTCCCCAAGTGCCTATTTGATTTGTAATTCCTATAAGATATTAAATAATGGTTGTTCTAATGTGAGATCAATCGGTAATGCCCCTTAAAACAAAATTTTTCCCTTAAAAAAAAGGGAAAAAAGAAAAAAGAAAATCCAAAACCGAGGAATATTCTCAGCTATTACGGCGCCCTGAAATCGCCTATGCATGAGGTGTTGTTAATGTTGTTGCATCTCTGATCCTGAGAAGGTATTTTTTGTCCTCTCTTAAATCCTGCACTTTGGAACGGAATGTTTCTGTATTATCCGGTTGATTACTCTCATGGCAGCCACCTGTCTCGATTATCGATCTCATAGCATGTCTTTATTCATCTGTCTGATTTGGTTATGCCGTATATCGGGACTGGTCGGGCTTGCTGCTTGATGCAGACTTGGTCAAATTGGGGAATTGGGAGGGGAAAACACCGACAATTATTGTGACACAATATATAGTCTGGGAAACATTAGAAATGGTACGCATATACGGGATGCGTATCTTATGTTTAAACCACAGCGTAGAGTTTCTTCTAGAAATAGTGTCTTCTGCGCACTTGAATTTAGAGGACAACAGGAAGCTTTAGAAAAACACAATGACGTGACAGCATTGTTATTCTCTTGTCCACTAGTATACGTGAAAGCATTTAAAAGATTGTTTGTCATCGACCCGTCTCTGTAGTCTAGTCGATAGTTGAATCGTTGGAAATTGATACAAATTTACACTTTTCTTGAAATCCACAGCACACCATGTGCCATGGTTTCACAGGATGCTTGAGACTGTTATTCACTTATAAAAGGTATTTCATAAGAATTCAGTAGTGTTGTTTTAGATGTTTGCAAAATAATGGTGTATACAATTTATACAAATAGGCACTTGGGGAGACAACTTAGCGTAAGTTTTTAGGTAATAGGGAGACAGTGGCACTTAGGGAGACATTTTCAGTGTCTCCCTAAGTGTCTATCATAGCTACCCTAAAAAAACCTAATATTTGGGAGTTATTTTTGCCCTAGAAGGACAGATTTTGGTCTAAATAGCATAAATATCGAAGATCTTTAGAGAAAAGGGTTAGGGTAAACAAGTTAGGACTGTTTTAAGTTTGTGTACATCTCTATGGAATTGTCTCCCTAAGTGCCTATTTGTGTGATAATTTCATCAGACTTGCATAATAAATTTTAATATTTTGACGTAAGGTGTGCATTGCCTGCAATGTGCCCTGTGGAATAACAACGCAATATGGTGAATCAATGGGCGATATTGGTTTAGCTATACATGCGTTTCCCGTAGACGCATCGTAAATGAAATAACAGTGTAATAACCCAGTCTTCACTGCTCGATGTAATGACCGGGCTGTGCGATGACCGCTGTTTAATAATGAACCGACCCTCTTTAACGCAATATACAGTTTAAAATGTTCGAAAGTTTGTATTTTTGCTTATTATTCTACCTATATTTTTTAACGACGAATCTGCGATGGCCCTGTATATAGTCATATCTTTCTCGTGACATTCTTTGAATGTGTGTCAAATTTCATGCTTTTATCGTTTAATTGAACAATGTTTACACCAAACTGCCTGACGATATTAGGTTGATAACTCTAAACGACAGTACCAGTTTTTCTACTGTTAAAAACTATCAGTATTTTACATCCTTTACCAAAATGTAACCGTTAGATAGGCCTAACTTTTTTTAAACAAAAATATAGTACAAAATGAAGTAGTTTAAAAAAAAGCAATTTGAAAAGGCAGCTATTATACCAGGCCTAAATTGATGGATTCAGCACCGTTGTGGTTAAAGAGAACGCACTGATATTAACTCAACGATCAAACAAGTTTGTATCTCAATGATAAACATTTAAACCAACATGGAGAATAGATTAAAGTACACACATTGTTTTTCGATTGGATTACCACATTAGATCGATACTCGCACTTTATAAATCACTTATTTGTTGCCGCAACATCGTGTCCATGCAGGGCTCGGACAATTACCGATGGATTAATTCTATAAATTCAGTGATGAGCACGATGACGAACCAATGCACCTGACAAGTGACCAGCCGGTGATGGGAATACTATGGAATTCAATTTATGGGGGGAACGGTCTTGTCTATATTATCGTCTAAGCCTAATCATCAATTTCCAATTTAATTCTGATATTCAAAAGAATAATATTTCACTTTGAGTCACATGGAGCATTTTCTTGGCAACAATATAAAAAAAGGGGGGGGGGGGGGGCTGGACATCATTTTTATAAAATAGGACGTTGTACAAAGACGTTTTATGATAAGGATGGTAAGCAAGCAATACCTCATAGCTATAATCCATTTGGACAACAACAAAAAAATAACATTTTGGTACCTTGGCGTTAACATCTCTACATATCGTTTCCCGCGGTCGCCGCCCATGCTTTCAGTGAACTCTTTTATTTCCAAACAGAAAGACTATCGAACAGATTATATGGATTGAAAATCACACATTTTTGAATAAAATCACTACTTCAGTCGAAAATTGGGGAAGATTCAATGTATTCGATTAAAAAATGAAGAAGAACTATAGATAGAAACAGGAAGCTCATAAGAGAACTGAACATGGAATGTATTTCACGCTAAATCGTATTGTCTCTAGTATAAATAAGATGATGTGGTGAATTGGAAATAAGTACACAAAATGTAACAAATGCTTGGAAACCGTCAGCCCATCACAAACAAAATCACTATAGGGAGAAGTTTTAACTTGAATTCAAATACAAATTGAATTCCATATTATTTAAAAATAGCATAAGCACTCAAGGGCAACATTTTACTACTCTGGCGAAATAGCCAAATTAAACTAATTGACACATCAAGTGCTCCGCTTCGATCAGCCACTATAGTTAAATAACGCAGGTATAGCATCTACTTATAAAACAGCCAGTAATGCAATTTCACACGCATGGATTTCATCAGCAGGAGAGACATCAAAGCAAAGAATTACTTCTAACAACACAACTGAATATACAAACATTTTACTAAGTGTTCTAAAGTAGCCTATACGAAGATATGTAAAGTTATTGCTACACTTGTGTTATTAACGTTAATTCAGCGGAAGGTGTAACAACACTCGGGGATATATTTCAAAAGAAATGCGTACTTCGTTCTTAAATTAAGCTGCCGAATGAAAACCATTACGACGCTCAAAAAAAGTCCAACAGGGTTAGGTGATATATTTCCGAGAGTTTTATTTTCACGGTGGATCTACGAGACATCGCGCCGCAAGCGTTTCGACCTATTTGTACAGCCGATATGAGTACAGCACATACAAATATTTATAGATGTCGTCGGGGTAGAAACAGACGGCTCTATAAAATGTGAGTAGCGATTGACTGTCGAAGCATGCGGAGATATATATATTGTCTGCCTATTCAACCTAAAAATATACTTGACGCAAAGCAAATGGGAATTCCTGTAACTGAAAGTAATGAAGAAAATGACATGTCAGATTTAGTTTCAATAAAATATTTAAATAAGCTTACATAATGGTATGCATGTGATACCTTTGACCGTTAAATCGACGTAGTTTGTTTAAGTCTGTAATTATTTAAAAGCATAGCGGGTATGATCATTATTTTACAATTATTTCCAAAGTAACCGACATATTTATTAGTCCAAAAGCATACTTGCATTAACGATCGTACTAATACTAAAGACCCCGTCGTGTATTATTCCGTCTGACTTGGTCATTGTGCAGAAATTGGGAAATGGTTAGTGATTTCCAACAATCAGTCAGTTATTTTTGTAAAAAGATGAAATTGTGCCACGTGATCAAAAGGTCGTACACGATTTGTAACTTTTGTTCGCTCTAAAAGTGTAAAACCCATTGAGATAGCACTTCAACAGGTAAAGTTGTGAACATTCTGCTTTGGTGTTATTTATTTTAACGAACAAAACGCATGGAAGTAAATATGATGTGAACTGGGAAACCCTTCACATGGTGAAATTGTTTGTTGTCATCAATTCCGTGGCTCGGATGCGCTGAATACAATTCGAAAGGTCATGGTATACGCATCCCGATAATGCTGTGCATTTCTTTCATAGAAATATGTGGAGCTAAGCCGCATCAGCGTTTCAGATGCCCTGCATACAATTCGGAAGATACATACTTTGTGTTTACCATGTGAAGAGTTTTCGGAGATCACATGGCAAATGATACCACATGCCTTTAACAAAAACACAGATCGATGTGATTCGGTGAAATAACTTTGGGTCGAACGGGATGCATTTCTTGCAGAACAAAACATTAATGTTAAGGCTTCGATTAAAAACAAATAAATAATTCGTTCATTGTTTTAAATTCATGATTCAGATGGGCTTTATTTATCTTGTTAGATTTGAGCATTACTAATCAGTGCTTATGCAAGGATGCCTATAAATGTAGTATTATCGGGCCGGAAAAGGTTTAAAAGGCAATTCGGTAATCTTAATAATACCACTCGAATGTTGTAAATTATACTTATTATAATTGTACATTTTGTAGTAACGCTAACGCTATAAAGTCGTCATTGCTACTCCTTACAAAAAATTGTGAACCTTTTATGAGGTTTGTGTTTTGTTTTTTTCAGATGTAAAAGACTTTGATGTAAAAATAAAATGACAGGAAATTTGCTCATGACAGCGCGAAAGCATGGATGAAGCCAATTGCCAATGCCTCCTCATCAATTCTCGTTAGTTCCTGAGCGCACGATTGATGTTGCTTAAACAATCGGACTGCCAAAAATATCTCTCGATTCCGGCTTCATACACTGTCTTGAGTGTTGGATAAGTGGTGCCGACTCGTGGAGATAAATCGTGCAGTTAAGCCAGCACTTTATAGATTCCCCCAAACCGACGATATCCTAGTTCTTCGCTATATTAATGGACGGAAGCCGGTCATCGCTTCTCTCCGATCTGTCGATTCCCTTCTCCCATCTATTTCCATTTAAAACTCTTGTGTCTTGTAGCGTGGTCCATAAGCCTCTTTTCGTGGAGTAAAAACACCGAAGCCGGTAGTTTGTTTTTTTCGTTGTGTATAGAAGGTCAATTAGTGGGAGCGTAGTGAAGAGATGTCTAGCCCAATCTGCTCTTGGTATGCAGATCTGGATTTTTCTAACTAAATCATGATTGTGTCTACACTGCAGACACCTGAATCAACACAGCGTATCGTTGATTGGTTGTTTTCGTATTGAGTCTGTACTGAAGTTCTCGATTTTTTTCTACCTCGCCTCACATGAGAAATTGATCGTCTCAATCTAAGACGCGGTTCCTTTTTTTTTCCTTCGATAAGCGGATAGAGCTTGGAATGTGCTTGTCGTGTGCTATCCATCTCGATTCTACATTTTAAGAAATGTTAGTGAAATGTTACGGAGACATTAATTTTAAAAGATAACCGTTAATTGGCACATTAACATTGAATTGGAAAGAAGAAAAAGTAACGATCTTTGTTGAAATTAATTGACAATACTTTGTTAATTTCCCAAAGGGGAGAATAATTAAAATCCCACAGCGTAAATTTATTTCTGTTTAAATTAGCTATGTTTGCACGGACCTTCAATTTATACAAACGTATACACAACAATAAATGACGTTCTGGTATATATAAAAATCGACGCAGCGAGTTCAGATTAATTTTTTCTTTGTTATTCAGCGGCAACGAAATTGTAAGAATGGCCTTGACATGATTAAACGAAGAATAGTATTTTGCGAAATGATTTCGAAATGTTTATTACCAATAAATAAATAAGAACATTCTTGCCATTATTAATAATCAAAGACCGTGGAGTTGGTTACGTTATACAATGTAGTTGGTAGTTTCTAGCGTGTTTTTATTTTATGTAAGGTCAAGTCGTCAGGATGCAAATACTTTCATTAGAAGCAATTTGCATGCGACCATCTGCGGTGATTAATGTAATTAGGGCCATTGTGAACAGTGATTTGATTTGTTATGATGTCATTAAAGACAGACCTATAGCCGTGCTGGCGGAGGACAGATGCATAACTATACGATTTAAGTGACAAACGTCTATACCTCTCCTTCCAAACAAATTAAGTAATTGTTTTGCGGTTCATTATTATTGTGTGTCCACAAACAACATAGAATAGTTACGCACATCGCAATAGTTATTACATATCGCAATAAATTTCAGAAAAATATAAAATTTTAAGCACAAGTTTTTGAACTCTTATAATTATGTGGACAAACATAACTTTCACATATTATGACATTCACAGAAGACACGCACACGTTTTCAGACAAGAACATTATCAACAAACCCCAATTAAGTGCTATTTAAGAAATAATGACAATGGAATAAGGAAATCTAGGTTTTTTTAAAGTAAGATTTAAGGGAATTTTGGCTCAGCTAATTTGCATCGCTGTTGCTTTATCTGTAGCAACGTATAATGTTACATTTGATTTAGTAGGCCTAAGTTACATTTTCTTTAGTTTGTTTATTTTTTGTTTATTTTGTTTATATTTTTAGTCAGGAGAGTCCTGTGACTTTGCCTCTTTTGGGTGATCCCCTTTCTTTTAGTTTTCTGTTTGTTGTTCTTAATTTTTTTTCCTAGATTTTTACTGTTTATCCCGAGAAACAAAGTAAATACATTAATTAATTAATAAAAAAACATTAGTCTAAATGTTTACTCTTGGTCAAATTCTTTTTTAAAAGTTGATAACAAAATTAACTGTTCGGGGTTTACTAGCTTTCCGTCAAAATAGCAATGATATTTTGACAGTTATCAATATATTTTACCTACCGTCGTTTTCTGACGTAATATTTAGTCATATTTAAGCTCCCTTTTACCCTTCCCCGCATGGCAAAATCGGCTATGTGTAAACGCACTTTAAAGTCCACAGTTTAACAAGAACAAAAATCTGAAATTATCCTTTAAAAGAATACTCTTAAATCTTCAAAACAGGATGCCAATAAAACTGTCATCTTGTTCTTCCCGTAGACAGTTGTCTTCGTCTCCTGAGCCAGATGGTCCAATACCAAATATTTTTGGGGGGTATTTTGAAGATTGATTTTTTTTGGCCAGCTTCAAGCAGCAAAAACTACAACACGTAGCTTATACTTTTCGGTTAAAATTCGCAGGGTGTGCTCAGGAACGATATGGGGTGCAGGTGGATGCTCAAAGGTTATGCATAAGCGTTTTGACTGAGTATTAGGGGGGGGGGGAAATGAACTGCAAGGTAAAACGGAACTTCCACGACATGTTGAAAAATGAACGTTGGTAGACGTGCTTTGAGAATGTTTAAACCTTGGTTTTTCAATTCAACTCATCCCCTCAATTTATGTGGGCTTCCCGACGGAGGCGTCATTGGCGATAGGTCATTATGTCCGCAGAAACAGCCGCGCGAAATTTTCACGGCCCTCCGGATTTCGAGGACGTATGGAATTCACTCGAACCGGCTCAGGTGGCAAAGCTTCGCGCCAAATTGGTCTGGAAAATTGTCAGCTGAATTAAATGAGAAAAAATGCAACCATGTTTTTCTCTTAATTTCATAAAGGGATAGCCGTTTCATGTGCAGTAAAGTTCATCAGTCATGCGGCAAGATTTTTTTACATAATTGATTTTTTTTCGGTAGACTAATTTTGTTTCTGCCGTTTTGGGCAAAAAGAACTTCCGATTAGTCGAGCGCACCTGACGGGAAAATCTCAAGTTGCGTTCTTCAAGTAAATCTTTTTCTTCTTACTATAAACTAGACAGAGAGACAGGAAATTTGATCTTGGATCAAATATGGGATGTTCATGTTGTCAAAGTGAAAATAAGAACAGTGTTGTTCCAAAATGTTTTGGTTGAATATCTTGATAAATATCTTTACTCATTCGTTATGCACTTGCTTCATAATTATCGTTGTTGCTGGTCCCCAAAAGGTCGGCTTGTTTGTACTGCTAACCAACTGTCACTTGTGTGAGTGGCTTCTATTGGTTGTAGGATGGTAAAGTGAGCCGGGCAGTGCTGTCGTATGGGATTACCCTTAACGCAAAATGAATAATGCATAACACACTTTTAGTTTAGTGAATAGCCATTTTGAGTTATGATCTTTTCTGGCCATAGGCTTGCAATAAATTGTCTTGTTTTGTTTTATTAAAATATGTAGTAATCCTTTTGGTCAGATTGTATTTTGTTTCAACCAGGACTGTAAATGGCCATGCTGGACAAACTAATGTAACAATTTGCATCGTACCGGTCGGCCGTCCGCGCCCGATGACGCGAATGGATAGAGTTGCGTGACTGGTCGATTTCGGACCACACGAATAAGCACAGAGCAACACTTTACACTAATTTGACCGGTTAGTGTCATAACACGTTTGCCATAGATATATATTTCAAACCCTGCTTCATGCGTTCGAATTTGTGTATCCTATTTGGAGAAAATAATCTTAGCATTCTCTTTGATTATTTCGCCTGAAAGCATACAGTTGCTCAACGGAAGGACGTTTCCTTATTTGTCTCGTTCATCACAATGAAGTCTTCGCTGTTAGAGTTAGCTTATATAAAAAATCCAGATAGAATGTGAACCGATAGATATTAATATTGGTCATGTGTGGTTTCAAATTTCTCTACAAAACAAAACAAACAAAACGAAAACTGAACAGATTTTGAAGTTAGGCAAGCAGGTCATTAGTAATCGTCGGTAAACTACAGAGGGAAATATAATTGTTCTAAAAAGGGTATGCCTCATTGTGGATCAAAATGTAACTTATATGTTTTCTTTATGACATTTTCGGTTTGCAGACATTAAAGCAAAAACGGAACCCAGAGAAACTCTATAAAGTCTACCAAATAACGTACCAAAGTATTCGGAATAATTTAAATTACATTTTCGAAGCTGAATATTCGGGAAAGTGTACATAGCTCACCTGTATTGCGTTGGTAACATTCCACCCAGCATCCCAAGTCGATATCTGCTTCTTGGCGATGTTGACATTGCTCCCTTCACCGTAACTCCGCCCAATTTGCCCGGCCGAGGCCAGGGGATTGCCACCTGCCGATACCTCTCCGTTCACCACTGGTGGTTTGCCGTTCTCGGCGGCTCCCTCCAGTTGCGTTCGGTCCCCTTCCCCGGCATCCAGTACGGATAACTCGGTAGAGTCGCATTTTGCGAAGTGAAGATGTTCGTCGTCTGGTTTACCGCGCGGTAGGAGCCCGCTAACGAAGTGTCGAATTCGCGCCGCCGGAGCTCCCAGGCCCGGTATCGGATCGTAACTCATGATTACACGACGGGAAACAAAATAAACCTCGGTGAAATAAAAATGTTTACAATGAAAAGGTTTTGTTTATTTGGACAACGCGGGAGGTATAAGGGAGTCTCTTAGATGTCGGCCGGTGCGCGAACTCTCACCATAACAACTCGTCTGTACGTGTGCACCATCCCGTGTCCAGATTGCAGCGGATGAATTGCTTCGCGCGCAATCAGTGCGGAACGGTTTTCGCCGTCGATGCGGCGCACGGCGTTTTACATGCGTGCGCGCGTGACGTCACGGTAAACTTTATCAAACCACGCCCCTATGTGGCGAAACGAATCACCGACGCTTGCTCTGCGCAGCGCACACGTTTTGAGCTGAGGGTCAAACATGATCAACGGGCGTCTAAAGCAACGACTTTAGCCGTTTCCCACGTTGTAAACAATTGTCGATGACCCATAACACAACTCGACGAAAAACTCGAACATGGCCAAATACAACTTTATGTATCAACTATTATTTTTTTTTGTATCAAGGCTAAAAAGTATGCGTACACCCTACATAGAGTTTTACATTCCAATGACGAGTACGCAAATGTAATTTCTGAATCATACCATGAATCTGTGTTCAAGGTTGTACTTACATATGACTACAAGCAAAACTTATCATTTACATACAAGTACACACATTTTAAACACTTATTTTGTTTACCTATCTTCTTGTTATAAAGAGGCTTAAAATAAGCACTAAAAACACTACAAATGGATTTTTAAGAGATGAAAAAGAGGTTCCCTCGAAAAATCGAAGAGGCCATTTGAGCCAACAGGGGTAATTGAGTACAAGTTGAATTGATTGTAGTATCTGTGTCCTCGTCTCTGCGTTAATGAATCTACGCAACATTACCCCACTTTATTCCTAAAAATGGCAATACAATTCAATTGCCACGGAACATGCAGTTGCTATTTCGAGTTTTTGTGTGTAATCGATATTATTGATAAATTATTATGTGTCTGCGAAGAATGAGAACGTGTTTCTCACAGGACAAGGTTTCTAGCAATTCAAGGATGCACAAGCATCTTCTTCAACCACTTTCCGATTCTATTAACACAAACTGGATTTCTT
Organism: Crossaster papposus; assembly: GCA_037893245.1. Classification (NCBI taxonomy): domain Eukaryota; kingdom Metazoa; phylum Echinodermata; class Asteroidea; order Velatida; family Solasteridae; genus Crossaster; species Crossaster papposus. The sequence goes on from JBAIAA010001081.1 coordinate 449,762, forward strand.
CTCAAGGATTTCATGTAATTTTACCGTGACCTGCAAACAGGGATATATACTATACACATTAATATCGTTTGATGGCTCTTCCCGTTCGATCGATGCCGTGATATTTGGACGAAACACGGTGGGCGTGCAAAGCAAAACGCGCTGGCGTCGGCGGAAACAGAATGAACACAACAAACAAACTGCGGGTGCCATGGCGGGGAGGACAGAATCCACGTTGATGGTTTCCAAATTCAATTATGACAATTTACTATTGCTTCCACTATCTCTAGAAAAGGTGATGGTGTAGGATATAAAATGTGAGTATCAACGGCTGTTGCATGTGTATCAAAATCTGGTGTTGATATTTATTTTGGTCGTTTTGTTTGTTGGAGATATTAGGGTGTTTGTTTGCTGTTTTCTTTTTTGTTTTTATTAAGTTGATCTGCTTTTACGACATCGTTTCCATATCTCTTTAATTTATTTATTAAATGTGACTGACGAACGTTTAATTTTTGCAAGCTTGTCGTATATGTATTAAGGAGTTAAATTTTAGATTTACCTCACCAAACGGTCGCCGGGCGCGATCTTGATCGGTACATACACTTACCACGTTTTCTTGCATTGTCGAGTTGCAAACAATTTTGTCTTAATGCATTATTTCCCCACTCCTGTGTTCCGTTACAAGGCCATTAAAACGGTATGGAAAAACGACTGATTTATGTGACAATGTAATAAGCCATTAAGAAATACACCACAAGGACATGGAAATAATTTACGGTTCCCCACAATACCAATATGTATTTCTCTCTTTTTTTGTCACAGCTCGAATGTAACATCATGCACGGTACGAGTTACATTGTCGTCCATAACGTGTGTGTGCTGCAGTTGCAAAATATCTTGCACAAATTACAAAACTGGGGCCAATTTAATAAAATATGTAAGCACACAAATTTGCTTAGCACACAAATAGTTTTGCTCGGTAAAAACAGGTTACCAGCTTAACGATAAGCATCACCTGAATATTTGATTTGTAACCTTGTTTTTTCCCAAAGAAGAATTATTATGCTAAGCAATATTATTTTGCCTACATCGTAAATATAAATAGCCATAGACCTAGGTATAGATCGGGGTAGAGTGACCTCATTCAATGAAAACATGGAATATTTCCACACCAGTTCATCGGTTGATTATGCGTTACCATTCAGCACTCCAGACTCAAGAACCATTGGGTTTCAAAAACAAGTCTGGGAGCCAGATGTAAAAAAAGCTCCCGGATATTCGCGCCTACCTCATTATTCAGGGGTGTAATGTTACAGACATACAGAAAACGTAGGGGTAACTCAAGTATAAATGACTCACAAATTGATAAGTTTTGTACCATTATCTTGTCACTTCCCAAGAAATTATTGCATATTGTTATAATTAGCACGATGTAATTATTTTGAACAATTATGTAATCGGTATTTACCTATCAACCGTGGCGGACGATCATAAATGCCTAAAAGGGAACGTGCTAGGGACAGGACAGGAGACTAAAGAGATTGCACGTCGTATTCTTTCTTAACAGGGCACAGCTGATCCGTCAGTTTTGCTACTTTTATAATTCATGCGGTCTTGTGGTGTTATACAAAACTCGCATCAGTTTCGCTTTAAAATTGTGCGAGAATGGAATTTCACTATAGTGCCCGTTTGTTCAGTCAACGATAACTAAACATTTCCTCGATTGTACATCTGCGTATGTATTGACCGCCAATCGTGATCGTCAGAGAAAAGAATTGGGTACGTCCACGATTGACAAAACGTCCACGATTCCAAATCGTGTACAAATCCTATGGAGGTCATCCGAAAACGTTTGAGTACAAACAAAAGAAGGGGAGACGGTCGGACAATCATGCCTCGTCCACGATTGGCGGTGTTTACCAACCTATAATGTACAAGCATCCTTTTCTACGTTGTGCCAGATGTGCACGGCGCCCCCAATGGGCTGGAACAAAAAGGAATGATTCACAACTTGGGCTACGGAGTGGTTGCAGCCTTAGACTCGTGCGTCATATCAAGCCGCAGTCAAGTAATTCGGACACGGCCTAAAGCCGTGTTAGTCCATTTGACTTTTTCTTCCGCAGCCTTGCGGTATACCGCCACATTTCTCCCCTGTAATTCTACCGTGCGTTCCCACTTGTATTAAACAAAAGAAAGGGTTATTCGTAGAGGTGTGCCGTATATGCTCATATAATAAGAAAACAGCAGAAAACTTTATAGAGCATGCTTTTAAGGCAAACTTATCTACAGATGTACTATGTAACGATAGAAGAAGCACTAAAGATGCGCCCTCTGCGGATAACATCCGACTGCGCAAGGACCAATTTTAAAAATGGAAACATGTCTCAACTTGGGTCTCGTACAACGACAACCCGAGACGAAGCCGGCATGTTTTTGGCTGGTTCACGTAATCATTTTATTCATAACAACAGCTAGAAGGGAAACAGTACCAGTCACTTGACCTCAGGTCAATCTGCAACAAGAAAACTGGAAGATCTTGCCCAGTTTATATTGCAGTTGCGTAAAACAATCCCGAATCTGTTGGCTCTTCGCTTTACCTTTCTATGCGGTGGTTCACCATTATTGTTTTCCACAATTTGCTTTTTCTGATCCTGCTGCCATAATTTTCAACAATAGCGCCCTCTTGATTATTTTCACCGATTAATAACCACTGACGAATCCACATGCACACTCAAATGGAAAGCAGATCACTCGGTAAATCTTGTGAGATCATTTGAGATTCCACCACAGAGTCCTCGGTTCTTGACCAAAGGTTAGTTCTTTCTGTGGTAAGAACGTCTTCTGCTTCCCCTCGCGTTTGAGTGGCAGTGCGCGCGCGCAATTGTCGGGGTCGGTTTCGCCTTCTGTTTTTCCTTCTCCGATTTTTCCTTCCTTTCTTTTTGCCCGTTTCTGTGTGGACTTCGTCATCTGGGGAAAATAGAGAAAAACAGAAAATCTGAAATCGCGGAAGGTTTGAGAGCGGTGTTATATGTCGAAAATGTCATATTCCTTATCGCTCACTTTTGGATACCCTATACTGAGACTTATCCGTCCATTTGCTCAAATCTACCACTGTCACCAAAATGTGTTATTTTGAAACGATTTCAACTGTCGCTAATCTGTGACCGCCAGATAATGAAATAAATGAAGCCTTGTAACAAGAAGGGAGTTATAGTTGAGAGGAAACAATACGGTTACCCAGTGCGAAGTGATTATATAAAACGAAAAGGCAAAGCGGTTTTGCCAAATGTGTTGTTCTGTTCAAATAACACCTCTTGGTTTCCCAGGACCATGTTTCTCTTTAGATACAGTGGCCCTATATGGTGTACCACCAGAACAGTTAGTTGAATTTTGAAATTTAGATTTTTAATTTGTTTAATGGGATCTCCAACCAGAAGGCTAAAGGCCATACAAGATGGCGACTATGAGAACACAAGAATTGAGAACGAAGGTATCTGCTGATACAAGTTGACATCAAATTTCTGAGAGGCAAAGCAAGGACTAATATTACTAGAGAGAAAGAGAAAGCTTTAAAACCCCACAAACCCAAATGCAAATCATTAATCATTTGTTGAAAGTGTGTCGAAAATTAAGAATTGTGTCCAATACCTGGGCAATATCTATGCAGCATGCGGCACTCTCTTGTCTCCGTAAGGTCAGGGCAATTATTTCCGTCGTTTGAGGGCGGGGTTGACACGTGCCTGATGCGGATTTCCTCGCCCCACTTATAACCGCACTCGGCACCATTCTTCCTGCAGGGACCCCAACTGCTCCATTCTGACACTACACAATGAACTGTGAGATTTTAAAGAAAAATGGTTGATAAGTTAGAATTGGACGTATTTACCTCCGCCTGTCTGTCTGTTTGTCGGTCTGTTTGTTTGGTTTGGTTTGTTAGCACGATTATATGGAAACTACAGGAGGAATTTTAAAGAAGGTTGGTGGTTAGGTAGCTTATGGGTCAAGGATAGTTTTATTAAATTATCAGAATAATTTGGATCCAGATAAGAAATCTGGTTCATTTTCAATGATTTGTTTCTAAATTGCAGACACGGCGTTGCGCGGGACCGTTTCTTAAATATATCTTTCTGTTGGCAAAATTATTATATACAGGCCATGTTTTCTGTTTCTTTTGGGGGCGAAGGTAATTAATGAGTGCCCCTTTTTCTAGTTTCTCATCGTTATGCTCTCATTTCCGACTAAACCTATATATTTTAGACTCCCAAACCCAAGCCAAAAAGTTGTATTTATATAAAAATTTGTATTACCACCACCGACCCTGTCTGAAACACCAACTAAGACCATTTTTCTGCAGCAGCATGTATAGTCTGTTCTCTATCTTCACAAGTCCCCACCCTCACAATGAAGGCAATTGCAGTAAAGTGCCTTGCGCAACTAACACAAGCAACATGTTTCCCGTCGGGATTCGAATCCACGTACAGCAGTGTTGTAGCACAAGACTTGATCCTCAAGGCCCAGGCCAATGCTTAGTGTGTGGCCTTGGGCCTTGATGATCAAGCCTTGTGCTACAACACTGATCGTATACCATGGCACAATAATCGAACACCGTAACTACTACCACACTAAGTGCGTGCTCCTCCACTGTAGCTTCTCACCTGGGCAGTGTCTCTGCAGTATACGACACTTTCTCGTCTCGGCGAGTTCCGGGCAGGCTTTCCCGCCCTGTGTTGCCTGGGTCATGATGCCTCGCATGCGGGTCTCTTCGCCCCACTTGTAACCACAGTCCGCGCCGTTCTTGAGGCACGTGTCCCAGCTTCCCCATTCCGACACCTCGCAATCAACTGTGGAAATTTGTTGGAAAGTGGAAAGTTAGAGATTGACGAGAGTTTCAACAATAGGTTCCCCTCGCCACCCTTGAACGTGCATACCAGGCGCGTATCCAGCTTTGAGCAAACAGGGGGTCGAACAAACGGGGAGTTCCGAAGGCACGTCCTACTATTATGGTGGCCCACCCAAAAAACGGACAAGCACACCTGCACCACCCAAAGCTAAAACTACCTACACCAATGGATGGATAATCCTTTCTCGAAGAAAATGACACCAAGAAATTCTGATGTCTGACTAGGTCTGACTCCAGCTAAGATTTAGCCTGGAATCCTGGTTAGATACGATCTGTGACACTTCTGGGTCGAAATGACAGGGCGGAAAGGATATATTCTCCCTACGTTTTGGAGCAGGGGGTGAGCCTATCATAATTATTTCGAATAGCGCCCCTTGTGACATCGGGCTCATCCCTCGCTCTTTTTTCCCCGATTTTTTTGAAAGGGTAAAACTGACTGTGGACATTGTGCAAGTCCACCACCAGTAACCTCTTCCCGCATCCTGTGGACGTCAAGTGTTCGTAGGTCCACAGTACGTATGAAATGTTCGTACAGATTTACGCCACTGTAATAATTGTGTATTCTACAGAGCCAAGCAACTCATCTGTGCCTGCGCATGCGTTGTTTTACCTGTTTCGAGGCAGTCACCGCTGTTCCTGTCGCCCCACTTTCCCTCTGGGCAGACCGGGGAGCATTTGCCTTCGTGTGTGTAGTACGGAGACTGGCATCTGACGCAGAAGTTTCGAGCGAAACAGTCTTCACAGTTTTCGACCTGGCATTCTGGTTAAAAAACGAATAATGCAGAAAATGACTCACGGACACTTCAAAGATGATTATGCCTGACGATTGAAATTCAATTTGAATGTGACAGTCACAATCAGTTAGGGCATGGTTAGGGCAACCTCTACAAACACAGTGCGCTATGAAATACCTTGTATTATGTGAACAAAGAATAACTCACAGCTATACAATCAATGTTATAGTATACAATTATAGCTTTTAAATAATATATTTTATCCAACGCATTATTCCCCACTTTTTTATTTTACCAAATTTTTGTAGCTGTAAGATATTGCTTGTTAACATAATAAGAGATACCAGATTTCATAGAAGCAAAAAATTCCAAACAACCTTACGGCTCCCAAGCAACGACAGTAATTACCAATGACAAAACACCGCCCTCTATTTCCTGTTATTTCCTGTCCGGTTTCATTGGTGCTGTCACCGGCTAGCCTGTCGGGCAGACTGACTCGGAGGCAGCCACAATTGTCGCCTGGACAAAAAGCCCCTACCAAAATGTGCCTTCTGCTTTGGGAGATAACAACTTGAAAAACTGTGCCTATGCAAACAGTTCCTCCGAAATTAGGATTTTAATTGAAGTTGCGTGATCTCTGTTTTGGGGTTGTTTACAGCAAGTTTATTTTGGATGTAATTCTGCAGAAAAATATTGGCTTTATTACCTACTATAGGTATTGTTTTGCTGCTATTTGAGTCCCTGCAAGTCCACCACAAGTCCACAACAAATTCATCACAAGTCCATCACAAGTCCATCACAAGTGCTTCAGTCTCATGTCAAGTCACTAGCTATTCAAAATGAATTGTTACAAAAACATTCCACTGTCCTCGTTCATCCGGTTACTTGTGACTGGCTTTGTGAAAGGACTTGTCCTGTACTTAAATACAACACTGCTTATCTATCTTTG
>JBAIAA010001082.1:0-48323 GCA_037893245.1 Crossaster papposus
GTTCGCGCCGGATGACGTATATAGACGCAAACATTTCCCCAAATTCAAAACTGATGACGCATAAACACGCCAAGTTCAAGTTCGTAAATGTATGTCAGCAGCGAGCAAGGTCGGAAATGCGTGGGTGTGCTTCCCGGCACTATCAGCCTGAACCCGCTTCGGATCGAGTTTCGTTAAAAACAATCCCGCCCGTGGGCTCAGCGATGTTAAAATAATCCCGGCGCGAACTGGTTAAAAAAGTGAAATAATGAGAGAAGTCATTGTATTTCTTGAGTTATTTATTCATGAACATTAAAGATGTCAATGTTGCAATTTTGTTTCACTCAAAACTTGTTCATTAAATAATTGTTTATTTAACATTTTTCTCATGCCCAGTTTTGCCTCCATTTTGAAGGAACGTCTCACAAGTGTTCTCACTGCAAGGCAGTTTCAAGGTAGTACACACCATTTGCTATTGCTGTATTTTTTTAAAAAATGGGTGGATTAGGGAATTCATATTATTCATATTATTCATTGTATATTAAAAAACAAAAACAAAAACACTGGTCTGGTAGTCTTGTGGTCAGTATTTTAATATGTTGTTTTTCCTCCAAAGATTGCCGGCCGGCAATTATTGGAAATTGATACCAAATTTCACTTCTTTCTTGCGAACCACAGCACCCCAGGTGCCGTGATTTTACAAGATGCTTGAGGCTGTTATTCATTTACACTAAAGGTATTTTATACTAAAAAACTAGTTTTTGGTTGTGCGATGTTTGCAAATGATGTATACTACCTATACGTAAATATCACTAAACTTTTGAATAACATGATAACGTATGCACACCAAATGGAGAGAACATTATATTTTTGTTATAAAATGAGTGCACAAGTTGTTGTTTATCTGTTCTCCCCATTTGGTGTGCATAATTGCCCTGTTCTTAAAAGTTTTAAGAACAAATGGATTGTTTTAACGTAATGTTTAATAACGTGTTGGTCCACTTTCTTGTGATTACCCAAAATTGCAAATTGTTTCAGCAGTCTCTGACAAAAATTGCCTTATTTCGTTCATGAAAACATTCCTTGTAGTTAAATAATCTGGCTGGATTCCAAAAAGGCTTTCGATATGGAAGGGTGGTTGTTTACCGAAAAGTGTTCAGTAGTTTTGGAATTAGAACCAAAAGTACAGGGGGGGGGGGGGATTAAATTTAATTTTGGAGTGTATAGTTGAAAGTATAATATTTATATGGGGTGCAGGCTGACTTTGGAGTATAAAAAACAAACCGAAAAAGGCTTAAATTGCAAATGTTTTCTTTCAAAAGTGGTGTTCGTTTCAGCTGAAGGAAACCACCCGTATTAAAATTAACATTTACTAAATATAGTGTTGAATTAAAGCTAAAACTGTCGCAATACCATCTATACCAAAAACTCATGAATATGACTTATTTCTGGTTTTGTGGGAGCAGGTCGTCAATATGGAGATGTCGAACGGCTATTTTTATGTATTTAACTAGACCAATATTGGTCTTGTGGTGAAATTGTAGAATTTGTTTGTAAACTATGAAAAACACTGATAAAAATTCTGAAATTTCAAATGTGTTTCTTTCAAAAGTGGTTATTATTCTTTAGCTGAAGAAAACCACCCATACTACAATTAACACAATAATTGTGGTGTCTAATTAAAGCTAAACGTGCCCTCGTACCAGCTTTACAAAAAAAATCAATTTCGGCAAAATATGACTTGTTTCAGATGGTCATAAATGGAGATGTCAAGCAAACAAATAAATTGACTAAAAAATAAAATACTATGTGCACGATAAACTATGGTTTGACTTGTTTTATTCATGCATTGTTTATTTTTTAGCACGAAATACAGAGTAATCCGATTCATACATAAGTCTGACCTTTTCAATGATACAAGAAAGATGGCATTGGCACCATGTGACTAAAATATATTTCGCAAATTGTGCAGGCTTTTAAAAGAACCACTTGTTTTGAAACAAACAAAACTCGCCATAGAGATGATAGTTGCAGGGTGCCATTATGAGAAAAACAAATTGTATAAAACTGTCAATAACCTGTTTACCTACCCCCCCCCCCCCCCCCCGGGGTTTAGTGCATAGAGACTGTAAGTGCATCATGTCTTGAGGTAGGACACACATATTCATTTGTGAGTTGACTTATGCAGTACATGCTAAATGCCAAATTTATTCAAAAGCTTAGCAATTGTTATAAAATGCAAAACCTTTCCGAAATATGTCTTAAATCCCCAATAGAAAGCAATTCATACACATGCATTAAACAAACTTCAGTCAACTTTAACCCTTTCACTCCCAGCCACTATGCAAGAGATTACCCTTGTTTACCACAGCAATTAGGAGCTCAGTGTGACTCTGGCCCCATTGGATTTTAAGCAATTTCATTGAAGAGCGCCCTCACTGTTTACATGCATACTGTACATATACACTTGCTGAGATATTTGTATGTAAAACTGATTGAGTGTACAAGGAAAACAAATTGTGTGCATCTATTTATTTTGTAAGTGTAAAAGCACAATAATGAAATAATTAGATACGTATTTACACTCGGGGGGAAAAGTAATACAAACGGGTAATAATTCAGAACATGTGATAAATCGGCACATGTTTCAGATTTTGTTTACATGTGGAAAAACAATAACTTGTATGAGAATTTTTGTTTTTAATTCCTTTGTTATTTTCTTGAAAATGAACCATTTACTTGTATTCGGTGCATACACATGCATCAAAAGCCATTATAAAAACAATTTGGCTGGGAACAAACTATTTACTTGTACATGTATTTACTGTACAGACATACATCATAAGTAATTATACCCCCCCCCCCCCCCCCCCGAAATCAATGTTGGTTTGGAGTGTAACCTGAAGTGTGTCCAACGCCTCATTTTCTCAACATTGATTTGGGGGGGGGGGGGGGGGGCAAATACATGTAGTACAATCAAGTGGTATGGTAATTCTCAAAGCAAGGAACTATGCACATAGGCTTCATACATTGCTTACATATAATCACCGTTTGTTTTCGCCGGCCTAATTTGCGGTTACTGCAAACAATGCAGTCGCGTTTCTTTCCATTGCGGTTTTTGCCAGGAAAGTGCTGTTGTCTTGCCAAATCAATAGGAATATGGTATCTCAACTGACTTGTTGCATTACGTTTCCAACCTAATAGCAAGCCTTGTACAATCCCTATACGAAAATCAAGGTTACTGACATTTTTGCTCCCTGCTGTGCTGTTAAATATTACTCTGCTATTGACAATACATATATTGAGAAGATGGTAAAAAACTCGTTTCCACCATTTCAAGCTTCTGTGGGTATGATTGTAGTACTGAAAACACTGGTCTGCTAAATCTGTGCCTCCCATATTTAAATTGTAAGATGAAATACATTCGGGCTTCATAACTTCACGAAATCCAGAAGTGCTCTTTTTACATCGAGTTTGCTTTTTTGACACTGCAGTGCTGCCGACATTAGTTAAAAATGTTACAGATTTTTTGTCTTGCCAAACCATGCACAATTGCCCATCTTTCACCAAAAAGATTGGGTTGCTACCTTTCTTCATTTTATGATTTTTTGGATTTGCGACCTCGGGTATTCCCTTAGCAGTATATCGAGCAGTTCCGCAACATCCAAAGCCTTGTTCAGACAGTTTTGCTATCAGCGACGGACTTGTATAGTAATTATCACAGTATATGACGTGTCCCTTATTCTGAAGTGGTTTGACTAATTCTATAACCACTTTTCCAGGGACTGTCAGGTTTGGTGGATGGCAGTCCGATGACTCGGAATCTACATGTACCTTATCCTTTACAGTTTTTGTGTTGTCAGCACCTGTGTACAGTTCCCAATTGCACGTGTATCCGGATTTACTACAATTTAATGAAAATGCTTTCATCCCACGTTTTACTGGTTTGTTGGGCATGTACTGAATAAAACTTAAGCGTCCCTTAAATTTCAACATACTCTCGTCTGGAGACAGATTCTGCGCAGGTTTATACAGGTTAAGAAACTTCGGGATAATGACTTCTATCAAGGGCCGAACTTTGGAAAGTTTGTCTTGTTTAGCCGAGGATTCACGAGGAATTTGGTTATTGGAGATGTGGAGAAACCGAAGAATTGAACTGAAACGATTTCTCGACATTATCGACGGATAAAAGGGAATTTTCAAAATTTCTGACGTTGACCAATACATCCTATATTGAGGCGATTTGTTTATGCCCATAGCAATGATAAGTGCTACAAATGCCATCATTTCGGGAACGTTGGTTGGGTACCAGGAGAACTGTTGTTCAGGATTTGAGTCTATTGTTTGCTGTGCATAGCGATTAGTCTCGTCGACGAGCAAATCCCACACGAGTTGGCAAAAATACAGCTTGAAGATCTCCACTGCCGAGAGTGTTCCGAAGTCGCCAGTTGGGCCAGGATTTCCAGTGAACTGCACAGTCCCACAATCGTAGTGGTCTCGTCGTTCCCAACCAGATCGGAAATTGGCTTTTCCGGTTCTTGATTTGGAAGAACTTGGATGGCCGTCATCTTGGGTAGGCTGCAAAAGAAGCAAGATAAAATTTGATTATCGGTCCTATATTTGTTAATGCTAATTTGCAGCACATGCCTAAAATGAATATTGCGCTGAGAAAAGAACGATCATGGTGGCCTCAATAGTCGTTGCAGATATGTCATGAATGTGAATGCCTTGTGTATGGTATTGACTGTGATTGACATAGTGAATCATCTTCTAAATTCTTGCCAAATATAATACATAATAATACGGAGTCTAAATACCAGGCCAAACGGCCTACGAAGCTATTCTTATCTTGTTGGATGCAAAATTGCACGACAGGCTATACCATGTTTATGGGTGGAGGTAAATTTCTATAGGACTGTAATCTGTATTCATTTGATGTACATGCACTGAGTGCCACTATACATACATCAAATAAATACAGTTATACTCTAATTTCCGTTATACTCGAGGGCACCTACTCAAGCCTGTATCATGCGCTTACCTCTTGAAATTCTGCTGTGTTTTCGCCAAGCATGCTCTCGTCGTCCGAAGACTCTTCAGTGTCATCATTTAAGTCAGATCCGGAATCACTATCTGCTAAAATCTCGGCCAAAATGTCATCATTGGGGATTTGTTCCATTCCGATTGCAAAAACACAGCGATACGTATAACCTACTTCGACCGCAATGGATATGCATGGGACGCGACGCTATAATGTCGCGTCAGTCACGTGACCGGTAGCTAACCTATTCACGTACACGTACATTCATGCCTGCATGCAATGCATATAATGGGATGGCGCGCTAACTTCAAAAACTTTATTTCTGTCAGCAGAGGGCGCCAAACCAATAACTCTCAAGCAGTGTTTTCGCTGGTGAGATAAGTTGCCTTGGTCCCCAAGCTCATGGCAAATCGTGGGACTTTTTGTCGCCCACGGGTTCCAAGCATATCACAACAAAGGCTCTTTTTGGAGCCCGTGGGATTGAAAGGGTTAACGAGGGAAACTTTACGCACTGTACTGGCGCAAGTTTAAATCTATAGCCATTCTAAATAAGTGTGTGAATAGGCGATGTGTTAGCTGTTAGTGACACCGAATAGTGGACAACGATTTTGCGCGCTCCAGGTAAATATAGGTATTTTTGGATAAGCTTCATTGCACAACATATGTTACAGACATTTCAATTATCCATCAAACCCGGACTCAGGCCTTAGTCTGGTGCTGCTACGTCATCGGTTTACAATGACGTACACCCGCAGATTCTCTCTGTTACATAAGAAAACTGTGCTGACGGATTACCATTTTGTAAACCGAATGGGAGAAGATTGTTTAAGAAAAAAAACTCTTTCTTTGGTTAACAAAATGGTAAACCGTTGTGTACTCCGTTGCCCCGGGTGACATCCAATCACATTGAAGGTGTTTCGATGTCAGACTGTTAGGACAATGAATGAAGTGAATCCAGAACTTAACCCAATTCATGGATTATTGGTCATGTTGGTAGAGTTTGTCAGTTCACTATTGAACATTTAGGAAGAAAAGACTTGGAATTAGGCAGAACAATAACCTATTTTTGTGTGTGTGGCATTTGGACCAGATTACTGTACGGGAAGAATACCTGTGCAATTATTCTTGCCTGTTGGTCCAATTTGAATAAATGCCATGCTCGGCTACTTTTACACATAAATAGGGCAGTCGAATCAGGCCGTAGTCAAAACACATTTGGACATGTTGCAAAGCCGTCCGTGCTGATTGTCCGTCCTGGTCCGTCCGCCCGTTTCCAGGCCTATTCATGTCTACCAAGTTGGGTGCTCGGCAGGTTCGTCACGTTTTGTATTTGATAACTTATACCCAAGCAAATTTGGCAATATTTCCAACTCGTGAGAACTCTAAAAGTGAAATAGTTGATGCTTTCAATTTGTGTGGTGTGGCAAAAGTGAATCAGTGGGCATGTTGTCGAGAATCGCATATAGATGGCGAAAAACGATATGTGTAAAAAACAAGAAACGAAGACATAAAGTCCAAATTCGCAAGTATTTATCCCGGGTGTATGACATAAATTTACACTTTCCGTCACGCCAAGCAATATCCGCCGACGTAATACCCCCCCCCCCCCCCCCCCCCCCCCCCACCCCCCCCCCCCCCCCCCCCTCTCTCCTATAGTCGCCTCCTTGTTTTAGAAAACGTTTGCATGTATTTGTTGATAACGCAAGAGGGCGCCTCGCATGTCAACTCTTTTCGGCACACTGCATGCTGCTAGCTAGCTAGCTGCTGGCGGCAGACATAACATAATTATGCAAGAGATTGAGACGTCTGCTGCAGTGACGATCTTTTAATAAATTCTGAATACAAATGTTGCATTATAGTTTACAGAAATTGCGTGTTTTTTGTTTTCTTGCCAAATATAGTCTCTGGAGCACGATATAGAGTTTCACCAACTGCAAGTATTGTATTTATTGTAAATATTGTATTTATTATGGTCATGAAGGTTGAGATTTTGACATAGGCTGGAATTAGCAAATTGCAGTTTCACTTTTTGGAAAGACCCCCCCCCCCCCATATGTTTTGTACGCGAATCTCAATGGACCTAATTGTCATTTAGTATTATTATTGGGTCCACTTAATGAAACTACTTGACAAACAATAGACTATTGTTCCACGTCCATTATTTGACTGTGTATAGACCCCCACCCTCTCCCCATCCCCCTCCCTCCCCAACTCCAACCCCTCCCTAAATCCAACCCCTCCCTAAATCCAACCCCCCTAACTCCACCCCCCCCCCCTAACTCACCACCCCCCTAACTCACCACCCCCCCTAACTCACCCCCCCCCCCTAACTCACCACCCCCTAACTCACCACCCCCTAACTCACCACCCCCCTAACTCACCACCCCCCTAACTCACCACCCCCCTAACTCACCACCCCCCTAACTCACCACCCCCTAACTCACCACCCCCCTAACTCACCACCCCCCTAACTCACCACCCCCCTAACTCACCACCCCCCTAACTCACCACCCCCCTAACTCACCACCCCCTAACTCACCACCCCCCTAACTCAGGCACCCCCCTAACTCACCACCCCCCTAACTCACCACCCCCCTAACTCACCACCCCCCTAATTCACCACCCCCTAATTCACCACCCCCTAATTCACCACCCCCCCTAACTCACCACCCCCCCTAACTCACCACCCCCCTAACTCACCTCCCCCTAACTCAACTCCCCCCTAACTCCCCCCCCTAACTCCCCCCCACTAACTCACCCCCCCCCCCCCCCCCCCCCCCACTAACTCACTCCCCCCCCCCCCCCCCCCCCCCCCCCCCCCTCTCTCTCCCTAACTCCTTCCCCTTCTTAACTCCCCCCACCAGTCCCCCCTCCCCCCTCCACCTTAAATTATCAACCAAACATTGATATCAGTCGTATAATATTAGGACTGTCTTCATTTATGTTTTTACAGAATGCCTGGGATCTACACGGAGTGCCAAAACAGCTCTAATGGTCTTCTCTCACAAGGTTTGAAGTTATTCCACCAAGTTACAGCTTCACCAGCTAGCTGTAATTGCAATGAAGTGTGGCTGGACTGTGCTCTAGAAATACTGATTGAAAAAAAACCATTAAGATAAGTAAATTTACAAATAACATGAAGGTCAAATAGTCTATTTACCAGCACCCAAGAGTCATTATGCAAGAGATCTAACTTGTGGTAAAAACACTTATTATTATTATTGGGTCCACTTGATGAAACTACTTGACAAATAGACTATTGTTCCACGTCCACTATTTGACTGTGTATAGACCCCCACCTCCCCCCCTAACTCCAATTCCTCCCCCCCTAACTCCAATTCCTCCCCCCCTAACTCCAATTCCCCCCCCCCTAACTCCAATTCCCCCCCCCCCCCCCTAACTCCAATTCCCCCCCCCCCCCCTAACTCCAATTCCCCCCCCCCCCCCTAACTCCAATCCTCCCCCTCCCCCTCTAACTCTAACCCCCCCCCCCCCCCCTAAGGTTGAAAGTTGAAAATTTCATTGACAAGTTATTGTGTTTAAAGATTGCTTTTAATTCACATGTTTAACCAGTTCGCGCCGGATGACGTATATAGACGCAAACATTTCCCCAAATTCAAAACTGATGACGCATAAACACGCCAAGTTCAAGTTCGTAAATGTATGTCAGCAGCGAGCAAGGTCGGAAATGCGTGGGTGTGCTTCCCGGCACTATCAGCCTGAACCCGCTTCGGATCGAGTTTCGTTAAAAACAATCCCGCCCGTGGGCTCAGCGATGTTAAAATAATCCCGGCGCGAACTGGTTAAAAAAGTGAAATAATGAGAGAAGTCATTGTATTTCTTGAGTTATTTATTCATGAACATTAAAGATGTCAATGTTGCAATTTTGTTTCACTCAAAACTTGTTCATTAAATAATTGTTTATTTAACATTTTTCTCATGCCCAGTTTTGCCTCCATTTTGAAGGAACGTCTCACAAGTGTTCTCACTGCAAGGCAGTTTCAAGGTAGTACACACCATTTGCTATTGCTGTATTTTTTTAAAAAATGGGTGGATTAGGGAATTCATATTATTCATATTATTCATTGTATATTAAAAAACAAAAACAAAAACACTGGTCTGGTAGTCTTGTGGTCAGTATTTTAATATGTTGTTTTTTCCTCCAAAGATTGCCGGCCGGCAATTATTGGAAATTTATACCAAATTTCACTTCTTTCTTGCGAACCACAGCACCCCAGGTGCCGTGATTTTACAAGATGCTTGAGGCTGTTATTCATTTACACTAAAGGTATTTTATACTAAAAAACTAGTTTTTGGTTGTGCGATGTTTGCAAATGATGTATACTACCTATACGTAAATATCACTAAACTTTTGAATAACATGATAACGTATGCACACCAAATGGAGAGAACATTATATTTTTGTTATAAAATGAGTGCACAAGTTGTTGTTTATCTGTTCTCCCCATTTGGTGTGCATAATTGCCCTGTTCTTAAAAGTTTTAAGAACAAATGGATTGTTTTAACGTAATGTTTAATAACGTGTTGGTCCACTTTCTTGTGATTACCCAAAATTGCAAATTGTTTCAGCAGTCTCTGACAAAAATTGCCTTATTTCGTTCATGAAAACATTCCTTGTAGTTAAATAATCTGGCTGGATTCCAAAAAGGCTTTCGATATGGAAGGGTGGTTGTTTACCGAAAAGTGTTCAGTAGTTTTGGAATTAGAACCAAAAGTACAGGGGGGGGGGGGGATTAAATTTAATTTTGGAGTGTATAGTTGAAAGTATAATATTTATATGGGGTGCAGGCTGACTTTGGAGTATAAAAAACAAACCGAAAAAGGCTTAAATTGCAAATGTTTTCTTTCAAAAGTGGTGTTCGTTTCAGCTGAAGGAAACCACCCGTATTAAAATTAACATTTACTAAATATAGTGTTGAATTAAAGCTAAAACTGTCGCAATACCATCTATACCAAAAACTCATGAATATGACTTATTTCTGGTTTTGTGGGAGCAGGTCGTCAATATGGAGATGTCGAACGGCTATTTTTATGTATTTAACTAGACCAATATTGGTCTTGTGGTGAAATTGTAGAATTTGTTTGTAAACTATGAAAAACACTGATAAAAATTCTGAAATTTCAAATGTGTTTCTTTCAAAAGTGGTTATTATTCTTTAGCTGAAGAAAACCACCCATACTACAATTAACACAATAATTGTGGTGTCTAATTAAAGCTAAACGTGCCCTCGTACCAGCTTTACAAAAAAAATCAATTTCGGCAAAATATGACTTGTTTCAGATGGTCATAAATGGAGATGTCAAGCAAACAAATAAATTGACTAAAAAATAAAATACTATGTGCACGATAAACTATGGTTTGACTTGTTTTATTCATGCATTGTTTATTTTTTAGCACGAAATACAGAGTAATCCGATTCATACATAAGTCTGACCTTTTCAATGATACAAGAAAGATGGCATTGGCACCATGTGACTAAAATATATTTCGCAAATTGTGCAGGCTTTTAAAAGAACCACTTGTTTTGAAACAAACAAAACTCGCCATAGAGATGATAGTTGCAGGGTGCCATTATGAGAAAAACAAATTGTATAAAACTGTCAATAACCTGTTTACCTACCCCCCCCCCCCCCCCCCGGGGTTTAGTGCATAGAGACTGTAAGTGCATCATGTCTTGAGGTAGGACACACATATTCATTTGTGAGTTGACTTATGCAGTACATGCTAAATGCCAAATTTATTCAAAAGCTTAGCAATTGTTATAAAATGCAAAACCTTTCCGAAATATGTCTTAAATCCCCAATAGAAAGCAATTCATACACATGCATTAAACAAACTTCAGTCAACTTTAACCCTTTCACTCCCAGCCACTATGCAAGAGATTACCCTTGTTTACCACAGCAATTAGGAGCTCAGTGTGACTCTGGCCCCATTGGATTTTAAGCAATTTCATTGAAGAGCGCCCTCACTGTTTACATGCATACTGTACATATACACTTGCTGAGATATTTGTATGTAAAACTGATTGAGTGTACAAGGAAAACAAATTGTGTGCATCTATTTATTTTGTAAGTGTAAAAGCACAATAATGAAATAATTAGATACGTATTTACACTCGGGGGGAAAAGTAATACAAACGGGTAATAATTCAGAACATGTGATAAATCGGCACATGTTTCAGATTTTGTTTACATGTGGAAAAACAATAACTTGTATGAGAATTTTTGTTTTTAATTCCTTTGTTATTTTCTTGAAAATGAACCATTTACTTGTATTCGGTGCATACACATGCATCAAAAGCCATTATAAAAACAATTTGGCTGGGAACAAACTATTTACTTGTACATGTATTTACTGTACAGACATACATCATAAGTAATTATACCCCCCCCCCCCCCCCCCCCGAAATCAATGTTGGTTTGGAGTGTAACCTGAAGTGTGTCCAACGCCTCATTTTCTCAACATTGATTTGGGGGGGGGGGGGGGGGGCAAATACATGTAGTACAATCAAGTGGTATGGTAATTCTCAAAGCAAGGAACTATGCACATAGGCTTCATACATTGCTTACATATAATCACCGTTTGTTTTCGCCGGCCTAATTTGCGGTTACTGCAAACAATGCAGTCGCGTTTCTTTCCATTGCGGTTTTTGCCAGGAAAGTGCTGTTGTCTTGCCAAATCAATAGGAATATGGTATCTCAACTGACTTGTTGCATTACGTTTCCAACCTAATAGCAAGCCTTGTACAATCCCTATACGAAAATCAAGGTTACTGACATTTTTGCTCCCTGCTGTGCTGTTAAATATTACTCTGCTATTGACAATACATATATTGAGAAGATGGTAAAAAACTCGTTTCCACCATTTCAAGCTTCTGTGGGTATGATTGTAGTACTGAAAACACTGGTCTGCTAAATCTGTGCCTCCCATATTTAAATTGTAAGATGAAATACATTCGGGCTTCATAACTTCACGAAATCCAGAAGTGCTCTTTTTACATCGAGTTTGCTTTTTTGACACTGCAGTGCTGCCGACATTAGTTAAAAATGTTACAGATTTTTTGTCTTGCCAAACCATGCACAATTGCCCATCTTTCACCAAAAAGATTGGGTTGCTACCTTTCTTCATTTTATGATTTTTTGGATTTGCGACCTCGGGTATTCCCTTAGCAGTATATCGAGCAGTTCCGCAACATCCAAAGCCTTGTTCAGACAGTTTTGCTATCAGCGACGGACTTGTATAGTAATTATCACAGTATATGACGTGTCCCTTATTCTGAAGTGGTTTGACTAATTCTATAACCACTTTTCCAGGGACTGTCAGGTTTGGTGGATGGCAGTCCGATGACTCGGAATCTACATGTACCTTATCCTTTACAGTTTTTGTGTTGTCAGCACCTGTGTACAGTTCCCAATTGCACGTGTATCCGGATTTACTACAATTTAATGAAAATGCTTTCATCCCACGTTTTACTGGTTTGTTGGGCATGTACTGAATAAAACTTAAGCGTCCCTTAAATTTCAACATACTCTCGTCTGGAGACAGATTCTGCGCAGGTTTATACAGGTTAAGAAACTTCGGGATAATGACTTCTATCAAGGGCCGAACTTTGGAAAGTTTGTCTTGTTTAGCCGAGGATTCACGAGGAATTTGGTTATTGGAGATGTGGAGAAACCGAAGAATTGAACTGAAACGATTTCTCGACATTATCGACGGATAAAAGGGAATTTTCAAAATTTCTGACGTTGACCAATACATCCTATATTGAGGCGATTTGTTTATGCCCATAGCAATGATAAGTGCTACAAATGCCATCATTTCGGGAACGTTGGTTGGGTACCAGGAGAACTGTTGTTCAGGATTTGAGTCTATTGTTTGCTGTGCATAGCGATTAGTCTCGTCGACGAGCAAATCCCACACGAGTTGGCAAAAATACAGCTTGAAGATCTCCACTGCCGAGAGTGTTCCGAAGTCGCCAGTTGGGCCAGGATTTCCAGTGAACTGCACAGTCCCACAATCGTAGTGGTCTCGTCGTTCCCAACCAGATCGGAAATTGGCTTTTCCGGTTCTTGATTTGGAAGAACTTGGATGGCCGTCATCTTGGGTAGGCTGCAAAAGAAGCAAGATAAAATTTGATTATCGGTCCTATATTTGTTAATGCTAATTTGCAGCACATGCCTAAAATGAATATTGCGCTGAGAAAAGAACGATCATGGTGGCCTCAATAGTCGTTGCAGATATGTCATGAATGTGAATGCCTTGTGTATGGTATTGACTGTGATTGACATAGTGAATCATCTTCTAAATTCTTGCCAAATATAATACATAATAATACGGAGTCTAAATACCAGGCCAAACGGCCTACGAAGCTATTCTTATCTTGTTGGATGCAAAATTGCACGACAGGCTATACCATGTTTATGGGTGGAGGTAAATTTCTATAGGACTGTAATCTGTATTCATTTGATGTACATGCACTGAGTGCCACTATACATACATCAAATAAATACAGTTATACTCTAATTTCCGTTATACTCGAGGGCACCTACTCAAGCCTGTATCATGCGCTTACCTCTTGAAATTCTGCTGTGTTTTCGCCAAGCATGCTCTCGTCGTCCGAAGACTCTTCAGTGTCATCATTTAAGTCAGATCCGGAATCACTATCTGCTAAAATCTCGGCCAAAATGTCATCATTGGGGATTTGTTCCATTCCGATTGCAAAAACACAGCGATACGTATAACCTACTTCGACCGCAATGGATATGCATGGGACGCGACGCTATAATGTCGCGTCAGTCACGTGACCGGTAGCTAACCTATTCACGTACACGTACATTCATGCCTGCATGCAATGCATATAATGGGATGGCGCGCTAACTTCAAAAACTTTATTTCTGTCAGCAGAGGGCGCCAAACCAATAACTCTCAAGCAGTGTTTTCGCTGGTGAGATAAGTTGCCTTGGTCCCCAAGCTCATGGCAAATCGTGGGACTTTTTGTCGCCCACGGGTTCCAAGCATATCACAACAAAGGCTCTTTTTGGAGCCCGTGGGATTGAAAGGGTTAACGAGGGAAACTTTACGCACTGTACTGGCGCAAGTTTAAATCTATAGCCATTCTAAATAAGTGTGTGAATAGGCGATGTGTTAGCTGTTAGTGACACCGAATAGTGGACAACGATTTTGCGCGCTCCAGGTAAATATAGGTATTTTTGGATAAGCTTCATTGCACAACATATGTTACAGACATTTCAATTATCCATCAAACCCGGACTCAGGCCTTAGTCTGGTGCTGCTACGTCATCGGTTTACAATGACGTACACCCGCAGATTCTCTCTGTTACATAAGAAAACTGTGCTGACGGATTACCATTTTGTAAACCGAATGGGAGAAGATTGTTTAAGAAAAAAAACTCTTTCTTTGGTTAACAAAATGGTAAACCGTTGTGTACTCCGTTGCCCCGGGTGACATCCAATCACATTGAAGGTGTTTCGATGTCAGACTGTTAGGACAATGAATGAAGTGAATCCAGAACTTAACCCAATTCATGGATTATTGGTCATGTTGGTAGAGTTTGTCAGTTCACTATTGAACATTTAGGAAGAAAAGACTTGGAATTAGGCAGAACAATAACCTATTTTTGTGTGTGTGGCATTTGGACCAGATTACTGTACGGGAAGAATACCTGTGCAATTATTCTTGCCTGTTGGTCCAATTTGAATAAATGCCATGCTCGGCTACTTTTACACATAAATAGGGCAGTCGAATCAGGCCGTAGTCAAAACACATTTGGACATGTTGCAAAGCCGTCCGTGCTGATTGTCCGTCCTGGTCCGTCCGCCCGTTTCCAGGCCTATTCATGTCTACCAAGTTGGGTGCTCGGCAGGTTCGTCACGTTTTGTATTTGATAACTTATACCCAAGCAAATTTGGCAATATTTCCAACTCGTGAGAACTCTAAAAGTGAAATAGTTGATGCTTTCAATTTGTGTGGTGTGGCAAAAGTGAATCAGTGGGCATGTTGTCGAGAATCGCATATAGATGGCGAAAAACGATATGTGTAAAAAACAAGAAACGAAGACATAAAGTCCAAATTCGCAAGTATTTATCCCGGGTGTATGACATAAATTTACACTTTCCGTCACGCCAAGCAATATCCGCCGACGTAATACCCCCCCCCCCCCCCCCCCCCCCCCACCCCCCCCCCCCCCCCCCCCTCTCTCCTATAGTCGCCTCCTTGTTTTAGAAAACGTTTGCATGTATTTGTTGATAACGCAAGAGGGCGCCTCGCATGTCAACTCTTTTCGGCACACTGCATGCTGCTAGCTAGCTAGCTGCTGGCGGCAGACATAACATAATTATGCAAGAGATTGAGACGTCTGCTGCAGTGACGATCTTTTAATAAATTCTGAATACAAATGTTGCATTATAGTTTACAGAAATTGCGTGTTTTTTGTTTTCTTGCCAAATATAGTCTCTGGAGCACGATATAGAGTTTCACCAACTGCAAGTATTGTATTTATTGTAAATATTGTATTTATTATGGTCATGAAGGTTGAGATTTTGACATAGGCTGGAATTAGCAAATTGCAGTTTCACTTTTTGGAAAGACCCCCCCCCCCCCATATGTTTTGTACGCGAATCTCAATGGACCTAATTGTCATTTAGTATTATTATTGGGTCCACTTAATGAAACTACTTGACAAACAATAGACTATTGTTCCACGTCCATTATTTGACTGTGTATAGACCCCCACCCTCTCCCCATCCCCCTCCCTCCCCAACTCCAACCCCTCCCTAAATCCAACCCCTCCCTAAATCCAACCCCCCTAACTCCACCCCCCCCCCCTAACTCACCACCCCCCTAACTCACCACCCCCCCTAACTCACCCCCCCCCCCTAACTCACCACCCCCTAACTCACCACCCCCTAACTCACCACCCCCCTAACTCACCACCCCCCTAACTCACCACCCCCCTAACTCACCACCCCCCTAACTCACCACCCCCTAACTCACCACCCCCCTAACTCACCACCCCCCTAACTCACCACCCCCCTAACTCACCACCCCCCTAACTCACCACCCCCCTAACTCACCACCCCCTAACTCACCACCCCCCTAACTCAGGCACCCCCCTAACTCACCACCCCCCTAACTCACCACCCCCCTAACTCACCACCCCCCTAATTCACCACCCCCTAATTCACCACCCCCTAATTCACCACCCCCCCTAACTCACCACCCCCCCTAACTCACCACCCCCCTAACTCACCTCCCCCTAACTCAACTCCCCCCTAACTCCCCCCCCTAACTCCCCCCCACTAACTCACCCCCCCCCCCCCCCCCCCCCCCACTAACTCACTCCCCCCCCCCCCCCCCCCCCCCCCCCCCCCTCTCTCTCCCTAACTCCTTCCCCTTCTTAACTCCCCCCACCAGTCCCCCCTCCCCCCTCCACCTTAAATTATCAACCAAACATTGATATCAGTCGTATAATATTAGGACTGTCTTCATTTATGTTTTTACAGAATGCCTGGGATCTACACGGAGTGCCAAAACAGCTCTAATGGTCTTCTCTCACAAGGTTTGAAGTTATTCCACCAAGTTACAGCTTCACCAGCTAGCTGTAATTGCAATGAAGTGTGGCTGGACTGTGCTCTAGAAATACTGATTGAAAAAAAACCATTAAGATAAGTAAATTTACAAATAACATGAAGGTCAAATAGTCTATTTACCAGCACCCAAGAGTCATTATGCAAGAGATCTAACTTGTGGTAAAAACACTTATTATTATTATTGGGTCCACTTGATGAAACTACTTGACAAATAGACTATTGTTCCACGTCCACTATTTGACTGTGTATAGACCCCCACCTCCCCCCCTAACTCCAATTCCTCCCCCCCTAACTCCAATTCCTCCCCCCCTAACTCCAATTCCCCCCCCCCTAACTCCAATTCCCCCCCCCCCCCCTAACTCCAATTCCCCCCCCCCCCCCCTAACTCCAATTCCCCCCCCCCCCCCTAACTCCAATCCTCCCCCTCCCCCTCTAACTCTAACCCCCCCCCCCCCCCTAAGGTTGAAAGTTGAAAATTTCATTGACAAGTTATTGTGTTTAAAGATTGCTTTTAATTCACATGTTTAACCAGTTCGCGCCGGATGACGTATATAGACGCAAACATTTCCCCAAATTCAAAACTGATGACGCATAAACACGCCAAGTTCAAGTTCGTAAATGTATGTCAGCAGCGAGCAAGGTCGGAAATGCGTGGGTGTGCTTCCCGGCACTATCAGCCTGAACCCGCTTCGGATCGAGTTTCGTTAAAAACAATCCCGCCCGTGGGCTCAGCGATGTTAAAATAATCCCGGCGCGAACTGGTTAAAAAAGTGAAATAATGAGAGAAGTCATTGTATTTCTTGAGTTATTTATTCATGAACATTAAAGATGTCAATGTTGCAATTTTGTTTCACTCAAAACTTGTTCATTAAATAATTGTTTATTTAACATTTTTCTCATGCCCAGTTTTGCCTCCATTTTGAAGGAACGTCTCACAAGTGTTCTCACTGCAAGGCAGTTTCAAGGTAGTACACACCATTTGCTATTGCTGTATTTTTTTAAAAAATGGGTGGATTAGGGAATTCATATTATTCATATTATTCATTGTATATTAAAAAACAAAAACAAAAACACTGGTCTGGTAGTCTTGTGGTCAGTATTTTAATATGTTGTTTTTTCCTCCAAAGATTGCCGGCCGGCAATTATTGGAAATTTATACCAAATTTCACTTCTTTCTTGCGAACCACAGCACCCCAGGTGCCGTGATTTTACAAGATGCTTGAGGCTGTTATTCATTTACACTAAAGGTATTTTATACTAAAAAACTAGATTTTATACTAAAAAACTAGTTTTTGGTTGTGCGATGTTTGCAAATGATGTATACTACCTATACGTAAATATCACTAAACTTTTGAATAACATGATAACGTATGCACACCAAATGGAGAGAACATTATATTTTTGTTATAAAATGAGTGCACAAGTTGTTGTTTATCTGTTCTCCCCATTTGGTGTGCATAATTGCCCTGTTCTTAAAAGTTTTAAGAACAAATGGATTGTTTTAACGTAATGTTTAATAACGTGTTGGTCCACTTTCTTGTGATTACCCAAAATTGCAAATTGTTTCAGCAGTCTCTGACAAAAATTGCCTTATTTCGTTCATGAAAACATTCCTTGTAGTTAAATAATCTGGCTGGATTCCAAAAAGGCTTTCGATATGGAAGGGTGGTTGTTTACCGAAAAGTGTTCAGTAGTTTTGGAATTAGAACCAAAAGTACAGGGGGGGGGGGGGATTAAATTTAATTTTGGAGTGTATAGTTGAAAGTATAATATTTATATGGGGTGCAGGCTGACTTTGGAGTATAAAAAACAAACCGAAAAAGGCTTAAATTGCAAATGTTTTCTTTCAAAAGTGGTGTTCGTTTCAGCTGAAGGAAACCACCCGTATTAAAATTAACATTTACTAAATATAGTGTTGAATTAAAGCTAAAACTGTCGCAATACCATCTATACCAAAAACTCATGAATATGACTTATTTCTGGTTTTGTGGGAGCAGGTCGTCAATATGGAGATGTCGAACGGCTATTTTTATGTATTTAACTAGACCAATATTGGTCTTGTGGTGAAATTGTAGAATTTGTTTGTAAACTATGAAAAACACTGATAAAAATTCTGAAATTTCAAATGTGTTTCTTTCAAAAGTGGTTATTATTCTTTAGCTGAAGAAAACCACCCATACTACAATTAACACAATAATTGTGGTGTCTAATTAAAGCTAAACGTGCCCTCGTACCAGCTTTACAAAAAAAATCAATTTCGGCAAAATATGACTTGTTTCAGATGGTCATAAATGGAGATGTCAAGCAAACAAATAAATTGACTAAAAAATAAAATACTATGTGCACGATAAACTATGGTTTGACTTGTTTTATTCATGCATTGTTTATTTTTTAGCACGAAATACAGAGTAATCCGATTCATACATAAGTCTGACCTTTTCAATGATACAAGAAAGATGGCATTGGCACCATGTGACTAAAATATATTTCGCAAATTGTGCAGGCTTTTAAAAGAACCACTTGTTTTGAAACAAACAAAACTCGCCATAGAGATGATAGTTGCAGGGTGCCATTATGAGAAAAACAAATTGTATAAAACTGTCAATAACCTGTTTACCTACCCCCCCCCCCCCCCCCCCGGGGTTTAGTGCATAGAGACTGTAAGTGCATCATGTCTTGAGGTAGGACACACATATTCATTTGTGAGTTGACTTATGCAGTACATGCTAAATGCCAAATTTATTCAAAAGCTTAGCAATTGTTATAAAATGCAAAACCTTTCCGAAATATGTCTTAAATCCCCAATAGAAAGCAATTCATACACATGCATTAAACAAACTTCAGTCAACTTTAACCCTTTCACTCCCAGCCACTATGCAAGAGATTACCCTTGTTTACCACAGCAATTAGGAGCTCAGTGTGACTCTGGCCCCATTGGATTTTAAGCAATTTCATTGAAGAGCGCCCTCACTGTTTACATGCATACTGTACATATACACTTGCTGAGATATTTGTATGTAAAACTGATTGAGTGTACAAGGAAAACAAATTGTGTGCATCTATTTATTTTGTAAGTGTAAAAGCACAATAATGAAATAATTAGATACGTATTTACACTCGGGGGGAAAAGTAATACAAACGGGTAATAATTCAGAACATGTGATAAATCGGCACATGTTTCAGATTTTGTTTACATGTGGAAAAACAATAACTTGTATGAGAATTTTTGTTTTTAATTCCTTTGTTATTTTCTTGAAAATGAACCATTTACTTGTATTCGGTGCATACACATGCATCAAAAGCCATTATAAAAACAATTTGGCTGGGAACAAACTATTTACTTGTACATGTATTTACTGTACAGACATACATCATAAGTAATTATACCCCCCCCCCCCCCCCCCCCGAAATCAATGTTGGTTTGGAGTGTAACCTGAAGTGTGTCCAACGCCTCATTTTCTCAACATTGATTTGGGGGGGGGGGGGGGGGGGGGCAAATACATGTAGTACAATCAAGTGGTATGGTAATTCTCAAAGCAAGGAACTATGCACATAGGCTTCATACATTGCTTACATATAATCACCGTTTGTTTTCGCCGGCCTAATTTGCGGTTACTGCAAACAATGCAGTCGCGTTTCTTTCCATTGCGGTTTTTGCCAGGAAAGTGCTGTTGTCTTGCCAAATCAATAGGAATATGGTATCTCAACTGACTTGTTGCATTACGTTTCCAACCTAATAGCAAGCCTTGTACAATCCCTATACGAAAATCAAGGTTACTGACATTTTTGCTCCCTGCTGTGCTGTTAAATATTACTCTGCTATTGACAATACATATATTGAGAAGATGGTAAAAAACTCGTTTCCACCATTTCAAGCTTCTGTGGGTATGATTGTAGTACTGAAAACACTGGTCTGCTAAATCTGTGCCTCCCATATTTAAATTGTAAGATGAAATACATTCGGGCTTCATAACTTCACGAAATCCAGAAGTGCTCTTTTTACATCGAGTTTGCTTTTTTGACACTGCAGTGCTGCCGACATTAGTTAAAAATGTTACAGATTTTTTGTCTTGCCAAACCATGCACAATTGCCCATCTTTCACCAAAAAGATTGGGTTGCTACCTTTCTTCATTTTATGATTTTTTGGATTTGCGACCTCGGGTATTCCCTTAGCAGTATATCGAGCAGTTCCGCAACATCCAAAGCCTTGTTCAGACAGTTTTGCTATCAGCGACGGACTTGTATAGTAATTATCACAGTATATGACGTGTCCCTTATTCTGAAGTGGTTTGACTAATTCTATAACCACTTTTCCAGGGACTGTCAGGTTTGGTGGATGGCAGTCCGATGACTCGGAATCTACATGTACCTTATCCTTTACAGTTTTTGTGTTGTCAGCACCTGTGTACAGTTCCCAATTGCACGTGTATCCGGATTTACTACAATTTAATGAAAATGCTTTCATCCCACGTTTTACTGGTTTGTTGGGCATGTACTGAATAAAACTTAAGCGTCCCTTAAATTTCAACATACTCTCGTCTGGAGACAGATTCTGCGCAGGTTTATACAGGTTAAGAAACTTCGGGATAATGACTTCTATCAAGGGCCGAACTTTGGAAAGTTTGTCTTGTTTAGCCGAGGATTCACGAGGAATTTGGTTATTGGAGATGTGGAGAAACCGAAGAATTGAACTGAAACGATTTCTCGACATTATCGACGGATAAAAGGGAATTTTCAAAATTTCTGACGTTGACCAATACATCCTATATTGAGGCGATTTGTTTATGCCCATAGCAATGATAAGTGCTACAAATGCCATCATTTCGGGAACGTTGGTTGGGTACCAGGAGAACTGTTGTTCAGGATTTGAGTCTATTGTTTGCTGTGCATAGCGATTAGTCTCGTCGACGAGCAAATCCCACACGAGTTGGCAAAAATACAGCTTGAAGATCTCCACTGCCGAGAGTGTTCCGAAGTCGCCAGTTGGGCCAGGATTTCCAGTGAACTGCACAGTCCCACAATCGTAGTGGTCTCGTCGTTCCCAACCAGATCGGAAATTGGCTTTTCCGGTTCTTGATTTGGAAGAACTTGGATGGCCGTCATCTTGGGTAGGCTGCAAAAGAAGCAAGATAAAATTTGATTATCGGTCCTATATTTGTTAATGCTAATTTGCAGCACATGCCTAAAATGAATATTGCGCTGAGAAAAGAACGATCATGGTGGCCTCAATAGTCGTTGCAGATATGTCATGAATGTGAATGCCTTGTGTATGGTATTGACTGTGATTGACATAGTGAATCATCTTCTAAATTCTTGCCAAATATAATACATAATAATACGGAGTCTAAATACCAGGCCAAACGGCCTACGAAGCTATTCTTATCTTGTTGGATGCAAAATTGCACGACAGGCTATACCATGTTTATGGGTGGAGGTAAATTTCTATAGGACTGTAATCTGTATTCATTTGATGTACATGCACTGAGTGCCACTATACATACATCAAATAAATACAGTTATACTCTAATTTCCGTTATACTCGAGGGCACCTACTCAAGCCTGTATCATGCGCTTACCTCTTGAAATTCTGCTGTGTTTTCGCCAAGCATGCTCTCGTCGTCCGAAGACTCTTCAGTGTCATCATTTAAGTCAGATCCGGAATCACTATCTGCTAAAATCTCGGCCAAAATGTCATCATTGGGGATTTGTTCCATTCCGATTGAACCTACTTCGACCGCAATGGATATGCATGGGACGCGACGCTATAATGTCGCGTCAGTCACGTGACCGGTAGCTAACCTATTCACGTACACGTACATTCATGCCTGCATGCAATGCATATAATGGGATGGCGCGCTAACTTCAAAAACTTTATTTCTGTCAGCAGAGGGCGCCAAACCAATAACTCTCAAGCAGTGTTTTCGCTGGTGAGATAAGTTGCCTTGGTCCCCAAGCTCATGGCAAATCGTGGGACTTTTTGTCGCCCACGGGTTCCAAGCATATCACAACAAAGGCTCTTTTTGGAGCCCGTGGGATTGAAAGGGTTAACGAGGGAAACTTTACGCACTGTACTGGCGCAAGTTTAAATCTATAGCCATTCTAAATAAGTGTGTGAATAGGCGATGTGTTAGCTGTTAGTGACACCGAATAGTGGACAACGATTTTGCGCGCTCCAGGTAAATATAGGTATTTTTGGATAAGCTTCATTGCACAACATATGTTACAGACATTTCAATTATCCATCAAACCCGGACTCAGGCCTTAGTCTGGTGCTGCTACGTCATCGGTTTACAATGACGTACACCCGCAGATTCTCTCTGTTACATAAGAAAACTGTGCTGACGGATTACCATTTTGTAAACCGAATGGGAGAAGATTGTTTAAGAAAAAAAACTCTTTCTTTGGTTAACAAAATGGTAAACCGTTGTGTACTCCGTTGCCCCGGGTGACATCCAATCACATTGAAGGTGTTTCGATGTCAGACTGTTAGGACAATGAATGAAGTGAATCCAGAACTTAACCCAATTCATGGATTATTGGTCATGTTGGTAGAGTTTGTCAGTTCACTATTGAACATTTAGGAAGAAAAGACTTGGAATTAGGCAGAACAATAACCTATTTTTGTGTGTGTGGCATTTGGACCAGATTACTGTACGGGAAGAATACCTGTGCAATTATTCTTGCCTGTTGGTCCAATTTGAATAAATGCCATGCTCGGCTACTTTTACACATAAATAGGGCAGTCGAATCAGGCCGTAGTCAAAACACATTTGGACATGTTGCAAAGCCGTCCGTGCTGATTGTCCGTCCTGGTCCGTCCGCCCGTTTCCAGGCCTATTCATGTCTACCAAGTTGGGTGCTCGGCAGGTTCGTCACGTTTTGTATTTGATAACTTCTACCCAAGCAAATTTGGCAATATTTCCAACTCGTGAGAACTCTAAAAGTGAAATAGTTGATGCTTTCAATTTGTGTGGTGTGGCAAAAGTGAATCAGTGGGCATGTTGTCGAGAATCGCATATAGATGGCGAAAAACGATATGTGTAAAAAACAAGAAACGAAGACATAAAGTCCAAATTCGCAAGTATTTATCCCGGGTGTATGACATAAATTTACACTTTCCGTCACGCCAAGCAATATCCGCCGACGTAATACCCCCCCCCCCCCCCCCCCCACCCCCCCCCCCCCCCCCTCTCTCCTATAGTCGCCTCCTTGTTTTAGAAAACGTTTGCATGTATTTGTTGATAACGCAAGAGGGCGCCTCGCATGTCAACTCTTTTCGGCACACTGCATGCTGCTAGCTAGCTAGCTGCTGGCGGCAGACATAACATAATTATGCAAGAGATTGAGACGTCTGCTGCAGTGACGATCTTTTAATAAATTCTGAATACAAATGTTGCATTATAGTTTACAGAAATTGCGTGTTTTTTGTTTTCTTGCCAAATATAGTCTCTGGAGCACGATATAGAGTTTCACCAACTGCAAGTATTGTATTTATTGTAAATATTGTATTTATTATGGTCATGAAGGTTGAGATTTTGACATAGGCTGGAATTAGCAAATTGCAGTTTCACTTTTTGGAAAGACCCCCCCCCCCCCATATGTTTTGTACGCGAATCTCAATGGACCTAATTGTCATTTAGTATTATTATTGGGTCCACTTAATGAAACTACTTGACAAACAATAGACTATTGTTCCACGTCCATTATTTGACTGTGTATAGACCCCCACCCTCTCCCCATCCCCCTCCCTCCCCAACTCCAACCCCTCCCTAAATCCAACCCCTCCCTAAATCCAACCCCCCTAACTCCACCCCCCCCCCCCTAACTCACCACCCCCCTAACTCACCACCCCCCCTAACTCACCCCCCCCCCTAACTCACCACCCCCTAACTCACCACCCCCTAACTCACCACCCCCCTAACTCACCACCCCCCTAACTCACCACCCCCCTAACTCACCACCCCCCTAACTCACCACCCCCTAACTCACCACCCCCCTAACTCACCACCCCCCTAACTCACCACCCCCCTAACTCACCACCCCCCTAACTCACCACCCCCCTAACTCACCACCCCCTAACTCACCACCCCCCTAACTCAGGCACCCCCCTAACTCACCACCCCCCTAACTCACCACCCCCCTAACTCACCACCCCCCTAATTCACCACCCCCTAATTCACCACCCCCTAATTCACCACCCCCCCTAACTCACCACCCCCCCTAACTCACCACCCCCCTAACTCACCTCCCCCTAACTCAACTCCCCCCTAACTCCCCCCCCTAACTCCCCCCCACTAACTCCCCCCCCCCCCCCCCCCCCCCCCCCCCCACTAACTCACTCCCCCCCCCCCCCCCCCCCCTCTCTCTCCCTAACTCCTTCCCCTTCTTAACTCCCCCCACCAGTCCCCCCTCCCCCCTCCACCTTAAATTATCAACCAAACATTGATATCAGTCGTATAATATTAGGACTGTCTTCATTTATGTTTTTACAGAATGCCTGGGATCTACACGGAGTGCCAAAACAGCTCTAATGGTCTTCTCTCACAAGGTTTGAAGTTATTCCACCAAGTTACAGCTTCACCAGCTAGCTGTAATTGCAATGAAGTGTGGCTGGACTGTGCTCTAGAAATACTGATTGAAAAAAAACCATTAAGATAAGTAAATTTACAAATAACATGAAGGTCAAATAGTCTATTTACCAGCACCCAAGAGTCATTATGCAAGAGATCTAACTTGTGGTAAAAACACTTATTATTATTATTGGGTCCACTTGATGAAACTACTTGACAAATAGACTATTGTTCCACGTCCACTATTTGACTGTGTATAGACCCCCACCTCCCCCCCTAACTCCAATTCCTCCCCCCCTAACTCCAATTCCTCCCCCCCTAACTCCAATTCCTCCCCCCCTAACTCCAATTCCCCCCCCCCTAACTCCAATTCCCCCCCCCCCCCTAACTCCAATTCCCCCCCCCCCCCCTAACTCCAATTCCCCCCCCCCCCCCTAACTCCAATCCTCCCCCTCCCCCTCTAACTCTAACCCCCCCCCCCCCCTAAGGTTGAAAGTTGAAAATTTCATTGACAAGTTATTGTGTTTAAAGATTGCTTTTAATTCACATGTTTAACCAGTTCGCGCCGGATGACGTATATAGACGCAAACATTTCCCCAAATTCAAAACTGATGACGCATAAACACGCCAATTTCAAGTTCGTAAATGTATGTCAGCAGCGAGCAAGGTCGGAAATGCGTGGGTGTGCTTCCCGGCACTATCAGCCTGAACCCGCTTCGGATCGAGTTTCGTTAAAAACAATCCCGCCCGTGGGCTCAGCGATGTTAAAATAATCCCGGCGCGAACTGGTTAAAAAAGTGAAATAATGAGAGAAGTCATTGTATTTCTTGAGTTATTTATTCATGAACATTAAAGATGTCAATGTTGCAATTTTGTTTCACTCAAAACTTGTTCATTAAATAATTGTTTATTTAACATTTTTCTCATGCCCAGTTTTGCCTCCATTTTGAAGGAACGTCTCACAAGTGTTCTCACTGCAAGGCAGTTTCAAGGTAGTACACACCATTTGCTATTGCTGTATTTTTTTAAAAAATGGGTGGATTAGGGAATTCATATTATTCATATTATTCATTGTATATTAAAAAACAAAAACAAAAACACTGGTCTGGTAGTCTTGTGGTCAGTATTTTAATATGTTGTTTTTTCCTCCAAAGATTGCCGGCCGGCAATTATTGGAAATTGATACCAAATTTCACTTCTTTCTTGCGAACCACAGCACCCCAGGTGCCGTGATTTTACAAGATGCTTGAGGCTGTTATTCATTTACACTAAAGGTATTTTATACTAAAAAACTAGTTTTTGGTTGTGCGATGTTTGCAAATGATGTATACTACCTATACGTAAATATCACTAAACTTTTGAATAACATGATAACGTATGCACACCAAATGGAGAGAACATTATATTTTTGTTATAAAATGAGTGCACAAGTTGTTGTTTATCTGTTCTCCCCATTTGGTGTGCATAATTGCCCTGTTCTTAAAAGTTTTAAGAACAAATGGATTGTTTTAACGTAATGTTTAATAACGTGTTGGTCCACTTTCTTGTGATTACCCAAAATTGCAAATTGTTTCAGCAGTCTCTGACAAAAATTGCCTTATTTCGTTCATGAAAACATTCCTTGTAGTTAAATAATCTGGCTGGATTCCAAAAAGGCTTTCGATATGGAAGGGTGGTTGTTTACCGAAAAGTGTTCAGTAGTTTTGGAATTAGAACCAAAAGTACAGGGGGGGGGGGATTAAATTTAATTTTGGAGTGTATAGTTGAAAGTATAATATTTATATGGGGTGCAGGCTGACTTTGGAGTATAAAAAACAAACCGAAAAAGGCTTAAATTGCAAATGTTTTCTTTCAAAAGTGGTGTTCGTTTCAGCTGAAGGAAACCACCCGTATTAAAATTAACATTTACTAAATATAGTGTTGAATTAAAGCTAAAACTGTCGCAATACCATCTATACCAAAAACTCATGAATATGACTTATTTCTGGTTTTGTGGGAGCAGGTCGTCAATATGGAGATGTCGAACGGCTATTTTTATGTATTTAACTAGACCAATATTGGTCTTGTGGTGAAATTGTAGAATTTGTTTGTAAACTATGAAAAACACTGATAAAAATTCTGAAATTTCAAATGTGTTTCTTTCAAAAGTGGTTATTATTCTTTAGCTGAAGAAAACCACCCATACTACAATTAACACAATAATTGTGGTGTCTAATTAAAGCTAAACGTGCCCTCGTACCAGCTTTACAAAAAAAATCAATTTCGGCAAAATATGACTTGTTTCAGATGGTCATAAATGGAGATGTCAAGCAAACAAATAAATTGACTAAAAAATAAAATACTATGTGCACGATAAACTATGGTTTGACTTGTTTTATTCATGCATTGTTTATTTTTTAGCACGAAATACAGAGTAATCCGATTCATACATAAGTCTGACCTTTTCAATGATACAAGAAAGATGGCATTGGCACCATGTGACTAAAATATATTTCGCAAATTGTGCAGGCTTTTAAAAGAACCACTTGTTTTGAAACAAACAAAACTCGCCATAGAGATGATAGTTGCAGGGTGCCATTATGAGAAAAACAAATTGTATAAAACTGTCAATAACCTGTTTACCTACCCCCCCCCCCCCCCCCCGGGGTTTAGTGCATAGAGACTGTAAGTGCATCATGTCTTGAGGTAGGACACACATATTCATTTGTGAGTTGACTTATGCAGTACATGCTAAATGCCAAATTTATTCAAAAGCTTAGCAATTGTTATAAAATGCAAAACCTTTCCGAAATATGTCTTAAATCCCCAATAGAAAGCAATTCATACACATGCATTAAACAAACTTCAGTCAACTTTAACCCTTTCACTCCCAGCCACTATGCAAGAGATTACCCTTGTTTACCACAGCAATTAGGAGCTCAGTGTGACTCTGGCCCCATTGGATTTTAAGCAATTTCATTGAAGAGCGCCCTCACTGTTTACATGCATACTGTACATATACACTTGCTGAGATATTTGTATGTAAAACTGATTGAGTGTACAAGGAAAACAAATTGTGTGCATCTATTTATTTTGTAAGTGTAAAAGCACAATAATGAAATAATTAGATACGTATTTACACTCGGGGGGAAAAGTAATACAAACGGGTAATAATTCAGAACATGTGATAAATCGGCACATGTTTCAGATTTTGTTTACATGTGGAAAAACAATAACTTGTATGAGAATTTTTGTTTTTAATTCCTTTGTTATTTTCTTGAAAATGAACCATTTACTTGTATTCGGTGCATACACATGCATCAAAAGCCATTATAAAAACAATTTGGCTGGGAACAAACTATTTACTTGTACATGTATTTACTGTACAGACATACATCATAAGTAATTATACCCCCCCCCCCCCCCCCCCGAAATCAATGTTGGTTTGGAGTGTAACCTGAAGTGTGTCCAACGCCTCATTTTCTCAACATTGATTTGGGGGGGGGGGGGGGGGGGGGGGGGCAAATACATGTAGTACAATCAAGTGGTATGGTAATTCTCAAAGCAAGGAACTATGCACATAGGCTTCATACATTGCTTACATATAATCACCGTTTGTTTTCGCCGGCCTAATTTGCGGTTACTGCAAACAATGCAGTCGCGTTTCTTTCCATTGCGGTTTTTGCCAGGAAAGTGCTGTTGTCTTGCCAAATCAATAGGAATATGGTATCTCAACTGACTTGTTGCATTACGTTTCCAACCTAATAGCAAGCCTTGTACAATCCCTATACGAAAATCAAGGTTACTGACATTTTTGCTCCCTGCTGTGCTGTTAAATATTACTCTGCTATTGACAATACATATATTGAGAAGATGGTAAAAAACTCGTTTCCACCATTTCAAGCTTCTGTGGGTATGATTGTAGTACTGAAAACACTGGTCTGCTAAATCTGTGCCTCCCATATTTAAATTGTAAGATGAAATACATTCGGGCTTCATAACTTCACGAAATCCAGAAGTGCTCTTTTTACATCGAGTTTGCTTTTTTGACACTGCAGTGCTGCCGACATTAGTTAAAAATGTTACAGATTTTTTGTCTTGCCAAACCATGCACAATTGCCCATCTTTCACCAAAAAGATTGGGTTGCTACCTTTCTTCATTTTATGATTTTTTGGATTTGCGACCTCGGGTATTCCCTTAGCAGTATATCGAGCAGTTCCGCAACATCCAAAGCCTTGTTCAGACAGTTTTGCTATCAGCGACGGACTTGTATAGTAATTATCACAGTATATGACGTGTCCCTTATTCTGAAGTGGTTTGACTAATTCTATAACCACTTTTCCAGGGACTGTCAGGTTTGGTGGATGGCAGTCCGATGACTCGGAATCTACATGTACCTTATCCTTTACAGTTTTTGTGTTGTCAGCACCTGTGTACAGTTCCCAATTGCACGTGTATCCGGATTTACTACAATTTAATGAAAATGCTTTCATCCCACGTTTTACTGGTTTGTTGGGCATGTACTGAATAAAACTTAAGCGTCCCTTAAATTTCAACATACTCTCGTCTGGAGACAGATTCTGCGCAGGTTTATACAGGTTAAGAAACTTCGGGATAATGACTTCTATCAAGGGCCGAACTTTGGAAAGTTTGTCTTGTTTAGCCGAGGATTCACGAGGAATTTGGTTATTGGAGATGTGGAGAAACCGAAGAATTGAACTGAAACGATTTCTCGACATTATCGACGGATAAAAGGGAATTTTCAAAATTTCTGACGTTGACCAATACATCCTATATTGAGGCGATTTGTTTATGCCCATAGCAATGATAAGTGCTACAAATGCCATCATTTCGGGAACGTTGGTTGGGTACCAGGAGAACTGTTGTTCAGGATTTGAGTCTATTGTTTGCTGTGCATAGCGATTAGTCTCGTCGACGAGCAAATCCCACACGAGTTGGCAAAAATACAGCTTGAAGATCTCCACTGCCGAGAGTGTTCCGAAGTCGCCAGTTGGGCCAGGATTTCCAGTGAACTGCACAGTCCCACAATCGTAGTGGTCTCGTCGTTCCCAACCAGATCGGAAATTGGCTTTTCCGGTTCTTGATTTGGAAGAACTTGGATGGCCGTCATCTTGGGTAGGCTGCAAAAGAAGCAAGATAAAATTTGATTATCGGTCCTATATTTGTTAATGCTAATTTGCAGCACATGCCTAAAATGAATATTGCGCTGAGAAAAGAACGATCATGGTGGCCTCAATAGTCGTTGCAGATATGTCATGAATGTGAATGCCTTGTGTATGGTATTGACTGTGATTGACATAGTGAATCATCTTCTAAATTCTTGCCAAATATAATACATAATAATACGGAGTCTAAATACCAGGCCAAACGGCCTACGAAGCTATTCTTATCTTGTTGGATGCAAAATTGCACGACAGGCTATACCATGTTTATGGGTGGAGGTAAATTT
Source organism: Crossaster papposus (assembly GCA_037893245.1). NCBI lineage: Eukaryota > Metazoa > Echinodermata > Asteroidea > Velatida > Solasteridae > Crossaster > Crossaster papposus. The sequence continues at coordinate 30,674 of JBAIAA010001082.1, forward strand.
CTATAGGACTGTAATCTGTATTCATTTGATGTACATGCACTGAGTGCCACTATACATACATCAAATAAATACAGTTATACTCTAATTTCCGTTATACTCGAGGGCACCTACTCAAGCCTGTATCATGCGCTTACCTCTTGAAATTCTGCTGTGTTTTCGCCAAGCATGCTCTCGTCGTCCGAAGACTCTTCAGTGTCATCATTTAAGTCAGATCCGGAATCACTATCTGCTAAAATCTCGGCCAAAATGTCATCATTGGGGATTTGTTCCATTCCGATTGCAAAAACACAGCGATACGTATAACCTACTTCGACCGCAATGGATATGCATGGGACGCGACGCTATAATGTCGCGTCAGTCACGTGACCGGTAGCTAACCTATTCACGTACACGTACATTCATGCCTGCATGCAATGCATATAATGGGATGGCGCGCTAACTTCAAAAACTTTATTTCTGTCAGCAGAGGGCGCCAAACCAATAACTCTCAAGCAGTGTTTTCGCTGGTGAGATAAGTTGCCTTGGTCCCCAAGCTCATGGCAAATCGTGGGACTTTTTGTCGCCCACGGGTTCCAAGCATATCACAACAAAGGCTCTTTTTGGAGCCCGTGGGATTGAAAGGGTTAACGAGGGAAACTTTACGCACTGTACTGGCGCAAGTTTAAATCTATAGCCATTCTAAATAAGTGTGTGAATAGGCGATGTGTTAGCTGTTAGTGACACCGAATAGTGGACAACGATTTTGCGCGCTCCAGGTAAATATAGGTATTTTTGGATAAGCTTCATTGCACAACATATGTTACAGACATTTCAATTATCCATCAAACCCGGACTCAGGCCTTAGTCTGGTGCTGCTACGTCATCGGTTTACAATGACGTACACCCGCAGATTCTCTCTGTTACATAAGAAAACTGTGCTGACGGATTACCATTTTGTAAACCGAATGGGAGAAGATTGTTTAAGAAAAAAAACTCTTTCTTTGGTTAACAAAATGGTAAACCGTTGTGTACTCCGTTGCCCCGGGTGACATCCAATCACATTGAAGGTGTTTCGATGTCAGACTGTTAGGACAATGAATGAAGTGAATCCAGAACTTAACCCAATTCATGGATTATTGGTCATGTTGGTAGAGTTTGTCAGTTCACTATTGAACATTTAGGAAGAAAAGACTTGGAATTAGGCAGAACAATAACCTATTTTTGTGTGTGTGGCATTTGGACCAGATTACTGTACGGGAAGAATACCTGTGCAATTATTCTTGCCTGTTGGTCCAATTTGAATAAATGCCATGCTCGGCTACTTTTACACATAAATAGGGCAGTCGAATCAGGCCGTAGTCAAAACACATTTGGACATGTTGCAAAGCCGTCCGTGCTGATTGTCCGTCCTGGTCCGTCCGCCCGTTTCCAGGCCTATTCATGTCTACCAAGTTGGGTGCTCGGCAGGTTCGTCACGTTTTGTATTTGATAACTTCTACCCAAGCAAATTTGGCAATATTTCCAACTCGTGAGAACTCTAAAAGTGAAATAGTTGATGCTTTCAATTTGTGTGGTGTGGCAAAAGTGAATCAGTGGGCATGTTGTCGAGAATCGCATATAGATGGCGAAAAACGATATGTGTAAAAAACAAGAAACGAAGACATAAAGTCCAAATTCGCAAGTATTTATCCCGGGTGTATGACATAAATTTACACTTTCCGTCACGCCAAGCAATATCCGCCGACGTAATACCCCCCCCCCCCCCCCCCCACCCCCCCCCCCCCCCCTCTCTCCTATAGTCGCCTCCTTGTTTTAGAAAACGTTTGCATGTATTTGTTGATAACGCAAGAGGGCGCCTCGCATGTCAACTCTTTTCGGCACACTGCATGCTGCTAGCTAGCTAGCTGCTGGCGGCAGACATAACATAATTATGCAAGAGATTGAGACGTCTGCTGCAGTGACGATCTTTTAATAAATTCTGAATACAAATGTTGCATTATAGTTTACAGAAATTGCGTGTTTTTTGTTTTCTTGCCAAATATAGTCTCTGGAGCACGATATAGAGTTTCACCAACTGCAAGTATTGTATTTATTGTAAATATTGTATTTATTATGGTCATGAAGGTTGAGATTTTGACATAGGCTGGAATTAGCAAATTGCAGTTTCACTTTTTGGAAAGACCCCCCCCCCCCCATATGTTTTGTACGCGAATCTCAATGGACCTAATTGTCATTTAGTATTATTATTGGGTCCACTTAATGAAACTACTTGACAAACAATAGACTATTGTTCCACGTCCATTATTTGACTGTGTATAGACCCCCACCCTCTCCCCATCCCCCTCCCTCCCCAACTCCAACCCCTCCCTAAATCCAACCCCTCCCTAAATCCAACCCCCCTAACTCCACCCCCCCCCCCCTAACTCACCACCCCCCTAACTCACCACCCCCCCTAACTCACCCCCCCCCCTAACTCACCACCCCCTAACTCACCACCCCCTAACTCACCACCCCCCTAACTCACCACCCCCCTAACTCACCACCCCCCTAACTCACCACCCCCCTAACTCACCACCCCCTAACTCACCACCCCCCTAACTCACCACCCCCCTAACTCACCACCCCCCTAACTCACCACCCCCCTAACTCACCACCCCCCTAACTCACCACCCCCTAACTCACCACCCCCCTAACTCAGGCACCCCCCTAACTCACCACCCCCCTAACTCACCACCCCCCTAACTCACCACCCCCCTAATTCACCACCCCCTAATTCACCACCCCCTAATTCACCACCCCCCCTAACTCACCACCCCCCCTAACTCACCACCCCCCTAACTCACCTCCCCCTAACTCAACTCCCCCCTAACTCCCCCCCCTAACTCCCCCCCACTAACTCCCCCCCCCCCCCCCCCCCCCCCCCCCCCACTAACTCACTCCCCCCCCCCCCCCCCCCCCTCTCTCTCCCTAACTCCTTCCCCTTCTTAACTCCCCCCACCAGTCCCCCCTCCCCCCTCCACCTTAAATTATCAACCAAACATTGATATCAGTCGTATAATATTAGGACTGTCTTCATTTATGTTTTTACAGAATGCCTGGGATCTACACGGAGTGCCAAAACAGCTCTAATGGTCTTCTCTCACAAGGTTTGAAGTTATTCCACCAAGTTACAGCTTCACCAGCTAGCTGTAATTGCAATGAAGTGTGGCTGGACTGTGCTCTAGAAATACTGATTGAAAAAAAACCATTAAGATAAGTAAATTTACAAATAACATGAAGGTCAAATAGTCTATTTACCAGCACCCAAGAGTCATTATGCAAGAGATCTAACTTGTGGTAAAAACACTTATTATTATTATTGGGTCCACTTGATGAAACTACTTGACAAATAGACTATTGTTCCACGTCCACTATTTGACTGTGTATAGACCCCCACCTCCCCCCCTAACTCCAATTCCTCCCCCCCTAACTCCAATTCCTCCCCCCCTAACTCCAATTCCTCCCCCCCTAACTCCAATTCCCCCCCCCCTAACTCCAATTCCCCCCCCCCCCCTAACTCCAATTCCCCCCCCCCCCCCTAACTCCAATTCCCCCCCCCCCCCCTAACTCCAATCCTCCCCCTCCCCCTCTAACTCTAACCCCCCCCCCCCCCTAAGGTTGAAAGTTGAAAATTTCATTGACAAGTTATTGTGTTTAAAGATTGCTTTTAATTCACATGTTTAACCAGTTCGCGCCGGATGACGTATATAGACGCAAACATTTCCCCAAATTCAAAACTGATGACGCATAAACACGCCAATTTCAAGTTCGTAAATGTATGTCAGCAGCGAGCAAGGTCGGAAATGCGTGGGTGTGCTTCCCGGCACTATCAGCCTGAACCCGCTTCGGATCGAGTTTCGTTAAAAACAATCCCGCCCGTGGGCTCAGCGATGTTAAAATAATCCCGGCGCGAACTGGTTAAAAAAGTGAAATAATGAGAGAAGTCATTGTATTTCTTGAGTTATTTATTCATGAACATTAAAGATGTCAATGTTGCAATTTTGTTTCACTCAAAACTTGTTCATTAAATAATTGTTTATTTAACATTTTTCTCATGCCCAGTTTTGCCTCCATTTTGAAGGAACGTCTCACAAGTGTTCTCACTGCAAGGCAGTTTCAAGGTAGTACACACCATTTGCTATTGCTGTATTTTTTTAAAAAATGGGTGGATTAGGGAATTCATATTATTCATATTATTCATTGTATATTAAAAAACAAAAACAAAAACACTGGTCTGGTAGTCTTGTGGTCAGTATTTTAATATGTTGTTTTTTCCTCCAAAGATTGCCGGCCGGCAATTATTGGAAATTGATACCAAATTTCACTTCTTTCTTGCGAACCACAGCACCCCAGGTGCCGTGATTTTACAAGATGCTTGAGGCTGTTATTCATTTACACTAAAGGTATTTTATACTAAAAAACTAGTTTTTGGTTGTGCGATGTTTGCAAATGATGTATACTACCTATACGTAAATATCACTAAACTTTTGAATAACATGATAACGTATGCACACCAAATGGAGAGAACATTATATTTTTGTTATAAAATGAGTGCACAAGTTGTTGTTTATCTGTTCTCCCCATTTGGTGTGCATAATTGCCCTGTTCTTAAAAGTTTTAAGAACAAATGGATTGTTTTAACGTAATGTTTAATAACGTGTTGGTCCACTTTCTTGTGATTACCCAAAATTGCAAATTGTTTCAGCAGTCTCTGACAAAAATTGCCTTATTTCGTTCATGAAAACATTCCTTGTAGTTAAATAATCTGGCTGGATTCCAAAAAGGCTTTCGATATGGAAGGGTGGTTGTTTACCGAAAAGTGTTCAGTAGTTTTGGAATTAGAACCAAAAGTACAGGGGGGGGGGGGATTAAATTTAATTTTGGAGTGTATAGTTGAAAGTATAATATTTATATGGGGTGCAGGCTGACTTTGGAGTATAAAAAACAAACCGAAAAAGGCTTAAATTGCAAATGTTTTCTTTCAAAAGTGGTGTTCGTTTCAGCTGAAGGAAACCACCCGTATTAAAATTAACATTTACTAAATATAGTGTTGAATTAAAGCTAAAACTGTCGCAATACCATCTATACCAAAAACTCATGAATATGACTTATTTCTGGTTTTGTGGGAGCAGGTCGTCAATATGGAGATGTCGAACGGCTATTTTTATGTATTTAACTAGACCAATATTGGTCTTGTGGTGAAATTGTAGAATTTGTTTGTAAACTATGAAAAACACTGATAAAAATTCTGAAATTTCAAATGTGTTTCTTTCAAAAGTGGTTATTATTCTTTAGCTGAAGAAAACCACCCATACTACAATTAACACAATAATTGTGGTGTCTAATTAAAGCTAAACGTGCCCTCGTACCAGCTTTACAAAAAAAAATCAATTTCGGCAAAATATGACTTGTTTCAGATGGTCATAAATGGAGATGTCAAGCAAACAAATAAATTGACTAAAAAATAAAATACTATGTGCACGATAAACTATGGTTTGACTTGTTTTATTCATGCATTGTTTATTTTTTAGCACGAAATACAGAGTAATCCGATTCATACATAAGTCTGACCTTTTCAATGATACAAGAAAGATGGCATTGGCACCATGTGACTAAAATATATTTCGCAAATTGTGCAGGCTTTTAAAAGAACCACTTGTTTTGAAACAAACAAAACTCGCCATAGAGATGATAGTTGCAGGGTGCCATTATGAGAAAAACAAATTGTATAAAACTGTCAATAACCTGTTTACCTACCCCCCCCCCCCCCCCCCCGGGGTTTAGTGCATAGAGACTGTAAGTGCATCATGTCTTGAGGTAGGACACACATATTCATTTGTGAGTTGACTTATGCAGTACATGCTAAATGCCAAATTTATTCAAAAGCTTAGCAATTGTTATAAAATGCAAAACCTTTCCGAAATATGTCTTAAATCCCCAATAGAAAGCAATTCATACACATGCATTAAACAAACTTCAGTCAACTTTAACCCTTTCACTCCCAGCCACTATGCAAGAGATTACCCTTGTTTACCACAGCAATTAGGAGCTCAGTGTGACTCTGGCCCCATTGGATTTTAAGCAATTTCATTGAAGAGCGCCCTCACTGTTTACATGCATACTGTACATATACACTTGCTGAGATATTTGTATGTAAAACTGATTGAGTGTACAAGGAAAACAAATTGTGTGCATCTATTTATTTTGTAAGTGTAAAAGCACAATAATGAAATAATTAGATACGTATTTACACTCGGGGGGAAAAGTAATACAAACGGGTAATAATTCAGAACATGTGATAAATCGGCACATGTTTCAGATTTTGTTTACATGTGGAAAAACAATAACTTGTATGAGAATTTTTGTTTTTAATTCCTTTGTTATTTTCTTGAAAATGAACCATTTACTTGTATTCGGTGCATACACATGCATCAAAAGCCATTATAAAAACAATTTGGCTGGGAACAAACTATTTACTTGTACATGTATTTACTGTACAGACATACATCATAAGTAATTATACCCCCCCCCCCCCCCCCCCGAAATCAATGTTGGTTTGGAGTGTAACCTGAAGTGTGTCCAACGCCTCATTTTCTCAACATTGATTTGGGGGGGGGGGGGGGGGGGCAAATACATGTAGTACAATCAAGTGGTATGGTAATTCTCAAAGCAAGGAACTATGCACATAGGCTTCATACATTGCTTACATATAATCACCGTTTGTTTTCGCCGGCCTAATTTGCGGTTACTGCAAACAATGCAGTCGCGTTTCTTTCCATTGCGGTTTTTGCCAGGAAAGTGCTGTTGTCTTGCCAAATCAATAGGAATATGGTATCTCAACTGACTTGTTGCATTACGTTTCCAACCTAATAGCAAGCCTTGTACAATCCCTATACGAAAATCAAGGTTACTGACATTTTTGCTCCCTGCTGTGCTGTTAAATATTACTCTGCTATTGACAATACATATATTGAGAAGATGGTAAAAAACTCGTTTCCACCATTTCAAGCTTCTGTGGGTATGATTGTAGTACTGAAAACACTGGTCTGCTAAATCTGTGCCTCCCATATTTAAATTGTAAGATGAAATACATTCGGGCTTCATAACTTCACGAAATCCAGAAGTGCTCTTTTTACATCGAGTTTGCTTTTTTGACACTGCAGTGCTGCCGACATTAGTTAAAAATGTTACAGATTTTTTGTCTTGCCAAACCATGCACAATTGCCCATCTTTCACCAAAAAGATTGGGTTGCTACCTTTCTTCATTTTATGATTTTTTGGATTTGCGACCTCGGGTATTCCCTTAGCAGTATATCGAGCAGTTCCGCAACATCCAAAGCCTTGTTCAGACAGTTTTGCTATCAGCGACGGACTTGTATAGTAATTATCACAGTATATGACGTGTCCCTTATTCTGAAGTGGTTTGACTAATTCTATAACCACTTTTCCAGGGACTGTCAGGTTTGGTGGATGGCAGTCCGATGACTCGGAATCTACATGTACCTTATCCTTTACAGTTTTTGTGTTGTCAGCACCTGTGTACAGTTCCCAATTGCACGTGTATCCGGATTTACTACAATTTAATGAAAATGCTTTCATCCCACGTTTTACTGGTTTGTTGGGCATGTACTGAATAAAACTTAAGCGTCCCTTAAATTTCAACATACTCTCGTCTGGAGACAGATTCTGCGCAGGTTTATACAGGTTAAGAAACTTCGGGATAATGACTTCTATCAAGGGCCGAACTTTGGAAAGTTTGTCTTGTTTAGCCGAGGATTCACGAGGAATTTGGTTATTGGAGATGTGGAGAAACCGAAGAATTGAACTGAAACGATTTCTCGACATTATCGACGGATAAAAGGGAATTTTCAAAATTTCTGACGTTGACCAATACATCCTATATTGAGGCGATTTGTTTATGCCCATAGCAATGATAAGTGCTACAAATGCCATCATTTCGGGAACGTTGGTTGGGTACCAGGAGAACTGTTGTTCAGGATTTGAGTCTATTGTTTGCTGTGCATAGCGATTAGTCTCGTCGACGAGCAAATCCCACACGAGTTGGCAAAAATACAGCTTGAAGATCTCCACTGCCGAGAGTGTTCCGAAGTCGCCAGTTGGGCCAGGATTTCCAGTGAACTGCACAGTCCCACAATCGTAGTGGTCTCGTCGTTCCCAACCAGATCGGAAATTGGCTTTTCCGGTTCTTGATTTGGAAGAACTTGGATGGCCGTCATCTTGGGTAGGCTGCAAAAGAAGCAAGATAAAATTTGATTATCGGTCCTATATTTGTTAATGCTAATTTGCAGCACATGCCTAAAATGAATATTGCGCTGAGAAAAGAACGATCATGGTGGCCTCAATAGTCGTTGCAGATATGTCATGAATGTGAATGCCTTGTGTATGGTATTGACTGTGATTGACATAGTGAATCATCTTCTAAATTCTTGCCAAATATAATACATAATAATACGGAGTCTAAATACCAGGCCAAACGGCCTACGAAGCTATTCTTATCTTGTTGGATGCAAAATTGCACGACAGGCTATACCATGTTTATGGGTGGAGGTAAATTTCTATAGGACTGTAATCTGTATTCATTTGATGTACATGCACTGAGTGCCACTATACATACATCAAATAAATACAGTTATACTCTAATTTCCGTTATACTCGAGGGCACCTACTCAAGCCTGTATCATGCGCTTACCTCTTGAAATTCTGCTGTGTTTTCGCCAAGCATGCTCTCGTCGTCCGAAGACTCTTCAGTGTCATCATTTAAGTCAGATCCGGAATCACTATCTGCTAAAATCTCGGCCAAAATGTCATCATTGGGGATTTGTTCCATTCCGATTGCAAAAACACAGCGATACGTATAACCTACTTCGACCGCAATGGATATGCATGGGACGCGACGCTATAATGTCGCGTCAGTCACGTGACCGGTAGCTAACCTATTCACGTACACGTACATTCATGCCTGCATGCAATGCATATAATGGGATGGCGCGCTAACTTCAAAAACTTTATTTCTGTCAGCAGAGGGCGCCAAACCAATAACTCTCAAGCAGTGTTTTCGCTGGTGAGATAAGTTGCCTTGGTCCCCAAGCTCATGGCAAATCGTGGGACTTTTTGTCGCCCACGGGTTCCAAGCATATCACAACAAAGGCTCTTTTTGGAGCCCGTGGGATTGAAAGGGTTAACGAGGGAAACTTTACGCACTGTACTGGCGCAAGTTTAAATCTATAGCCATTCTAAATAAGTGTGTGAATAGGCGATGTGTTAGCTGTTAGTGACACCGAATAGTGGACAACGATTTTGCGCGCTCCAGGTAAATATAGGTATTTTTGGATAAGCTTCATTGCACAACATATGTTACAGACATTTCAATTATCCATCAAACCCGGACTCAGGCCTTAGTCTGGTGCTGCTACGTCATCGGTTTACAATGACGTACACCCGCAGATTCTCTCTGTTACATAAGAAAACTGTGCTGACGGATTACCATTTTGTAAACCGAATGGGAGAAGATTGTTTAAGAAAAAAAACTCTTTCTTTGGTTAACAAAATGGTAAACCGTTGTGTACTCCGTTGCCCCGGGTGACATCCAATCACATTGAAGGTGTTTCGATGTCAGACTGTTAGGACAATGAATGAAGTGAATCCAGAACTTAACCCAATTCATGGATTATTGGTCATGTTGGTAGAGTTTGTCAGTTCACTATTGAACATTTAGGAAGAAAAGACTTGGAATTAGGCAGAACAATAACCTATTTTTGTGTGTGTGGCATTTGGACCAGATTACTGTACGGGAAGAATACCTGTGCAATTATTCTTGCCTGTTGGTCCAATTTGAATAAATGCCATGCTCGGCTACTTTTACACATAAATAGGGCAGTCGAATCAGGCCGTAGTCAAAACACATTTGGACATGTTGCAAAGCCGTCCGTGCTGATTGTCCGTCCTGGTCCGTCCGCCCGTTTCCAGGCCTATTCATGTCTACCAAGTTGGGTGCTCGGCAGGTTCGTCACGTTTTGTATTTGATAACTTCTACCCAAGCAAATTTGGCAATATTTACTCGTGAGAACTCTAAAAGTGAAATAGTTGATGCTTTCAATTTGTGTGGTGTGGCAAAAGTGAATCAGTGGGCATGTTGTCGAGAATCGCATATAGATGGCGAAAAACGATATGTGTAAAAAACAAGAAACGAAGACATAAAGTCCAAATTCGCAAGTATTTATCCCGGGTGTATGACATAAATTTACACTTTCCGTCACGCCAAGCAATATCCGCCGACGTAATACCCCCCCCCCCCCCCCCCCCCCCCCCCCCCCCCCCCCCCCTCTCTCCTATAGTCGCCTCCTTGTTTTAGAAAACGTTTGCATGTATTTGTTGATAACGCAAGAGGGCGCCTCGCATGTCAACTCTTTTCGGCACACTGCATGCTGCTAGCTAGCTAGCTGCTGGCGGCAGACATAACATAATTATGCAAGAGATTGAGACGTCTGCTGCAGTGACGATCTTTTAATAAATTCTGAATACAAATGTTGCATTATAGTTTACAGAAATTGCGTGTTTTTTGTTTTCTTGCCAAATATAGTCTCTGGAGCACGATATAGAGTTTCACCAACTGCAAGTATTGTATTTATTGTAAATATTGTATTTATTATGGTCATGAAGGTTGAGATTTTGACATAGGCTGGAATTAGCAAATTGCAGTTTCACTTTTTGGAAAGACCCCCCCCCCCCATATGTTTTGTACGCGAATCTCAATGGACCTAATTGTCATTTAGTATTATTATTGGGTCCACTTAATGAAACTACTTGACAAACAATAGACTATTGTTCCACGTCCATTATTTGACTGTGTATAGACCCCCACCCTCTCCCCATCCCCCTCCCTCCCCAACTCCAACCCCTCCCTAAATCCAACCCCTCCCTAAATCCAACCCCCCTAACTCCACCCCCCCCCCCTAACTCACCACCCCCCTAACTCACCACCCCCCCTAACTCACCCCCCCCCCTAACTCACCACCCCCTAACTCACCACCCCCTAACTCACCACCCCCCTAACTCACCACCCCCCTAACTCACCACCCCCCTAACTCACCACCCCCCTAACTCACCACCCCCTAACTCACCACCCCCCTAACTCACCACCCCCCTAACTCACCACCCCCCTAACTCACCACCCCCCTAACTCACCACCCCCCTAACTCACCACCCCCTAACTCACCACCCCCCTAACTCAGGCACCCCCCTAACTCACCACCCCCCTAACTCACCACCCCCCTAACTCACCACCCCCCTAATTCACCACCCCCTAATTCACCACCCCCTAATTCACCACCCCCCCTAACTCACCACCCCCCCTAACTCACCACCCCCCTAACTCACCTCCCCCTAACTCAACTCCCCCCTAACTCCCCCCCCTAACTCCCCCCCACTAACTCACCCCCCCCCCCCCCCCCCCCCCCCCACTAACTCACTCCCCCCCCCCCCCCCCCCCCCCCCTCTCTCTCCCTAACTCCTTCCCCTTCTTAACTCCCCCCACCAGTCCCCCCTCCCCCCTCCACCTTAAATTATCAACCAAACATTGATATCAGTCGTATAATATTAGGACTGTCTTCATTTATGTTTTTACAGAATGCCTGGGATCTACACGGAGTGCCAAAACAGCTCTAATGGTCTTCTCTCACAAGGTTTGAAGTTATTCCACCAAGTTACAGCTTCACCAGCTAGCTGTAATTGCAATGAAGTGTGGCTGGACTGTGCTCTAGAAATACTGATTGAAAAAAAACCATTAAGATAAGTAAATTTACAAATAACATGAAGGTCAAATAGTCTATTTACCAGCACCCAAGAGTCATTATGCAAGAGATCTAACTTGTGGTAAAAACACTTATTATTATTATTGGGTCCACTTGATGAAACTACTTGACAAATAGACTATTGTTCCACGTCCACTATTTGACTGTGTATAGACCCCCACCTCCCCCCCTAACTCCAATTCCTCCCCCCCTAACTCCAATTCCTCCCCCCCTAACTCCAATTCCCCCCCCCCTAACTCCAATTCCCCCCCCCCCCCCTAACTCCAATTCCCCCCCCCCCCCTAACTCCAATTCCCCCCCCCCCTAACTCCAATCCTCCCCCTCCCCCTCTAACTCTAACCCCCCCCCCCCCTAAGGTTGAAAGTTGAAAATTTCATTGACAAGTTATTGTGTTTAAAGATTGCTTTTAATTCACATGTTTAACCAGTTCGCGCCGGATGACGTATATAGACGCAAACATTTCCCCAAATTCAAAACTGATGACGCATAAACACGCCAAGTTCAAGTTCGTAAATGTATGTCAGCAGCGAGCAAGGTCGGAAATGCGTGGGTGTGCTTCCCGGCACTATCAGCCTGAACCCGCTTCGGATCGAGTTTCGTTAAAAACAATCCCGCCCGTGGGCTCAGCGATGTTAAAATAATCCCGGCGCGAACTGGTTAAAAAAGTGAAATAATGAGAGAAGTCATTGTATTTCTTGAGTTATTTATTCATGAACATTAAAGATGTCAATGTTGCAATTTTGTTTCACTCAAAACTTGTTCATTAAATAATTGTTTATTTAACATTTTTCTCATGCCCAGTTTTGCCTCCATTTTGAAGGAACGTCTCACAAGTGTTCTCACTGCAAGGCAGTTTCAAGGTAGTACACACCATTTGCTATTGCTGTATTTTTTTAAAAAATGGGTGGATTAGGGAATTCATATTATTCATATTATTCATTGTATATTAAAAAACAAAAACAAAAACACTGGTCTGGTAGTCTTGTGGTCAGTATTTTAATATGTTGTTTTTTCCTCCAAAGATTGCCGGCCGGCAATTATTGGAAATTGATACCAAATTTCACTTCTTTCTTGCGAACCACAGCACCCCAGGTGCCGTGATTTTACAAGATGCTTGAGGCTGTTATTCATTTACACTAAAGGTATTTTATACTAAAAAACTAGTTTTTGGTTGTGCGATGTTTGCAAATGATGTATACTACCTATACGTAAATATCACTAAACTTTTGAATAACATGATAACGTATGCACACCAAATGGAGAGAACATTATATTTTTGTTATAAAATGAGTGCACAAGTTGTTGTTTATCTGTTCTCCCCATTTGGTGTGCATAATTGCCCTGTTCTTAAAAGTTTTAAGAACAAATGGATTGTTTTAACGTAATGTTTAATAACGTGTTGGTCCACTTTCTTGTGATTACCCAAAATTGCAAATTGTTTCAGCAGTCTCTGACAAAAATTGCCTTATTTCGTTCATGAAAACATTCCTTGTAGTTAAATAATCTGGCTGGATTCCAAAAAGGCTTTCGATATGGAAGGGTGGTTGTTTACCGAAAAGTGTTCAGTAGTTTTGGAATTAGAACCAAAAGTACAGGGGGGGGGGGGATTAAATTTAATTTTGGAGTGTATAGTTGAAAGTATAATATTTATATGGGGTGCAGGCTGACTTTGGAGTATAAAAAACAAACCGAAAAAGGCTTAAATTGCAAATGTTTTCTTTCAAAAGTGGTGTTCGTTTCAGCTGAAGGAAACCACCCGTATTAAAATTAACATTTACTAAATATAGTGTTGAATTAAAGCTAAAACTGTCGCAATACCATCTATACCAAAAACTCATGAATATGACTTATTTCTGGTTTTGTGGGAGCAGGTCGTCAATATGGAGATGTCGAACGGCTATTTTTATGTATTTAACTAGACCAATATTGGTCTTGTGGTGAAATTGTAGAATTTGTTTGTAAACTATGAAAAACACTGATAAAAATTCTGAAATTTCAAATGTGTTTCTTTCAAAAGTGGTTATTATTCTTTAGCTGAAGAAAACCACCCATACTACAATTAACACAATAATTGTGGTGTCTAATTAAAGCTAAACGTGCCCTCGTACCAGCTTTACAAAAAAAATCAATTTCGGCAAAATATGACTTGTTTCAGATGGTCATAAATGGAGATGTCAAGCAAACAAATAAATTGACTAAAAAATAAAATACTATGTGCACGATAAACTATGGTTTGACTTGTTTTATTCATGCATTGTTTATTTTTTAGCACGAAATACAGAGTAATCCGATTCATACATAAGTCTGACCTTTTCAATGATACAAGAAAGATGGCATTGGCACCATGTGACTAAAATATATTTCGCAAATTGTGCAGGCTTTTAAAAGAACCACTTGTTTTGAAACAAACAAAACTCGCCATAGAGATGATAGTTGCAGGGTGCCATTATGAGAAAAACAAATTGTATAAAACTGTCAATAACCTGTTTACCTACCCCCCCCCCCCCCCCCCCGGGGTTTAGTGCATAGAGACTGTAAGTGCATCATGTCTTGAGGTAGGACACACATATTCATTTGTGAGTTGACTTATGCAGTACATGCTAAATGCCAAATTTATTCAAAAGCTTAGCAATTGTTATAAAATGCAAAACCTTTCCGAAATATGTCTTAAATCCCCAATAGAAAGCAATTCATACACATGCATTAAACAAACTTCAGTCAACTTTAACGAGGGAAACTTTACGCACTGTACTGGCGCAAGTTTAAATCTATAGCCATTCTAAATAAGTGTGTGAATAGGCGATGTGTTAGCTGTTAGTGACACCGAATAGTGGACAACGATTTTGCGCGCTCCAGGTAAATATAGGTATTTTTGGATAAGCTTCATTGCACAACATATGTTACAGACATTTCAATTATCCATCAAACCCGGACTCAGGCCTTAGTCTGGTGCTGCTACGTCATCGGTTTACAATGACGTACACCCGCAGATTCTCTCTGTTACATAAGAAAACTGTGCTGACGGATTACCATTTTGTAAACCGAATGGGAGAAGATTGTTTAAGAAAAAAAACTCTTTCTTTGGTTAACAAAATGGTAAACCGTTGTGTACTCCGTTGCCCCGGGTGACATCCAATCACATTGAAGGTGTTTCGATGTCAGACTGTTAGGACAATGAATGAAGTGAATCCAGAACTTAACCCAATTCATGGATTATTGGTCATGTTGGTAGAGTTTGTCAGTTCACTATTGAACATTTAGGAAGAAAAGACTTGGAATTAGGCAGAACAATAACCTATTTTTGTGTGTGTGGCATTTGGACCAGATTACTGTACGGGAAGAATACCTGTGCAATTATTCTTGCCTGTTGGTCCAATTTGAATAAATGCCATGCTCGGCTACTTTTACACATAAATAGGGCAGTCGAATCAGGCCGTAGTCAAAACACATTTGGACATGTTGCAAAGCCGTCCGTGCTGATTGTCCGTCCTGGTCCGTCCGCCCGTTTCCAGGCCTATTCATGTCTACCAAGTTGGGTGCTCGGCAGGTTCGTCACGTTTTGTATTTGATAACTTCTACCCAAGCAAATTTGGCAATATTTCCAACTCGTGAGAACTCTAAAAGTGAAATAGTTGATGCTTTCAATTTGTGTGGTGTGGCAAAAGTGAATCAGTGGGCATGTTGTCGAGAATCGCATATAGATGGCGAAAAACGATATGTGTAAAAAACAAGAAACGAAGACATAAAGTCCAAATTCGCAAGTATTTATCCCGGGTGTATGACATAAATTTACACTTTCCGTCACGCCAAGCATATCCGCCGACGAATACCCCCCCCCCCCCCCCCCCCACCCCCCCCCCCCCCCCCCTCTCTCCTATAGTCGCCTCCTTGTTTTAGAAAAACGTTTGCATGTATTTGTTGATAACGCAAGAGGGCGCCTCGCATGTCCAACTCTTTCGGCACACTGCATGCTGCTAGCTAGCTAGCTGCTGGCGGCAGACATAACATAATTATGCAAGAGATTGAGACGTCTGCTGCAGTGACGATCTTTTAATAAATTCTGAATACAAATGTTGACATTATAGTTTACAGAAATTGCGTGTTTTTTGTTTTCTTGCCAAATATAGTCTCTGGAGCACGATATAGAGTTTCACCAACTGCAAGTATTGTATTTATTGTAAATATTGTATTTATTATGGTCATGAAGGTTGAGATTTTGACATAGGCTGGAATTAGCAAATTGCAGTTTCACTTTTTGGAAAGACCCCCCCCCCCCCATATGTTTTGTACGCGAATCTCAATGGACCTAATTGTCATTTAGTATTATTATTGGGTCCACTTAATGAACTACTTGGACAAACAATAGACTATTGTTCCACGTCCATTATTTGACTGTGTATAGACCCCCACCCTCTCCCCATCCCCCTCCCTCCCCAACTCCAACCCCTCCCTAAATCCAACCCCTCCCTAAATCCAACCCCCCCTAACTCCACCCCCCCCCCCTAACTCACCACCCCCCTAACTCACCACCCCCCCTAACTCACCCCCCCCCCCCCCCCCCCCTAACTCACCACCCCCTAACTCCACCACCCCCTAACTCACCACCCCCCTAACTCACCACCCCCCTAACTCACCACCCCTAACTCACCACCCCCTAACTCAACCACCCCCTAACTCACCACCCCCCTAACTCACCACCCCCCTAACTCACCACCCCCCTAACTCACCACCCCCCTAACTCACCACCCCCCTAACTCACCACCCCTAACTCACCACCCCCCTAACTCAGGCACCCCCCTACTCACCACCCCCCTAACTCACCACCCCCCCTAAACTCACCACCCCCCTAATTCACCACCCCCTAATTCACCACCCCCTAATCACCACCCCCCCCTAACTCACCACCCCCCTAACTCACCACCCCCTAACTCACCTCCCCCTAACTCAACTCCCCCCTAACTCCCCCCCCTAACTCCCCCCCACTAACTCACACCCCCCCCCCCCCCCCCCACTACTAAACTCACTCCCCCCCCCCCCCCCCCCCCCCCCCTCCCCCTCTCTCTCCCTAACTCCTTCCCTTCTTAACTCCCCCCACCAGTCCCCCCTCCCCCCTCCACCTTAAATTATCAACCAAACATTGATATCAGTCGTATAATATTAGGACTGTCTTCATTTATGTTTTTACAGAATGCCTGGGATCTACACGGAGTGCCAAAACAGCTCTAATGGTCTTCTCTCACAAGTTTGGAAGTTATTCCACCAAGTTACAGCTTCACCAGCCTAGCTGTAATTGCAATGAAGTGTGGCTGGACTGTGCTCTAGAAATACTGATTGAAAAAAAACCATTAAGATAAGTAAATTTACAAATAACATGAAGGTCAAATAGTCTATTTACCAGCACCCAAGAGTCATTATGCAAGAGATCTAACTTGTGGTAAAAACACTTATTATTATTATTGGGTCCACTTGATGAAACTACTTGACAAATAGACTATTGTTCCACGTCCACTATTTGACTGTGTATAGACCCCCACCTCCCCCCCCTAACTCCAATTCCTCCCCCCCTAACTCCAATTCCTCCCCCCCTAACTCAATTCCCCCCCCCCTAACTCCAATTCCCCCCCCCCCCCCTAACTCCAATTCCCCCCCCCCCCCTAACTCCAATTCCCCCCCCCCCCCTAACTCCAATCCTCCCCCTCCCCCTCTAACTCTAACCCCCCCCCCCCCTAAGGTTGAAAGTTGAAAATTTCATTGACAAGTTATTGTGTTTAAAGATTGCTTTTAATTCACATGTTTAACCA